>CM051823.1:150363457-150843457 GCA_028451465.1 Erethizon dorsatum
TTTCTTTTTGCTTGTAACTTCTTCTGAGACTAACTTTTCTGCTTGCTAATTTCATCATAAAACAAATTCTCAGCTTCTTTCATGTCTCATGTAGCAAGAAATAAATAAAACAGGTACTCAGGGACCGGAATTCCTGACACACCTCTGCTCCTGACTAGTGGTACAATATTTGACAAATTCCTCAGCACATTGGGTATCTCTGCTCAAATCCTTAATGAATTAGATACTTTCTAATGTTCTTTTCATGGCTAAATACTATCTGGGGACTTAAAGATGTCTGAAATATTTCTCTTTTCCCAAAATGGTTAACTCATATGCCAAAGAAATTAAAGTTACTATAAATGGTCTTTTACTATGTTAACAAAGAGAAAAATGTGATGATAAGAATAAAAGCAACATGAAAAATTTAAAGTGCTATAGCAATATAATTTTATATCATAATTATTATGATTTCAAAGGGCCATATTCACATTTTTTTCCTTTCTAGTACATTATATGGGATAGGTCTTGAATACTTCCTTACTTTTATGATTTATACTTTTCTGGAAAAGGAGAATGAAAGCCAAAACCACTTCTCGTAACAAAAGAAATGCCACTTTTCTCTTTTCAAAATGCCACCTTTTTGGTGCCTCCCTAATAGCCCCTTCCACTCATTCAGATGAATTCAGTGTGCCTCGATCCTGTCATAGGCCTCTGCCACGGCTCCATCCGAAAACTCAGGAAGCCTGCACTCATGCATGTGTACACTCGGCAGCTTTGTGTTGAATGCAGTTCTGGATTAGGTGCTGTGGGTGATGAAGCCACAGTGGCACCACATGTGCACTGAGGAAGCTCAAGTCCAGTGAAGATGTTTGTCAAGGCAGCCAGTGATTATGAATCCAGTTGAGCAGTGTAAGGTGTACCGGGGAATCCTAGTCAAGAAATCCAACTTAAGAAATTTGAGCAGGGTTTTATTTCAGTGTCAGAGTTGAAAATATTTTCAGCTCTGACCTCTTTCTGTGTCTTAAAAAATCCAACCTCTTTCCTCTCTCATAGTCTTTGCACATACTGTGCCTCTTGCCTTTAATGCTGTTTCCCTAACTTTTACTTTCCATTCTCCAAGTATCAGCTGATACATTACTTTCTTTAAGGTCCTCCCTGTCTACTTTATCCAAAGTAGTTTCACTGCTGCAGTTTAATTTCTCTAGTGTTTTGCTTTTCAGCCACTTACCATTATCCACAATTAACTCACTTATTTTTGTCATTGTTTATTACCAACTGATGGGAACCTGTTTTGGTCACTTCTATATTTTTGAAGCCCACAATATGCATGGCTTATAACTCTCCTTCCACACTTTCCTTAGAAATTGGACAATTAGGGCAAAAAATTACTCTCAATATTTCATGTTGATTAATTCAGAAAATATTTATTGAGTTAAGTACTCTTCTAGTCCAGAGTTTATGATATATAAAAAAATAACATTCTCCTTGTCAAGAACATTGTTTATTTTTTTCTACAATAAGCAAGCTTGAACTACATGGAATTACATACCAAAAAAATGTCAAAATGAATCATTTAGACAAGGATGATCAAAAATATGGTGAATGTTTAAATTTTAAAAATTTATTACAGTAAAAGGCACAGTGCCATAAACATTACAGTGTGTCCTCACATGCCTTAATCACTGGATCTGGCACCTTGTGACTTCTGGCTCTTCCCTCAAGTCAAAATGGCCATGAAAGGTAAACATTTTGAATCAACTCAGGACATTGAAGCAACCATGACAGTGGAACTAAAGACACCCATGAAAAAGGACTTTTAGAACTGAGTCAGAAAGTGACAAGAAAGAAGTGATAAGTGTGTTTGAAGAAAGGGGAGTAATTTGAAAGGGATTAATGGAAATGTGTCTTTTATTGTAATACATTTTTAAAAATTTAAACACACTGTAGTTTTGATTATTCCTTGTATATACAATAGTGAGTTACAGCGTTAGAAAGAGCATGATCTGGTCTGATAGATTAGATAAGTGGTAAGTATTCCCTCAACAACTCCCCTACAGAAATGGTACATAATACCTATTCTTTGACATAGGCTTCAGCTGTGCTATTTGCTCAAGACAACGAAACACTAGCAAGCTATAGAGAAGAAGAGATGTGAAATATGCTTGCACACTTGGCCTTGTCTCTTGTGCTTGCCATCACTACAAGAAGACCACTCACCAAGTAGCTGTTCATCCCTGAGATGGATTCCATGTGCCGGGGGAGTCCGTAAGGACCAGACCTAAGCCCAAAGCATAGCATGTCCAGCTCAAAGCATCACATTTCAGTGGAGCCCACACTTTATCAGATAAAAAACTCTGCCTTTCACAGACACGTGAAGGAGGGTAGATTACTGCAATTTTAGGACACGATTATTTGTGGAGGTGGCTTTTTTTTAAAGAATGTAAAAATCATCCAGATATAAGATACAAAACCCTGTTGAACTGCTGAGTTAAGAATATCTAATGTTTATGTAATTCTTGGTTTTATGCGGTTGAATATGCAAAAGTTATTTAGGAAAACATCAATGGTCCCGTGAGCTGGTAGAGCACAGGAAATGGATTTTTATTGCATATTTATGCAAGAAAAGAAGTTTTGCCTTCGGTAATCATATTCACCTTGCAATTTGAGGACAACTTAACATGCTATAGAAGAACTTTGGGTTAGCGAGTTGGTCTGTAGTGTTTATATCCTGTGCTAACTCTTGCATCCTTAGAACAAGACTGGCATAAAATTATAATACCTCATATTTATTGAATACTTGCTATGGTAAGCACAGCTGCAACAGCTAAGTATTCATTTAAAACTCTGTAAAGATGTGAGATACATACACTATTACCATTTTATGGATGAGAAAAGCACAGTACAGATCACTTAAGGCATTTCCCCAGGGTCACAGAACTGGATGGTGGCATAACTGAGATTCTATCAGGCAATTTGAAATATACAATCCTGGCAAACCTAGGACCCATGTGCTCAACCACAATGCAACACTGAGTATTTCTGGCCTATGACTCATGTCGAACTCACATATGGTAGATACAGAAACATCTGGTTTCTCAGTATTCTTTCCCTCAAAAAATTCTGAATAGCTCAAAATTGATTTCAAACACTGAAGTTTCAGGAAATCAAGGTTCACTAGGTGCAGATATTTTAAGTCTGTCCCACTGTAATGAGTCCTTGGACCATCTCTTGGGCTTCTGCCCATCAGAAGAAGGCAGGCAAGAGAACATCAAAGTTTAGCACATAGGTGACGAAGAGCTGGTATATAGAACCCAAGAAGCACTAGAGGAATGCTATAAGAAAGCTGATAGACAAATGTTCCATTGCCTCTTGGTAACTGACCAGGAAATACTAGTTTAAAAGGAAGAATAGTAATAATGTGAAGACAACAATTTACTACCGTAGAAGGGCAAAGGCACATCTGACATTATAAAAGAAGAAGAAAGAAAAATGTCACCCAATAACATTATTCTTTCCTGGATGAGTACTGCTGTTTTTAATCTAAACAATCATATGTTATGAGAAATCACTAGTGTATAATTGAGGGTTTTTTTTTTTGTTGTTCCAGATTTGAAAATGATAATGGGTGCTTCATTGTATCAATAATACAAAGAGAGGATTTGGAGATGAACCTCTTTGAATTTTAGGACACATAAATATTGGAAATTTTAGCTTCAGCTAATCTATGTTTTACTTTGTGATGGATAAGTCCTTGAATCAATGAGATGTAAAATGGACAAATCCTATAAGCAAGGTATTGCCATAAAAAGGATACAGAATAAAGGACACAGAACATAACCTGTGGAACTACAACCATCAGGTGTTGACCAAGGGGTCAAAAACATACATTGGAGAAAAGGCAGCCTCTTTAAAAAATAGCACTGAGAAAACTGGATATAAACATATGGAATATGGAAAGCAGATCACAGTCTCTCCCCCTATACAAAAATTAGTTCAAAATGGATCGAACTAAAAGATAGATAATAGGAAATAGGGAGATAGCTCTTCTGCAAAAGGGAAGGAGACCAAGAGTTGGAGGGAGTAGGGAAAGAGAGGAGGGGGAAGGGGATGAAGAAAAGAATGAAGATGTGTTATGTACATGTACCAACTCCCCACAAAGGATGCAATCATTATGTACTGCAAACATGTACTAATCTAAAAATTGACAAAAATGGATCCAAGTCCCAAGTATGAGATCTGAGGCTTTGAAACTGCTAGAAGGAAACACAGGGGAAACACTTCAATACAGAGGCACAGGCAATGACTTCCTGAATAGGACACTAATAGTGTAGAAAATCATAGCAACGAATGACAGATGGGATTATGTCAAATCAAAAAACCTTTTTGCAGCAATGAAAACAATAAACACAGTAAAGAAACAATCTACACAGAATGGAAGAAAATTTTTGCCAGATATTTTTGTCAGAGGTAATATGCAAACTGTATAAAGAATTCAATACTAAAAAAAAAATCAGTAAATGGGCAAATGTACTGAACACACTCTTCTCAAAAGAAGTACAGATGGCTGATAAGTATATGAAAAAATTCTTCAACATCTGCAGCCATCAGGGAAATGTAAAACAAAACTATCATGAGATTCAATCTAACACCGGTCAGAATGAAGAGTACAGAATCACAAAGAATACAAAAAACAATAAATGCTGGCAAGGATGTGGGAGAAGGAACAAACTCATACCTAAAGTGGGAATGTAAATTAGGGCAGCCAGTATGGAAATCAGAATGGACCTTCTTCAAAAAACTAAAAATAGGGCCGGTGAGATGGCTCAGTGGCATACGCGCCTGCCTGGCAAGCGCGAGGGCCCGAGTTCGACTCCCGGATCCCACATACGAAAAAAGGGGCCGGTGATATCGCTCAGCAGCACGGGTGCCTGCTGGCGCACGAGGTCCTGAGGTCGACCCCCCGGTACCCACAAAAAAAAAACAAAAACAAAACAAAAAAAAAACTAAAAATAGAACAATCATTTTACCCAGGTGTACCATTTCTGATACATTTCTGAAAGAGTTCAAAGTAGGCATACTTTAGAGATATCTACATACCCATGTTTTTGCAATGTAATTCACAGTAATGTGTAATTCACACATGTGTAATTCACACATGCCTCAAAACACTGATAAATTGATAAATAAAATATATCTATACACAATTGAATATTACTCAGCCATAAACAAGAATAGAATCATGTAATTTGCAGGAAAATTGGTGAAACTGGATATTATCATGTTAAGCAAAAGAAGCCAGACCCAGAAAGACAAATATTGCATGTTTTCTCTCATATATGGAATCTCAAAAAAGACAGAAGTAGAAAAATATTAAAGATCATTAGTAATTAAAACTGTTACACAAAACAATGGACAAGTCCTCATTTCTAGCACTTTACCCATTAAGAACAAACTCAGTAGTTCAGTGTTCCTTTCAGATTACTCACTTCTCTCAAACAATCATAGAAATTTAAAGGTAGAAGAGCTATTCATGTCACTTAGAAAAATGTCTACTTGATTCTTAAATTTCTTCTGACAGGGGAATACACAATTTCTGGGGTATACCTGGCCTCACAGCTATCTGAAACTTCCTGTGTCCCAGCCTAAATTCTTGACTTCTCCATCTCTGTTAATGTCACTGCCATCAATCTCTTGATCATTCTTGCTCTGCCCCCTTCATCCTTCATATCTAGTCTGTCGCCGAGTTGTGCTGAGTATAAACTTGGACCTGTCTTGGGGTCTCATTTCTCTAGAGTCTACTATAAACTGAGTCCCAGGAACCAAAATTTGTGTTCCAGACTGATTTAAAAGAATTCTTCTTCTATCCATTTCAATGTGTTTATCTCACAACAGCCAGAATAATCTTTTTCTTAATGTGAATCTGATATTCTACTCTTTTCTGTGAAACCCTCAATAGGTTCGTGTTGTGCATAAAAACGGCTAGAATCTTTGGCCTTGCCGGTTATGCTGTCTTCATCTCCCTACACAGGGTTTATTCCTGCTAACTTCTCTGATTGCAGCATAGACCATTCCCATTCATCCTTTAGGTTGCTACAAGAATTAAATGAGAGAATTCATGTATACCACTTACAATAGTGTCTAGCAGATGGGTATATAGTTCAGCATTTTTTTTTATTATGTTGCTACTGTAGTTTACCTATTTTATAACTGCCCTGTCAGAATTTGAGAGCAGGAACTCGTGTCTATTTTGTTCAATGGCTCACAACACAATCTAGGGAAAATATGCATATTTTATAGTTTTAAACATATTTTGAGTGAATTCTATTTTGAGAGAGGTTTGGCCTCTAGAATGTTATTTTTCATATAGAGTTGAAGTTTAACTCAATCATTTAGCTCATCCAAATGTTGATCTTACTGTGCTTTTAGGGAATTCAAATAGGTCACACTGTGTTATATGGTGATAAACATGCATATTTATCTTTGCTATCAAACTGAATCAACATTGAACTCATAATGTTAAAAATATTGAACTTAAAATATTTGACATATTTGAAATTCTATAAATTTTAGTTATATTTAAAAGTCATTATTGGCCTCTAAATATATGTTAACTAAGCATTTTACATTTCCCTCAAATTTCCAAAAGTTGTCTTTTCTAAGGAAGCTCAATATGCAAATAAAGGTCCAAAATAGAAAAAAGCTAAATGAGGATGTATTTTTTTTATTTACCAAACTATATTTTACTCTAAAAAGGTTTTCCATTTAAATAGCATGTTACATTGAAATGATGTCTCTACTTTTTTTTTTGTAGAAACTTGACTGATTACTAAAATGTTAACATTTTATATATAAAGCAAATCAAAACATTTTTGTTTTATTGATAAAGTAATTTCAAGTACTTAATCATGGAAATTTATGTAAAAATAAATCCTTTAGATTTTGCCGGTGTAAGCAGAAAAATACAATTAAATTTTAAATGTGGTAACTGAAAGGACTTCATGATTTAGAAGGAAGGAACTGAGCAATTGGAAAGGATAGTTGTTAACAAGATTTTGCTACAGGGGACTTGGAAATCAGCCTTTAAGAACCGGTTTCGACTGACGTTCATGACCTAAGCTTGTGACAAAAGAACCACAGAGATAAAAAAGAAATCCTGGCAGAATGTGCTTCTCCTGAATAAAATTTTCTTGTGTAGAGTTTTGTGAAAGAGTAAGCAACCTCAAATGAAAACAATGTTAAATTCAGGCATATTATCCCCCCAGGGGAAAGTATAGTGGAAAGCAAATGCTTTAGTGATACATAAATATAAAGTGAGATGATGAGATGAACAATTATTCTTTATATTTGATTAGCGTGGACAGACAATCCAGGCATTGTATTCAGAAATTTAAAGAAAGAAAGAAAAGAAATCAGCTTCAGAGGTTTTATGGCAAATTTTTTCTCAAATAAGTGAGTAGTGGTTCAATCTAGAATATGGCTGTTGGCTTAGAAAGAGTTTCTTTTTGATAGAAAGAAGTTGTTATCCAGGCGTGGGGGTGCATGCCTATAAGCCCAGCACTTGGGAAGCTGAGGAAGGAGGATCACGATGAGTTTGAGGCCAGCCTGGACTGCAGAGTGAGACCCTGTCTCAAAAAAAAAAAGAGGGTTGTTCTGTCATAAGAAAGGTCTAGAAAGTCTTTCTATAATTTTGGCATGGAACTGTGACTGAAGCAGCCCAGCAAACCCCCCGGCCTGTTCTGCTGGCCTTCCTCATCCTATGAGGGGTCAGGGTTCTATTAAGCCATTCTATGAGGCCTTTTTACTTTCCTCTTTTCTGACTTCAGTTAACCATTTAAGCATAGAATCATTTTAGCAGCTTTAAAAAGGTCTTAAAATACACACACAAAATTATTTTCTGAAAATAGTTCAACTCAGGAACTATTATAGGCTGTTTGTATTGGCATCGATTTTTTGACTCCTCTATCTCTAGAGCTCTCTCTGAAAGAGGTTTTTTTGTCTCTCATTTTCTTCAAAACAGTCAGTCATCTGTTGCATCTAGTGTGAAGTGTAAGCTCCAGTCTGATGTGTAAGTCCCTTGACTATGTTGACTCAAAAGAAGTCAGACTGTTCCAATTTCTGGATTTGAAAATGGAACAGGACCACTAAGCAAGAATTGCTGATGAGTAGATTGAGTGCAGGAGCTCATATCTATTTTGTTCAATGGACCACAACACAATCTAGGGAAAATATGCATATTTTATAGTTTTAAACGTATTTTGAAAGAATTCTATATTGAGAGAGGTTTAGCCTCTAGAACGTTACTTTTCATATAGAGTTGAAGTTTGACTCAATCATTTGGCTCATCCAAATGTTGATCCTACTATGGCTTTAAGGAATTGAAATAAGTCACACTGTATTATATGGTGACAAATATTCATATTTATCTTTGCTATCAAGGTGAATCAACATTGAACTTATCAATGTTAAAAAGGAGAGGAACAGATTTTCTCCCACAGCCCTCAGAAGGAATACAACCCTGTTGCCATTTTTTATTTTAGCCCAGTAAAACACTTTGGATTTCTGATTTCTAGTATAAAATAATAAATTTGTGTTGTAAACTACCAAACTTGTACTGATTTTTTTTCGAGGAGTAATAGGAAAATAATAAGATATAATCTACCTAGAAGTGATGAATTCATACAACAAATACATAAAATGGTAAAATGATCTTGGGATTAGTCAATGGGCAGGGCCTGGAGGAATTTTAAAGAGGACGACAGGAAAAGCCTAGATTGTCTTGAACCATGAGCTGTTAGGAACATGGATGTTAGTGAGTCCGCTAATGAGGACTCAGAATGTTGTGAGGAACCCATAGTAGAGAACACATATGTTATCCCAAAGGATACCCAAATCATCATAAACAGACAGTTTTCAGACACAAGAGTATTAAGGGCACAGCTCAAAGGAAATGAGAATACCATTGGAAAATGAAGGAGAGAGATTTGTGGTTACATTGTAGCAGAGAGTTTGCTAATTTTGTCTTGCAGTCATGTAAAAAAGCAAAACTTTTAAATTATAAACTTGGATATTTATCTAAAGTCATTTCCAAAGTGCTCAAAGTACATCATAGTTTCTTTTGGCTACTTAAGGTGTTAGAGAAAGAAGATACACCAAGGAGAGAATTATCAAGCAAAAATGAACAATTGGAATAATTGTTAGCCAGTCCAGATTGTAAATGTCAGGAAAGTGTGCTGTAGAGAGAGAACCAGGGGTATGGCTAGGAAACCTCCTGTTAATGCATCAGAACAATCAAAAGTTCCTTCTCTTCAGTCCCACAGAAGGTTCTCTGAGATTAGAAAACAATTTGTGGATCCCTCAGCCATCTCCAGAGAAGCCATAGAGACTGGATTCTCTAGGAAAGACCTGTAGAGGAGCCTGTCATCAAGGAGGAAACATTTCCTTGACATATATTAAGCTCTTGAGAATGTTTTACCAACATCAAACACTGACAGCTCTCGCTGGAAGGAATGAAGTACAAAATGAAAGAAGACCATCAGACTTACAAAATTATGACAGGAATACACTGATAAAAGCAGTCAGTTTTACACATGTGCTAATATCCATAAAAAAGCAAGCATGATCTGAGCGACAATCCTCAAGGCTAGAAGGCAGAGCTTCTAACTAGAAGATCATTTCCTGAAACCTGGTATTGTTTGGCCATATGAGTTTTGCAATTGGTTGGAATTGGGGGCTGTTTTTTTTTTTTCTTTCTTTTCTTTCTTTCTTTCCTTCCTTTCTTTCTTTCTTTCTTTCTTTCTTTCTTTCTTTCTTTCTTTCTTTCTTTCTCTTTCTTTCTTTCTTCTTTCTTTCTTCTTTCTTCTTTCTTTCTTTCTTTCTTTCTTTCTTTCTTTCTTTCTTTCTTTCTTTCTTTCTCTTTTCTTCCTTCCTTCCTGCCTTCCTTCCTTTCTATCCTTTCTTTCCTTTCTTTCTTTCTTGCTCTCTCTCTTTCCTTTTTCTTTTTTCTTTTTCTTTCTTTCTTTTTTTTTTTTTTTTTTTGAATACTAATGTCTAGAAAGCTGGTTCCTTGTTCCTGTTCTATTTGGGGACAATTTGTTTTCTAGTTTTACAGGTTCATAATGGAGGAGAATTTTGCCCCAAGATGTGTCAGGTCTCACTTATACCTGATTTAAATGATTGAGGTGATGATGAGACCAAGGAATATAGCTGATGAGATTTAGGTGAGATTTTGGACTTAGAGTTAATGTTGTAAACAGTGGAGTTGGGATGGAATGAATGCATTTTGCATGTGGGATTGATGCAAATCATTATATAACAAAGAGCAAACTGTGGTAGATAGAATAATGACCTCTAAAGGTATGTATATCTTAGTGCTCTGAGCTGTGTATATCTTATAGTATGTGAAAAAGGGGAATCAATGTTATAGATGCAATTAAAGTTGCTAATCAGCCTAACTTCTGACAGGCTTTTGCCTTAAATTACTCCAGTTTAACATTTTAAATTATGTTATCTGATTTCTTTTTATTTAAGTTTCTTTGTATACTTGCACTTTTTTTTGTGTGTGTGTGTTCTGAAAGACTTTATTTTATATTGAATCTGTTATAGCCAGCATAATTTTCATTCTTTCTTTGGAATCTAATATATTATTTCAGTATAGTAAATGGAATAAGCCAATATTCCTTTTTTTTTTTTGTGGGTACGAGGGGGTCGACCTCAGGACCTCGCGTGCCAGCAGGAGCCCATGCCGCTGAGCGATATCACTGGCCCTTTTTTCGTATGTGGGTTCCGGGAGTCGAACTCGGGACCTCGCACTTGCTGGGCAGGTGCTTAAGCCGCTGAGCCATCTCACTGGCCCCAATATTCCTTTTTTGAAATGATGAATATACTTAGTTCAATTTCTGCCATATTACTGTTGTGTTCATTTTATACTTTTTGAAACTTTTTGCTAGGTGTTTTATTTTTTTGCTTCTTTGGTGTGCATGTATATGTGTGTGTGTATGCACGCACGTGCATGTCAAGTTCTTGTGATATTTAGAAAAGTTTTCATTATTATTGTAGAAGTTGAGTTTTTGTTTTAAGTATGTTCATTTTAAAAGTATAACATTTATTCAGAAAAAACGTAATGTGCATAACTCAGTGAACTTTTTACAAAGTGAAGATATCCATAAATCCTTAGTCAGATAAAGAAATTCTATGTCATTAGCAACCACGAATTTCCTTCATGTTCTCTCCAAATTTCTATCATACTTTCTTATTAAACAAAACTATGATTCTGACTCAAAAAGAGAGATTATTTTGTCTGTTTTCAACTACATAATTTGAATCATAAAGAAATTCAACACAAGAAAGTAAATCACTGTAATAATAACTAATGTACCACATTAATAACACAAAGGAAAAAAAGAGACACCTCAACTGAAAAAGAGAAAACTTTTGATAGAAATTTCAAACTCTTTCATAATAGAAACACTCATAAAAGTAGCTTTAGAAGGAGAAATCCTTAACAGAACAAAAGGCATTTATGAAAAACCCACAGGAACATCATATCCAGTGCAGAAAGACTGGTAGCATTCTCTCCAAGATCAGAAAGAAGACAATGATGTTAACTTTAATTACTGCATTTGACATTGTGCTGAGAGTTCTGGCCAAAGCAATTAGACAAGAAAAAGAAGTAAAAGTACCCAAGCCAGAAAAACATGAATTTAAACTACCTCTATTCATAGCTGATGTAACTTTATTCATAGCTCATAAACCTTTAACTGTTGCTACTTTTCTAATGAAACCAACGAGTTACAAGTGAAAAATAATCCTTGTATATTTATTTGATACAGTTATGATGTATTCTTTCTTATATCTTTGAAAATTTGATTTTGTAATATTAATTTTTATAGCTATCTCATGAAAGATACTAGAGTACATTTCCAGAAAATTTTCTGTCTTTGTATGGTTTTGGTATTAAGCTATAGTAGCTTCATTAAATAAATTGGAGGTTATTTTTAAAATCTTTGGACTAGTTTGTATAAGATAATGATATAGATACATTCTTTGAACACTTCTACAACTGTGTGGTAAATCTAGTATAAAAATAGGTACATTTTAAACTGATTTTATTGTTAACTAAATATGTTATTTATAACTTGTATTCCTTATTTAGTCAGATTTGCTAATTAAGCTTTCTGAGAAATTGTCCTTATCTGTTTAGGATTAGTATGCACTGGAAAGCATTGTTCTTAGTGGCTCTTAATTTTATTTTTGATTTCATATGTATTCTAATTTACATTTCTTGTTTTATTCTAAATATTGTTTATTTGTGTCTTCTCTCTTTTTTCATCCATACCAATCACAGAAGGTGTATTGGTGTTCTCCAAGAACCAGATTTTAGCTATGTTAATCATCTCTATTATATCTTTTCCCAATTTGATTTTTTTTTGTTTGCTTTAGTTTGGATTTGTTTTTCCTACATTCTTAAGTTGTATATTTAGTTCATTATTTTAGCTTTTCTCTTTTCCTAATTTAAGCTTTTCTGGCAATTGATATCTTCTAAGAAATTCATAAGCAGCTTCTCAAAAAATTTAATATCTAGTATTTTTCTTTACATTCAATTAATGTTATTTCAAGTTTATTATGTCTTTTCTTTAAGTATTCTTTAATTATTTAGAGAAAGATTGTTTTTAAATTTCAATTTAAAATTGAAGTTATGGGTTTAGAAATATGGGTTATATATTATTTTTTAAAATGTGTGACATTCACCTTATTAACAAGACTACTTTTTAAAATTTCTATGTATGCCATTAAACATGTTCACATGTTCTCTTCTTTGACTGATTATAATATTCTATATAGGTTCATTACTTTAAGCATGTTAACTGTGCTAAATTTTCCTATATTTCTATCAAACTTTTGCCAGCTTGAGCCAATAATACTTCAGTGAAGTATGGTAGCCTACAATGAGTCATGCAGGGAAGATAAGTTTTCATCAATTTATTTTATATCTTGATGCTGTTATTTGGTGTACAAATTTCTAAATATGATGTGCTTCAGATGCATTTATTCTCTTTATTCCTGATAAGGACTTGTGTCTGAATATGAATCGTATCTTACATTAAAATAAAGACCTCCACTTCTTTTTGGTTAGTATTTGGTTACTCTTTTATTATCTTGTACCTATAATTTTTTAGTATGCAATCATTTTAGATGAATCCATTACCAACAAGATATAATTATTTGTGAGGTTTTTAATCAGTAGAAAATGTCTTTTATTTTAAACTGGTGAGTTTAGTTGTAATTACTGATAAGTTTAGAATTAGTGTCACCACCTTATTTTGTGCTTGTTGTTTGCCTTACATTTTCAGTACTTTCCTTACTTCCTGCCTTCTATTTAATTCTTTAGGAACTGAGCTTTGTTAAAGAATGTTAGTTTTATTTCTGCCATTTTTCTGAAAAGAGGATGTTTGTTCATCTGCCTATCAACTATTCGATATCACTATGTTTTACAAGTTTCTCAAAGTCTTGCAATAGCTTTTTTTTTTTTTTTTTGTGGGTACCGGGGGGTCGACCTCAGGACCTCGCGCGCCAGCAGGAGCCCATGCCACTGAGCGATATCACCGGCCCCTTTTTTCGTATGTGAGTTCCGGGAGTCGAACTCGGGCCCTCGCGCTTGCCAGGCAGGCGCTTAAGCCGCTGAGCCATCTCACCGGCAGCAATAGCTTTTTAAATCTAGTTTTAGGATAACTGTTTTATCAACAAAATTTAATCAATCTGTGGATGTGATGTTAGTTTACCTCTCTGGTGTGTGTGTGTGTGTGATCTCAGTAAGTTTATTTCATTTTATTATATTTTGGCAATTAAAAATTCACACATCACAAATGTGTATTGTGACTTTATTTATTATTTTTTCCTACACTAGTCTTCAGATTAACTTTAAGCCTCTGTGAGTGGTGAGCATCACTTTCAGTCCTATTCTGTTGGATTCGGAGGATTTCAAATCTTCTAGGTTTATGCTGGGGCCGCAGCTTCGACTCTCACTCCTATAGTTTGTGAAATTATCCTTCTTATCAGCAGATGGATGTTAGAACTTGTTTTCAATTCCTTAGAGCCTCCTTTGCAGAGACCAAACCCTCATGGGCTATGTTGCATTCCCTTAGGCCTAGTCCTTCTGGCTCTGATTTCTCTCACCATTTGTAGCATCTGAGAATTATTTTTTGCTTCTTGATTATATTTAACTCTTTATTTCTGGATAATTGTAGAAGAGGGATAGCTAGAATAACTTAGTTAAACATGTTGTGAGAAGCCTGGACATGTTTTTTAAAAAATTTACTTTTCATTTAAAAACTCAGGAATAGTTTGGACACCCACAATGAATTAACACGCCATATTGCTATTGACCCAAAACTGATAAGGTCATTTCTTTCTTCACTTAGTGGGATCTAGAAATTAAGTGAGGATAACTTACATTTCAGTCTGTTAAGGGAATTCATTATTGGAGTCACTAAACCATTGGATTCACTTTCAAAAAACCACAAATTACTGTACTTTGAGCTCTTGTTCAAGTCAGAAAAATAAATCTGTCTTTAGAAGGGAGATTTTCTGAAACTTGGTTATCATCTCAGAATGTAAGAATGCAGTGCTGGAAAATTAGCCCTGCCCATGGGTCCTCCTGATTTTCCTGGCCTCTGTGGGCCCCATACGTGCATTTCTTAGTGTTTCTTTCCCTTCTTCCCTTTGTTCTTCCCTTCATTCCTTTCTCCCACAAGTTACTGAAGACAAAACATTATATTCTCTGTAGTGCTGAAGAATTATTCTTCTTGCTTGGTGCCTCTCAGCTGAGAGTTTCATTTTCGCCATCATAGTGACTCTGTAACCCAAGAAACCACACAGCCACACACTCTTCTTAGAGCTCATTCATTCCGTTTTCATTTCATAAACTTCTCACTCATTATCCATAATAACTACTATCCCCGTGTCCGTGTATACTTACTTGATTTTTTCATATGTGATATTAAGGTACATGAGGGTGAGAATGTACACTGTCTTCATCAAAGAGCACTTTTCTCTCTTTCACAGAGCTGTGGTTAGCTCTTGATTCCAGGGCACCGTCTCCAACCAGAGCCCTGTTCTCAACCAGAGGATTTCATTAGTCAGAGACTACTAAAAATAGATGGTAATGCAAATGTTAGTGATGGACCCACAATTTAGTTGTGGATTCACTGGATGGACTCAATTTTGACTCAAGTGAAGCCAGAATCTAACACTTCAAATTCCATTCAAAGCTTTCAGAATTTAAGTCCCAAAATGGGTCAGTTATGACCCTGTCCTGGTGGAACCCTACAGCCAACAGTTTTCAATAACACAAGATAGTTTGGGGGCCATATGGAATTATCTCAGAACATGATTTAAATATTTTCCCCCTGGAAATCACTTGGGATATCTCTGTGAGGTGTTTGAACAGGGAGGTGTTTCTGAGTTCATGATGACATAAAAGAGGGTCTGCTAAATTAGGTGCATTAAAAAAAATAAAAAAACTGAAGCTGCTTTTAAGTGGCCTCAACTCTAGCTTTGATCTCAGAGGTGACTTACTAATCTAAGTTACCAGAATAAAACCACCTACTTTAGAAAAATATCATCTTTGATTCCAACAAAGATTTAAAAAGCCTGTGAAACACTTCAAAAATTTAAGATATCTTAGAGAATACCAAATATACAGTGGATACCTGAAAAATATGTACATATTAACCTACTTTTTATTCCTATAATGAAATAACCAAGGCAGGCTAGTGCTATAAAGGAAAGAGGTTTACTTAGCTTGCCATATTGGAGATTTGAAGGCATGGTGCTGGCATGGGCTGAGTTCTAGTGAGGGCCCTTCTTGGCTGTGTCACAGTATGGTAGGAATGCACACATAAGGAAACAGACCACATAGAGAAATAGGAAGCCAGAGAAGATCAGAGTCCCCAAATCCCTTGTGAGAGAACACCCCCATTTGACATAAGTACTTCCTACTAAGGTCTCACCTATTAAAGGTTCCATGCCACCTCCCAGTATGGCCACCATGGAGAACGAGATCCCAACACATGAAACCTGGGAGAAAGCTACATCTAAACCATAGTAGTATCTGTTCAAATATAATGTGTCCTGTTGAGTGTAAACATACTGAGTCTAGAGTTCTGTGGTAAAGGGTATGCCCAGCCACTGATGCTTGTCTCTATCTGTGTACCAGCTGCCCACAGCCTTCTTCCCTCTGACCCTCACCTGGCTCCTGCCTTTACATAGCTCGAATCTCAGCTTAAGTTCAAAGTTGTCTTTCTGACCACTAAATGCTTTTTCTGGGCACCCTTTCCTTTTTTTTTTTTTTTTTTTTCTTTTTTCTTTTTTTTTGTGGGTACCAGGGGTTGACCTCAGGACCTCATGCGCCAGCAGGCGCCCGTGCCGCTGAGCGATATCACCAGCCCTTTTTTCGTATGTGGGTTCCGGGAGTTGAACTCGGGCCCTCACGCTTGCCAGGCAGGCACGTATGCCGCTGGGCCATCTCACCGGCCCACCCTTTTCTAACATATGTTACTCTACATTTATATCACATGATTCTTGAAGATCCTCTACTTAACTGACATTACTGTATGATAATTCATTAAAATTGTCACTTTAATGTCTCTTTCCCCCTCATTTCATATATGGATTATATGTCTGGTAATTTTGTATTGGAAGCCAGGCATTGTGAATTTTACCTTTCTGATACTGGATATTTCATTTTTCTGAAAATTTTCTTAAGCTAGTTTGGAAGAGTTATATTATTTTAATTTTTTCATATCTTGCTTTTATGGTTTGTTAGATAAGATCAGTGCATCATTTATTTAATCTGGGGCTCATTTTTTCTCATGACTAAGGCAAGTCCCTTCTTAGTACTATACTTTGATCAATTTTTTGTGAAATATGCAGTTTTCTATTTTGACTATTGGAAATAGCTACTTCACCTAGCACTATAGGATCTCCAGGCACTAGTGCTTGAAATTCTTTTGCTTGTTTCCTTAGTACTGTTTAGGACATTTCATCACATGAATGGGGTGACAAATATGCAACTGAATACCATACTTATGGGAGATGTATTCTACACTATTCTCTCTCTGTGTAACCCTGTCTTCTCCATTATTTTGCCTTGTGGCCTCTGGCCACTTTGTCTTTGCCAGACTTAAATCTCATCTCAGTAAATCCACTCAGCTGTACTTTCCTTCTTCCCTATTCCTACCTTCCTGTGTCATGATTTGGAAACTTCCAGGCAGTAAGCTCAAAAAATTGAAGAGCTTATCTTTTTTGTTGCTGAACAAATTAGTAAATTTATTTTGATGTAGCAAATGAATAAAGCAAGTCTAAATCACTATCAAAAACATTGCATTACATCTGAAATCTCTCAAAATTGACATTTAAATTATGTGATGCTGCATTGTGCCAGCTTTTGTGGGTATGTTTCACACTGTAAATTATAGAAATTTACACTTGTTTGTGCTTTTAAAATCATTGTTTTATGTTTTTCTTCTTTTCCTGATTATACAGTAATCTCTGAAATATCTTAAAATAATTATAGATGTGTTATTAGGTATAATAATTCCTTGAATTCATAGAACTTTAAATAAAAATTGCTTTAGTACCTCTAATTATTTTCATGGAATGGAAATAGGTTTTCCTTAAATAGTTTTGCAAACCTAAAACATTAATACTATATTATTTATTACTTTTTATAACAGCCAGTGAAATTATTTTTATTGGTAAGCCTCAAATGTAATGAACATGTGACTCTTGTTAAATTATGATTGGTGGAAATAGAAATAATATTTTCCTGCTATTGGTATTTGCATTTATTAGGTAGGAGAAATCTTACAATTACTCACATTTGGAATGTGAAATTTTATGAGGAAGAGAGCAATGATTTGGTGGGAAAAGAACAGCCTTTTGAAGAATTGCTGTACAAAAATGTTAAGAGGCGAATAGGAAATAAGGCTTCTTGTGAATAACTAGAAATATTTAAGACATGTAGCTTCCTGTTAAACAGTCACCCTGTTCCTCCACAATATGTGGTTTTATTTCTAGATGCCAGCTAAGAAAAAGAACTCATAATTGGGGCTGCCAGAGCTGTGAATGTGCCTCACAGAGTCCAGCACTTTCTGGGCTGGTCACCACTCGGCACAGCAGGATTCACTCCTGACTGTGAGGGACGACCAGGAGCCTGCAGACCATCTCAGGTCGAGCACAGTCCACACTACTACCACCATCTAAGAAAGCTCTTGGACCAGGAATCAGGCAGGCTGCTGACTCTCTGTTGCAAAGTGTACTTCACAGACAAGTCACCAAAATAATATCACCACCCAAAATCCTAATGCAAATAAGGAACTTAAAAAATTCTCCATAAATGCATTTCACAAGTGATATACAGATGAAACAATTTAAAGTATAAACACATAGCCTTGCTTTATTATACCCTGTTCTCCTTGGATTTATGACTCCCAAATTTAACACCAACAATAACCTCTGGAAAGGGAGAAAGTGTCAGTGAAAGTGAAGGGTTTTGATTAGTGATGAAGGGGATTTAGGGCTCCAACATACAACTTCCAGTTGGTCTATATTCACAGACCACCTTCCCTCCTATGAGGTGCCCTTCTCTGTTAGCAAGCTCAAAGGCAGGACACTTTTTCTGTGCTTCTAGCATTGATACATGATACTGGATTTTATAAAACTAAGTGTGATTCAGAAAGAAATAAGAAAAAAAGAAAGAAATTAAATGCAGGTATCCATTATAAAGAATTCATCCATACTTTTTTTTTAATTATGAGTTTCTTATAGAGTCTAAATGAAAAAAATCTCACATAACGTTAAAACAAAACACTTTGAGACTAGTAATTATCTCAGAGAGTAATTATTTTCTCAAGTTATGTCAGTTTCATTTTAAATATTTGCTCATAGGCAGAATTTCCTGAAAACTTAACTGGCTTTATTTTTATCCTCCTTTTGAGCATGACATAAACTATAGCTTAAATCTTCACATTGCTGTAGATGTAATTGTGACATAAATATATTTCAGTGTAAATCCCTAGATTAGGTTGAGCTTTTCTCAGTAG
Source organism: Erethizon dorsatum (assembly GCA_028451465.1). Classification (NCBI taxonomy): domain Eukaryota; kingdom Metazoa; phylum Chordata; class Mammalia; order Rodentia; family Erethizontidae; genus Erethizon; species Erethizon dorsatum. The sequence continues at coordinate 150,382,540 of CM051823.1, forward strand.
ATTGAGAAAATAGAAAGATGAAGAGTCGATCCTTTTAACCAAGCTGCTGGCTGTCACATTCAGTGATGGTGACCAAAGGACTCTTTAGGATGGTGAGGTCTCCCCAGGACTCTCCAGGAGGGTGAGCAGAGGTGAGCACAGGACTCTCAGGCCACTTACCATGCAGGAGTAGATCTTACTGACCTCGTTAGTAACAATCTCACTACACTTTTGTCCTCGGATGCACCATTTCTAGGCTGGGATTTATGCATCCACTTCCATCTCATGCCACACTTCTCACTGTGCTCCAGCTGTACTGCTCCAAATTCCTTAAGTATGCCCTGCTCTTTCTTCTATACTAATTTACCAGGAGACAGCAATACAAATCCTTCTTCTTTTCTCCTAACTAATGATGCTCTTCCTTTGACTCTAAGGTCACACCTCACTTTCTTAAGGAAGCCGTCACTCCCAACACACATGTACACAGGCTCACTAGATTAAATTAAACTCTCAAGCCCACCCTCATTTTTGTAGTATCCACTTTCACTTGATAGGATTTGTAATTCTTGCTTGGTGTCTTTTTTTTCCTCATAAGTGCACAACATCATGGGGGCATACGATAGTGTGTCTTGTTCTCAGCTGAATTCACAGCAGAGGATCATGGTGAGTGCTATGTAAAACCAGAAGAAAGGAAGGAAGGGAGGGAGGGAGGGAGGGAAAAAAGGAAGGAAAGAAGGAAGGAAAGAAATTAGAAAAAAGGAAGGAAGGAAGTAGAGAAGGAAGGAAAAATATGCACAAGATTTTGTCTCTATCATAGTGGATTTAGACGCATAGAGGCATACTCTGGTCTGCCTGGTTAGGCTATATCAGTGGCGGCAAACCTATGGCACACGTGCTGCAGCCAGCTGCTTGTTATCATTGAAAACTCTGAAAGGTTCACCATCATTGGGCTATACTGTACTGTATACAAGGCCTTTAGTTCTAGGTCATGGTAAGTCAGTTCCACCTTCTACAAACTTGACCTGTTGAACTTGTTGCTCATATGTAGATCACAGGGAAGAATCTATGCACCAATTAGCTCTGCTAAGTGGAGAACATATCTCAGTTGAGCTCAGGAAAAAAGCAGTGAGTGATGATTAGTCAAATGTATTTGGCCCAGCTCCCTGCTCTGTGAGAAGCAAATAACACACTTTCTCTGGCACAGACTACCTGGTTTTGTTCCACTAACTGCAGGGCACCCTTGTGTGTAGAAGTACAAGTATATTCCATGACCAATATGGCCATATCGTTCCCCTCAGCTTAGTAACTTTAGATAGAATTCCTCCTGACCATGAGCCCCTGACTCCCCTCTTTTCAGAGGATATACTTTGAAAAGCTTGCAATTGTAAATTTTTTCTCTGTCCTTTTGAGATGTAAGTCTTCTTCCAGCCTCTTGCCAGTTTTACAACCAAGAATGTCTTTCTCAAGGACCTTGGAGCCATTCCTTTGAAATGTAATAATCAAGAATGACTGCAAACCCCCTTTGCCCCAACTTTTGTGGGAGCATAGAAGACCAGTTTATAGCAATGACAATTAGGAAACACAGATGGGTCATCACATTGACCAACTTCCTCGCTGATGTCCTCCAGTACTTTCCTGCCAGCTCTCCCGAGCACTTAAAAATCCTTCCATGTTTGGTTTCGGCAGTATTGAGTTCAGAAATTTTACCCATTGCAATAACCTTGATCAACTCTGGTATAGCTTTCTTTTCCCCACTGTCTTAGCTCTAGCTCATATGTGCACCTGAATTAAATCGGTGCTCCATCTCCATGAATGTTCTGTGAGATGATCACGTTTTAAAACTTCTAACCCACTGAATAAAATATTAGTGAACTCTCATTTAGTGAGAAAGAGGATTCTTTTTCATTTGGGGTGACATTATTTTCCATTAATACTGTTATTTTGAAATAGCCTTAGAAAAAGCTCTGGCCATTTCTGTGGGAAGCAATTCTGAATAATGTCTCAGGAGCCAATGCTGTGCTTGGTGTGTTCCAGAGTGACATTAATTTTCTACCACAAATAATGCCACTCATGTAATGATCTTGATTATAGTTGTGAAACTTTGCTGAGATCTTATTGTGCAGACCTTCAGTGCTTAGGTTTTGTTTTTATGGCTAGGACAGTGACTGAGAGGCTTTGCGATTTAGTGGTAAAGAGCACTGGACATGGGAACAACGTTGCCTGGACCCAACAAGACTTCAGCGAGTTGTTGAACATTTTCATTCACAGTAAAAATAAATAGCACAGAGTCTGAGGTTTAGTGAATGCTCAGTGAGCTTTAGTTGTTAAAATTGTCATGAACTTCATCATTTCTTTCACCGCTATGAAGAACAAAAAACCAGGATGTTCTATTTTCATAATTTTCTACCAGAAAGAGAAACATTGATGGGTAGTAATGCTGGCTTAAAGCAGACTTTAAACTTTTCTGAGTTATTTCGTTCATATCTAACTCTGAGTTCTATTTGTGAGATGTTTGTCTTTCTCTCTCCCTACCCTGATCCCTGTATTTTTCAGCGATGGATGGGCAGACAGAGATGAAGTCATTGAAGGTTACGAGGTGGAAGCTAACGGGGGAATCACGATAAAGCTGCAGTCTCCAGAGGTCAGATCGTTCGATGATTATTTCCTGAAGCTAAGGCTGGATACTAACACGAGGAATCCCTGGTTCCCTGAGTTCTGGCAACACCGATTCCAGTGCCGCCTCCCAGGACACCTTCTGGAAAATCCTAACTTTAAAAGAATTTGCACAGGTAATTCTTATTCACATAATAACAACTCAGAGCTCTAATTATCTCCTCTGGCTCTATTTCCGGTTGTGGATTGAGAAAAGAAGGCACTAGCGTTGAAAATCTAAAAAGATAACATAGCCCTCTTAGTAAAATAGACTAAAGTAAAAGTATGTTTTCCTTCAGGGATTCATGTTCTTGTATTCTAGAAAAACTGCTTTGGTCTCTGGTGGGACAAGTGATAAAGAAATAACATAATTAGGTGCAAATAAAATTGAGAAGTCATGTATCTATTATTCAAGCCAGAGAGATTTCCTTTCACTGCGTAATTATGTAGGAGATACTGGCCGGAGACCTAAGTAAGCCACACTGGCTTGTTCTTTTTTCCTTTTGTGAGTTGCTTTAATTTACAAGTCAGGGAAAGATGAGGTGATACCATCTTAGGCCACCCCATCAAAATTGTATTTGTGGATATAGGTGCCAGAAATTGCACACTCATCTGTCAACCAGAACAATATCCCCCACTGGAAAGATACTTCCTGTGCACTGCTCACTCATACCATGCCAGGAAGGGGAAGCACATTATCCCAAGGTCTTCAACGGGTTGGGGAAGGCCACAGGCTACCCCTAAACCCCACCTTGGACTTCTTAACACTTATGGACATTATCATTACTATGTAACTTTCATAAGCATTAGCATCTACATAACTTTTATGGGTATCATCATTACTACATAAGGGCATTGTGTTCCCCTGTTGATTTTTAGTATTGTCTGTGCTACAAAGACAAATCATCTTTGGTCTGTCATAGTGCCGTTTGAAGCCAGTTATTCAGACTGAATTAATGATATATTACACTGATGCACCCATGATGATAGATTATGGACGCTTCTCATGACCTCATTCACATTGTATAACAATGCTGCGACATTTATCTCTTGTCTAGGCTGGGCTGATGTTATTTAGAAGGTTCTAGAATCCATTCATTCACACCATAACCATGTATAAAACATTGTATTCAGAAGAAAAGGGGATGAAGAAATGTATAATCTATTATTCTTAACCTAAAAATGACTGTAGTCTCTTTGGACAAATTGAAACAGATCATATCATACACATGAAACACAAATAACCAAAGACAGTGAATTTTTATACAACAGGGTAAGAATAATCCTGATTACATAAAATATTTCTATTTTCAATAATATTCACGTGTTGATGTTAAATAGATCTTTTCAATACCAATAAATATAAATGCAAAATGTATGTTTGACTTGGTAGGGTTTAGCAGAGTTCCCTGAGAAATTACTGGGTGTGGGTTTACTTTCAATCTAGGTTTTTAGAAATCTTCAGTATAGCTTCTAGGAAAAAAGAAATATAATCCAGCTGAGAAGCAAGGAGAAGGAGAAATAGGTGCTAAAAAACTAACCTCCCGCTGCCACGTATGTATTTCCATGGCCTTCACTTGAAGTAAAAGACCCATGGAAGTTAATGATTCCAACAAGTCATCTGGGAGAGTCTTGTTGATCTTGAGGAGGAGCAGAGGCAATAGTTTCCCTAGGTTCACTGATTAATGGCAACAATAGAATTAGAACCCACTTCTTCTATGTAGCTCAATGACTGAATACTTTTAGACTTAGCATTTAATAACACCTTACCTTCCCTCAAAGAACTCTTACAATGTCAGCCTCTGGGAGCTAATCAATTCTTGTTAGCTAATTCTTGTTAGCTAATTGATTTAATTTATATTTTCTTATAGTGTAGATTTTTTTTAATAATTAAGGACTTATTTTTAAATGAATTATATTTCTTTCCTTCAACATTCAACAAATATTTAGTAAGTGCCTAATGTGTGTAAGGCTTCATTCTAGACCCCTATATTTCAGAGCAGGGAAAGAGTCAATAAATAACAACAAAAAATTCAGGAAAATATGTGCTCATTTACTCTATCATAAGAGCCATTGAGAAAGTAAAGAATGGGAGTAGGGAACTTTCTCTTCCTCTCCCCTCCTTTCCCTCTTCCTCCATCTTTTGGTCCCCTTCCCATTTGATAAGAGTACCTCCTTATGTCCTATTTTCTATCTTTTATTGTGCTCTTTTTTATAATTTGGGTTTCTCATATAAGAGAAACCATGCGATATTTAAGCTTGTTTCTGATTTATTTCAGTTAACATTATGGTCTCAAGGCATAGCTATTTCCCTAAAAATGACTTATGATTATCTTTCTTTGTGGCAGAGTAGTACTCCATTGTGTGTAAATACCACATTTGCTTTATCCATTCATCTGTTGCTGGATATATAGGCTCCTTCCAAGTTTTAGTTATTATGAATTGTGGTGCCACAAACATGGGTGTATGTGTATCACTGTAATATGATGTCTTTAACTCTTTGGGGGAAGATATGTAGAAGAGAAATAGCTGGGTCAAACGGAATTTCTAGTTTTAGTTTTTTGAAGAGTCCTCATATTGACTTCCATAGTGATTTTACTAGTTCACATTTCCACCAATAATGTAGAAGCCTTTTTTCCCTGCAGCTTTGCCAGTGTTTGTTATTATTTTATATCTTGATGATGCCCATTCTTTCTGGAGTGAGAGTTGTTTTAATTTGTATTTCTGTAATGATCAGTGATGTTGAACATTTTTAATGTATTTATTGGCCATGTGTACTTCTTCTAAGAAGTATTTATTCATTTCAGATGCCCATTTTGGGGACTTTTAATTAGGACATCTAATTTCTTTTTAGTTTTTTATCTATTCTAGATATTAGTCCTCTGTCTGAGGAACAGCTTGCCAGATGTTTTTCCATTCTGTAGGCTATTTCTTCACTCTCTTAGTTGCTTCTCTTGCTGTGCAGAAGGTTTTCAATTCGATATGATCCCATTTGTTGATTTTTGGTACTATTTCCTGCATAACCAGGGTTCTGTTCAGAAAGTCCTTGAAGTCATGTGACTTCAAGAGTTTTACCTATTTTATCCTCAAGCAGATTGTTTCTGCTTTAACATTAGATCTTTGATCCATTTTGATTTTATTTTAGCACATGGTGAGAGATACGGGTCTAGATTCAGTCTTCTGTAGGTGGATAGCCAGTTTTCCCAGCAGCACTTATTAAAGAGGTTATCTTTTCTCCAGTGAATGTTTTGGCCTCTTTGTTAAAGATAAAATAGTTGAATGTAAAAAAAAAAAAGGCAGGGCCGGTGAGATGGCTCAGCGGCTTAAGCGCCTGCCCTGCAAGCGCGAGGGCCCGAGTTCGACTCCCGGAACCCACATACGAAAAAGGGGCCGGTGATATCGCTCAGCGGCACGGGCGCCTGCTGGCGCACGAGGTCCTGAGGTCGAGCCCCTGGTACCCACAAAAAAAAAAAAAGGCAACAATTTGCCACCCATACTAATATATTCTGCAAAAGTATCCTTCAAAATTGATGAAGAAATAAGATATTTCCAATATTTCCATGATAAAGGGACCTACATATATTCATAACCATCAGACCAACACTCCAAAAAATTCTCAAGGATATCCTAGAAAGAGACAATGAAGCTAACAATGACAAAAGACCTAATATAATATATACAACAGGTAAGGTAAGCAGTTAAGTAGAAGGAAAAGAAATGTAATCAGCAACCAGAAAATAATGCAATGACAAGAATATGTCAATACCTATCAGCAGTAACTCTCAATGTGAATGGTCTCAATTCCCCAATCAAAAGACATAGATTAGCAGAACGGACCAATAAGCAAAACTCAATGGTATGCTGTATACACGAAATACATTCTCCCCCAAATTCATAGACTAGAAATAAAAGGATGGAAAATAGTAGTACATCATATAAACAGAAATGAAGACGAAGATCACATGATCATCTCAATAGATGCAGAAAAAGCCTTTGACAAAATCCAACATCTATTCATGTCGTTGTGTTTCTTTAGTAAATATCAGAGCACTACTTACTAAACATGCTTCAATATTTTTATACAAGGATTTCTAGGAAAATGTTTTGTGATCTGAGCTCTCAGAAAAAATGTTAAACTCTGCAGCCATGTACACGTACACTAACACTTTGGGTTTTCCTTGTCACAGCACATGTAAATGTCCAAGTTAAAGCTTGCACTTGATTAATGTTTATAGCAGGAAATAACTGCTTGAAAATTCATGAATTGTTCTTCTATTTCACTTGACTCTGAAAGCTAGTTTTAAGAGCAATTTTAACATTTCCCATGTATGTTTGTTTGCATTTCATTCTGGTGTCAAATTCAGAAAACATTTCACTGTGTTCTTAGTTCAAAGAAAGGCAGACACTAATTTTCTAGTTGGAATGAATTCACAAGATGTATTAATCTTTTCTGCTGCTAAAGACCTAGAATTTTATCTTTAGCAGTTTTACTTGTACTAGCTGTATGCATACATTCATGTAAATTTACATTGCTTTTTAGCTTTATTCCCTGTATTTCTTTGAAATTGCCTTCAGTGTTATTAACAAGCAAGATAAACTTTCACTTCCTGTATTATTCGTATGCACTTGAGATTCTTGCATATCAAATGAATTCTATAGTCTTGTAATGAATATGCAGGCACATTTATAAAATATAGTGGGAAAAAGTAGAATTAACCTTCCCAGATTTTTGATAGCTACTATTTCTGTCACTCATTTTTAGACTTCTGGTGTTTTGGAAAGTTTTGATATTGATATTTGTTTCCATAGAAACCTTTATTGAGATTAATCTCAGATGTCATTATTGAAATAAAGAGTTTATATACACTAGATTGCCAAATTGAATACTAAGGGTCCTGAGCCAAGGCTGAGTAATTTGGAAATCACAGTGGCTAATTAAAAAGTACTTCACGCAAAGTCCGCATCACTGCTTAATTAGTTGAATATATCAAGGAATTGGAGATGTGTTGGAAAAGCATTGAAATATCAAAGTCTAACTTCTAAAAATTTAATCATTTGGAGGACAGTGAAAAGATTAGATATAAAGCAAATCAAAATCACTCTCTTCTAGTACATGAGTGAACTGCTCAAAGGATCTGTATCATGTTTACAATGGCACAGTGCTTTAGCATCCCTGATGAAAATCATCAGAAAGATTCTTGGAAACCGATAGAGTGTAACGTTTGGAAGCAAAATCTCCAGGTCCAACATGGGTTCAGTTTTAGTCAGAGAAACATTATTCAGGTATGTGTCTATCCACGTGACCTGGATGACCTTACTTAATGTCAGTGTCTCAGTTTCTGCAATCACAACACGACAGCAATATCTACCTCACACAGATGCTGTGTCAGAATTCAATGGAATAATGTAAGTGGATTATTTTACAATGAAATAATACATTTAAAATTCTTTGCAATCTGTAAACACATTTGTCCATTGGATTAGTTCTAGGACAACCTCTGTAGATATCGACATCTGAGAATGCTGAAGTCCCTTGTATACAATGAAGTAACATTGCATGTAACACACACACACCTTAGTACTCATTTTCAATCAAATCTCTAGATTACGTATAATATCCAATATAGTGTAAATTCTATGTAACTAGTTGTATTTTTTAGGGACTAATGACATGGATACAAATCTGTACAAGTTCAGTACAGATGCAATTTTAAAATATTTTCTCAGTTTTAAAGTACTACATGCTTGTGATATTTACTTCATGCAATTTTTCTTTTTCCATATAGTTTTAAACCATATAGTTAATACTTTATACATTGCTTTTTAAAATGTACACCACTTTTTCTTATAGAAATAGTTTTCTCTTTTTCAAATAAACTCTAATTTATATAATGTTTCCTATACATTTAGGTGTTTTTGGCTCTTCACAAAGTAAAAACAATGCTGTAGCAGTATAATAAAATTTACCCTTCCTAAACTTTTCTTTTTTCATCTTAGATAATTTTCTTATGGTTCCAGGATGGAATTAAATTTCAAAAAGTTCAATCAAATGATGTGAACATTTCTAAGACTTTTGAAAATAGAGTTCTGAAAGGCAACTCTTACCAGCACTGAATGAAATGCTATGCATTTTTCTATTTTGTTTGTATAGTTATAATTGTAGTGTGATTTAATTTTGTATCTTAAATTTTCTTAGAATTATACTTTATTATTTTATGTTGCTGCGTGACTTTAGAACTGCTATTATAGAGCCCTATAATATTCTATCCAATGAAAATATTAACCATTCTTGTATTGTTGGACATTTAGTATGCTTACAGTTTTCTTTATTAAAAAAAAGGAACATGGGATGAAGAATTTTGTGATGGCTCTTACAAAGTTTGGATTTCCCCCTTACAATAGATTGCTAAATATGTAATTATTAGTCTAAGAGCATGATAGTATTTGGGTCTCTTAAACACATATTGTAATTGTTTTGTATTCTGACAATACTGATATTTTCTGTGGCAACCAGTATGTTAAACTATAAATGATTACTGGGTTCAGTATGTCCTTATCAGTTTTCTAACCCATGAATTTACAGCCATAATTTTGTTTTCTTCCTTTATTCTTTGTACCATTTGGAAACAGATGGGCACAATGCTTTTTAAAGCTAGTATATACTTGCACTTGGCTATTGTCCAAGGTATAATGAAAGAATTTGGCTCATGCTTGTAATGCTCATCAAGAGTTTGTAACTAGTAGGATAATGACAGCTAGTCTGGTGCTATGGTTAGAATTTCTCCTCCAAACCATATGGTGAAATTTAACTGCCATTGTGATGGGTATTAGGAGCAGTGACTAGGACTATTAAGAACCCTCATGAATGGATTAATGCTATTGCCACAGGGGTGGGCTCCTGATAAAAGGATTCAAGTCTGGTCTTCATTCTGTCTGACTCTTAGCCTGCTTGTCCTTCCACCTTGGGAGACACCATGGGATGAGGCGGCATAAAGGATGATCATCATATGCAACCCCTCAATTCTGGACTTTCTGGCCTCTAGATCCATGACCCAAATAAATGTCTGTAGTTTATAATTTACTCAGTTTGTGGTAGTCTATGATAGCTGCAGACAACAGACTAAGATGTCTGCTGAGATACAACATCAAGACTTTCAGGCAAGGGGAGTCTTCCACAGTAGCTTGGAGACTACCATTCACAGTGTTTAGACTGGCACTGATATGAGCCTTATTATTAGTTTTCCAACTTTATGGACATTCCACTTTGAATTAACTGAATAATCAGGTAGGTCAGACAAATTTAGCCCATTACAGTTTAATCAAGATCATGGTGGTCTATAAAATAAGATAGGTCTCAGTATACTTCAGCCCACTGGGTTATGGAATAATTTCTATTTTCCCATTGCATATTTGGCCCAATATACACTCTTGAGGAACATAATTCCCTCTAACAAGAATATGGCACTGTTCATTAAGGTTTGTGGAAAATGCCACATCTGTCCATCCCTCCCTGTATCTGTGCTCTTTGAAACATGGCTCTGGAGCTCCCCTCATCAAGAGACAGGGTCCTATTCTGTACCTTTTAAATATCGATTGACTTTCCAATTTATCAGCCCCAAGTCTGGACCTCCAGTGGCTTGACCTACTCCCATTCTGTTTCTTGGGACTCTGTCTCAGCCATATGTAAAAGTCTGAGCTGACCTCCAGAAGACGAGAATAGCACAGATCAGTGACAAGATACCTTCTCAAGTGAGGGTGTCCTGGAGCAGCCATTCTTCAGCCAGTCCACTACCTGACTACTGGTGCCTGAGTGAGCCTTGTTGAGATAATTCATGTCCAACTCAGAGCAGCAGAACTTCCCGGGTGACTGACAGATTCACGAACTAAGAAGTCTTGTTATTTTAAGCCACTAAACTTTAGGAGTTGTGTATTATTCAGCTTTATTGTGATAGAAGAAAACTGATAAAAGTTTTCTGCAATCTATGTCTTTTACATGGAACAATAGTTTTTTTGTTTTTTTTTGTTTTTTTTTATATATGGGTACTGGGAGTCAACCTCAGGACCTCACGCTTGCCAGGCAGGCGCTTATGCCGCTGAGCTATCTCACCAGCCCAGAACAATAGTTTAATTAAATTAAGGAACTTAATTCCTCAACCCAGTACTGGAATGCTCAGTCTTTTCCCCTCCTGGAAGGAATAGCGCAATATTGTACTCCAGACCTAATGTAACAAAAACTTTTTATAGATCCTATAATGAAGAATAGTTTAGAGAACTCTAATCCAAGGTAGTGAAGCCATTCTAGTTTGAAATTCTGGTGTGGATAAAAATGCTAAAAATGGGGCACCGCTATAACTGGGCCAAATACCATCAAAACAAAAGAGTCATATATTATTAAAAAGTGGTGAATAAGTTGCTTTATGGAAATATGTTTCAAAGTTTAATTGGAAGAATTAAAGTGATCTGACCATTTATTGCACCTGGACATTATAATTTCACAGATGGATATTGTTTTCATATATAGATGAAGCTCTGAAAATAATATTCAAGAAGCAAAATGTTGGTCTACTTATTACTAACTCTTTTATTCATGCTGTCAAATGTAGGTAGCCACCAGCCACATGTGTTTATTCTTAAAATTTAAATTTACAGAAAGGAAGGAAAGGAAAAGAAAAAAGAATGAAAAAAAAAAAAAGAAAGATAAAATGGAAACAAGGAGGGGAAGAAGGGTTGAAGGGAGGGGAGAGATGGGAAAAAAGATATATCATGTACAGGTACCAATTCTCTATGATGAATGTGATCATTATGTATATCTAACTTGTACCAATAAACTTAATAAAAAATTTTAAATTTATGTTAACTAAAATTAAATCAAACCAAACTTTTAGTTCTTGAGTCTCCCAAGTGCCACAGTTCATGTGTCAATAACGGCGTGTGGCTAGTGACTACCACTGTGGACAGCACAAGCAGAAAATTTCCACTGTTGTACAAAGTTCTATGGATCAGCACTGCTTGAGGCTGTTTTACCTTTTTAGTCCCTTAAATGCAAGTTGGATTGTTTTTGTACTTATTGGGATCTAATTCATGTTAGTGTTCTGATTATCCTGACTATGACGGCTGGAAGTTGACTCATACTTATGGTACGAGTATGGGGTGTCAGCTTGCGTGGTGATTCCTATAGATTTGTCATTCAAGATAGGATGAACCGGTTCCCTCAAAGACCTCTGTAGCCTGTTTAGGTTCAGTGATCTCTTATCCTATGTCACTTTAAACATTGGATGGACTTAGAGAAACATACACATGCTTTAGCATCAAAAAGTCTTAAAAGGGCCGGTGAGATGGCTCAGTGGTGCAAGGGCCTGCCTGCCAAGCGCAAGCTCCTGAGTTCGACTCCCAGTACCCACATAAAGGAAAAAAAGGGCCGGTGATATCACTCAGCAGCACAAGACCCTGCTGGTAAGCGTGAGGTCCTGAGTTCGACTCCCAGTACCCACATAAAGGAAAAAAAGGGCCGGTGATATCACTCAGCAGCACAAGACCCTGCTGGTAAGCGTGAGGTCCTGAGTTCGACTCCCAATACCCACATAAAGGAAAACAAGGGCCGGTGATATCACTCAGTGGCATAAGTGCCTGCTGGCAAGTGTGAGGTCCTGAGGTCGACTCCCGGTACCCACATTAGAAAAAAAAAAAGTCATAAGAGTTGATGCAGAAGTGGGATTTCTTTTTCTTTTGGTGGTGCTGGGATTGAAACCATGGCCTCATGCATGCTGACAAACACTTTTCCAATAAGCTGCATCTTTAGCCCTCCATTCTTTTTCTTTAAATACATAGTGATTCTGTTCCAAAAAGGTTTGTGTTATTCCAGCCCATTAACCATGTGACTCAGAAAGCTGCTAGTTTTGAATATGGTCCAGAACAAGAGAAAGCTCTACAACAGGTCCAGGCTGCTGTGCAGGGGGCTCTGCTACTTCGACCGTAGGATCCAGCAGATCCAACGGTACTTGAGGTGTCAGTGGCAGAGAAGGGTACTGTTGGGAGCCACTGGCAGGTCCCGTAGGTGAGTCACAGTGGAGGCCCATGGGGTTTGGGAGAAAGGCTCTGCCGTTATCTACAGACAGCGACTTTCTCTTTGAAAAATAACCCGTCCTGCTAACTAGGCCTTAGTGAAAAACTGAATGCTTCACTGTGGGACACCAAGTTTTCGTGTGACCTGAGCTGCCCATCTTGAACTGGATATTATCTGATTTAAGAAAATATGTTTTGTTACCACGTTGATAAAGAGTGAATTGTGACCGTTAATGGGGCCCCGTTTGTGGGGCATTTCCAGAGATGAATGGCACATAGGCAAGCAAACTGGGGGGTAAGATCCACCCCACATTATGGGGGGCAATAAACAATAGGCTCGTGGCTTGGATGGAAGAGAAGGGAAAGAAGAAGAGGTTGACATGCTTTTTTGGAAGCTTCATTCTGCTTCATTTTGCTGCTGCTATGGGTATTTGATGTGGTTTCTTCAGCATTCTAGTGGGGATCATCAGCAACTCCTCAGCTCTCCCCAGAGCCTCCAGGCCTGTGACCTCAGACTGGCACTGTGTCCTTGATCTTTCTATATTCTTGGGCTAAGCAGCTACCGGATCCTTCAGCTCTCCAAGGTACACGTGGCCATTGTGGATTCTTCTGCGTCTGACCCTGTAAGCCTATCTAATAAATCCCATTGCCTAATTACATATAATTATATTTTTTTCTATTAATTCTGTTCCTCTGGAGAACACTAACCAATACAAAGCATAAATTGTTTTTTTGAAACAATTATATGGACTTGAGGTATAAAAATGAAAATGATTTGAGGCATCTAACACACATTGTCAGTGACAGTCACTTTTAATTTTTAATAGAAACCTTTTATTTGTAGCTTTATACTGTTGGATAGGTACACATTTTTACTATGTCTAGAACCAGTTTCTTAGAGATTGGCCCGAGTTTCATATATCACACTTATTAGTAGAATTTGTTTCAACCCATAAGTGAATCAATATTCTGCATGTGTGTGTGTGTGTCTGTGTGTGTGTGCTGAATGCTTCCTATGTTATCTAGCCTGCCAGCTGAAAAAGTCTGAGAGTGAGTATTTTAATGATTAAACTTTGCGGCTATTCTTCACAAAAATTTCACCCCTAGTGTGAAAGCTAGTATATATTTAGACTGTCTTACATGGCTGCTTATGAGATTGCTACGTAACCTGTAAATCATGTTGCTTCTCATCATGGTAGTAGTTTTGCATTTTATGTCTTGCGCCTGTTTGCTGCTGGGGAAATTTATATAAAATAAAATTACAATTTCAGCCATCATAAGGGGTAATATAGTTCTTTCATGATGGGTGTGACCGAGTGTACTTGGGGTCATTTGTTCTTTTCCCCTTATTTTTATAATTTTAGTAAATTACAACTAATATACAATAAATTTTTGTATTTAAAACTCACAGTTTGGTTAGCTATCTATCTATCATCTATTATCTATCTATCTATCTTTCTATCTATCTATCTCCCCAAGAAATAATGACCACAGTTAAGATAATGTGTATATCACTGCCCAAATTCCTTTGTATCTCATTGAAAATTCCTCTCTTCTACCCCTCTGTACCCGCATCCCAGGCAACCACTTATTGTTTTTTCGGACATTATAGTGGATTTGCAATTTCTGTAAGTGCAATTTAATATAAGTAGAATTGTACTGTCTTTTCTTTCTGTTCTCTGTTATGGTTTGGATCTAAAATGTCCCCCAAATGCCACATGCTAGAGGTATGGTTGCCAGCTGATGGGCTTTTGAAAAGTGATTGGATCATGAAGGCTGTAAGTTCATTGTTGAATTAGTCCATCGATAAATTCATAATTTGATGGGTGGCAGTATTAGAAGGTAGGGCCTAGTCAAAGGAAGTGGGTAATGGGAATGCATCTTTGGGGACTATATCCTAATACCTTCCTACTGATTTCCCCCTCTCTCTGCTTCTTGGTTTCCATTAAGTGAGCAACTCTCTTCTGGTACACCCTTTCTGCCATATTTCTGCCACACCACAGGCCTACATTCAGTGGGCTCAGCTGACAATGGACTGAAGCCTCTGAAACCATGAACCAAAATATACTTTTTCTCTGTTAGCTTGTCATCTCACATTTTTTTTTGCAGTGACAAAACCCTGACCAATAGGCCTTCTTTCACTCAGCACAATTATTTTGGGATTCCTAATATTTCATATTAATAGTTAATTCTTTTGATTGCTGAGTAGTATTATATCAATTTCATGCATCATGATTTGTTTATCCATTCACCTGGTGATGGGCATTTGGGCTTTTCCCCATTTTTTGTTATGAAAAATAAAGCTGCTATGAACATCAGTGTACAAACATTGACATGCGGTGTCATCTCTTCGGTTAATTACTGGGAGTAGAATGTCTGTATTATGTGGTAGGTATATGTTTCACTTTTTATTCACCCCTTGATCCTATTAATTATGGAATTATATGATTGAAGCAAACACTAAGAAGACATATGGCTCATCAGAGTTCAAGAACTTGTGAGACTCCTATCTGCTTCTTGAGGAATACGTTCCATTATTCCATTATTTCTGCCATTTAGAGATGACAGTTAAGATGAAGGGGATATTTTACGTCCATATTGTGAGCCAAATCTTTGGTCAAAATTGCTATTCAACATGATTCTTCGTGAGATACTATAGGATCAAGGTTGTCATGTCTTTAAACAACTTCCTGAGTAGGTTCCCTACTGGTAGATTATCTAGTGGCTGCTTCTACTGAAAACTAACAAACCCCACACTGTATGCTTGTGCTTTATGAGTAAGATGTGACCCTATGTAATAATTCCACCAGTTACTCTTGCAGTGTAGATCAGTGACTGTTAACCTTTCAGAGCTTTCAATGATACAAACTGCCCGCTGCAGCATGTGTACCATAGGTTCGCCACCACTGGTATAGACCCTTTATCTCTAGGCCACAGTAATGTCCCAGAGAGCCATACTGTATTTCAGGAGCTTCTTGTCAAACCCACACCAATGGGCTCTGTGAAGTAGTGTTGAATATACTAAAATTATAACCTGGTTCTGCATCAGTATTATGCCATAATTCAATGTGACCATTTTATTTACCTGCTAATTAATCTCTTTCTGGAGTGTCACTGGCTGATAGACAACACCCCTACAATACAAATTCTTACAGAGGCTTTGTGGGTATTCACAGGAACTATGTGGTGACAGTATTTAACATTTGTTAGAAATGCCAGTAAATCAAATCCATGGGGACTTGCTTCTAATAGATCTGGGTGTAACTATTCCAATTGGCTCAGCACTATTATCCAGTCCATTTGGCTAAGTTAATAACCCAAGCCCTGATATGTTGTAAATAAGAATCCTGTCCTTTTGAGCCCAGTTTTCAAGCCTGGTTTATTAAAATCACCAGGAAAGCTTTTCAAAAAGTACTTCCCTGTACCAATCTGAAACCCACTCCATACCAATTGAATCAGAATCTCTGAAGCAGATCCAAATGTTTATTTTAAGGACAGGAAGAATTTCAAACTTAAAATGTATGAGCCATTTAACACTTCAAAAAAATTCAGAATTTGGAACCATCTATCCCTGTCCAATTTGAGAGCTTTGTAATGTTTTGGCTCAGGCTGTGGCATCTGGGGCAGCTAATGAGACTTCAGCAATTCCCGGTGCTGAATCAATCTCTTATGTCTTGGTAGGATTGTTTTGTACTGACGTATTGGCATTCTGAAACCAGTAAGTCATGGCCAGACACCATGTTTCTCTATGTCCAGATTGGGTAATTACTAGCTGTATTAATTTTCTATTGCTGCTATAACAAATTTTTACTATAAATTCAATGACTTCACACAAATTTATATTAGAGTTCTGTATGCTAGAGGTCTAACAAGACTCTCACAGGGCTTGTAGAAGAGTTGGTAGGCTTATATTTCTTAGCAAAGGACCTAGGAGCATTACCTGTTTTCTTGATTTTTTAACTTCTGGAGGGCACCACATGATCCACTCACCATGACTCATGGCTACTTTCCTTCATATTCACAGTCAAGAAACTGCATCTGCCTGACCTTTCTTCCTCAGCCACACATTTCTCTGATCATGGCCATGGAAGGATATCCACACTGAAGGGCTAATGGGATTAAATTGTGTCCACCCAGATAACTCACGATAGTGCCCTCATCTCAAGGGAAGATTAATCACATTTCAAACTTTCTATTACCATGAAACTAATATATGCACAGGTTAAGGGATTCGTATGTGGCCATCTTTGTGAGATCATTATTTTTTTTCTACCATACTAAATGTCTAGACAGAGTAAGGGGTTAGCTTTCTAAGTCCTTTCTAACAGCTCTTTCTTTAGCTCTCTCTCCTGCTGCAGACCTGCCTCTGTTGACAGCTGCAGAGAGCACATGATATAGTCTTTGGGAAAAGACTTTAAAAGTCATTTTCATTGTGCTTCTGTGAAAGGCAAAACATCTAAGCAGTTGAGGACATGAGCCCCTTTGCATTTAATCTCTGGAAGGTCTCTTCTTTCCCATTCTCCTCCTTAGCCTCTTCTGATGGGTGTCCTTGGAGACTTTCTCTGAAGAGTGAAAGAGCTCTCTCTGTTTCCTGCCTTACAATATTGGCAGCCTGATGATCTTTTTAAATCTCCAAGGATCACCATTACTTTTCATCTAGGCTGCTAGCTTCTTAATTTTCTTTGTAAATGTACTTATAGCTATGCCTGTAGCCCTTTTTAGATGAGCCTCTCCTCCTAGACTTGACATTAGGGACACTGAGCCTAACAGACTTCTAATGGAAAACTATCATTTTAGTCTCCTCTTTTTTAGCCATTTTCTTCATCTAAAAGATTCTTGGGTGCCAAATTAATTCTTTCCAAGATTTCAACAAAATAATGAATATTTCTTGGTCCTTGTCATAAATCTGAATTCCTATTGGTCTTTCATAGTGTGAAAATCTTCTCAGTTTGATCCTTTTACAGCTGGAAATGAAAATCAATTTCATTTTCATCTCTGCACTTGAATTTTCCTAACTCCTTGCTTAAACAAGCAAGTTTACTTGGTAGGATTTCTTTTCTCACATAGGGCAAGAGAGATCAGTATCACCTCTTCTACAGCACAGAGAGATTTTGCAAAATATCAAGTATTTAGTAATTCTTATGACGTAGTACAGAAGTTTCTGAAAATCTCAAGTTCTTATTTCCCCCTTTTGTAGGTGCTTATTTGCACCATATCCTAGTCAGAAAACAACCTCTGGGGTTTGTGCCATGTTGTCTCGGTGACAGTTTTCCAGGTCTGTGTGTTCAGAAATTGAGGAACATTGACATAAAGCAAATGTCTAAGAATCTCCTATTTATTCTCTAAATTCTTTGGCAAGATTGTTCACTGGTCCCTGGAATATTAATATGAGGCACTATGCATTTTAAAATTCCTAAACTAATCTGTGAAAATTATTGCCTAATCTTAATTTTTAACCTTTTTTATTATCAATTAGGCTGTTTTCTTACATTTATAATTCTATTTTATCTCCTGTGACTTTGTGTCTTTTGTCAGAGTGCCTTTTTTTGAAATTAACATTGGTTTTATTTTTAAATTCTTATAAAGATTGTACTTCCTTATTTACTAACCCTTACAGGATACAGAAAGTCAGCCTAGACTTTCAGTCCTTAAAACCATGTCATTAGTGACTTGCTCAGTTTGTAGGTAAGAACAAATTCTGGTAATCAGAAGCTGAATGTTCATTAGGGATATTAATACATTAGAGAAGTGGCCCCAGAGCTGCTAGAATTGAGTTTATTGAAAAGGAAAAGTATAAATAGAAGTTATATTGTGTATTGAGGATATACTTATGCATTTCCATTTTTACAGTGCTATAAGAAACAAGTGAATCAAAAAACGGAATATATGTACCGTGCAGCAATCTCTAGTTTGGGGTAGCCCACGTTAGCTAACAACATTACGAAAAACTACACAAGATGTCATTTATTTAACCAGAATGCTATATATACATGTGTCTATGAGTTTTATACATCAACGAACATAGTGTAAAACTAATCTTCAAAATTTACTTAAGGCAATTTACAAAATTCCACAATATGACTTCTTGTTGTTGTTTATTGAATAGGAAAAAGAATTACTGGAAGTTAGCTGTGTGTAACATAAGATGCTTAATATATGCCTTGATTTTCTTTAAATAAACTTTTTAGTTTACAGAATAATTATGAAGGTAGAATAGAGAATTTTATATGTCCTATAGCCAGTTTTTACCCATTCTTAACAGGTTACATTAGTGTATCTATTACAATTAATGAAGTAATACTGATACACTATTACTAACTAAAGTCCATCCAATTATTTCATTAATTTTTATCTGATGGCTTTTTTGTGTGTTCTAGAATGCCATCCAATGGATACCCCATTGCCTTTAGTCGTTATGTTTCCTTAGACTTCTCGGCTGTGATACTTATGACTTTTTGAAATCTGGCAATTTCTTTTATCATAACAGTAAAAGAAAATCAGATAAAGTCAAGGTTGTGTTTAGAGATAAAACACATGAGATTTGTGTTCTGCAGCTAGAGATTGGCAACAAATTACAACCCTGACTAATGTCTAATAAGAAACAAACCAATTATTTATTATGCTTCATAGAAATAAAATTCTTCCTGGTAGGGAGCGCTGAGATAACTTGTACCTGGAATTATTAGGGAGAGACCACTTTAGAGTGTCTTAAACCTTTCCCTGAATATATTTTTGTAGAATTGAAACATGACTTCTTATGGCTATTTGCTATAGTATCTCCGAGGTGGACCACGGTCGTGAAGACTGCATTTCAGGGGAGGGGAAGAGGAGCCATGATGAAGTCGGGACCGTGCAGCTCTGCAACTCGCCCTAATCGCTATTCTTACAGAGGTTTTCCCCAGGCTCTTGGACCAGCCAGCTCCAAAAACGTCACGCCCATGCTTTCACAGGGGCACCATACGACTCTGTGTCACCACATAGTTCTCCTAGTTTCTCCTCCAATGCAAGACAAGCAAAAAACTTTAAGAAGCAGGAACTTGAAGAGGAATTTCAATGGGAGATTTAAAATAGGTGGAGTCCAGGTCAGATTACTCTTGAGGCTGGTGGGACCCTAAGGAACTTCAACAAGCATGGATTTGAGGCAGCTCACAGATTATAAGATAACTTCCTGTTCTCTTGTTCCGTGTCAAAGTTTATCTGTTCGTCTTGGCCAGAGGCAGCTGCTCATAAAACTGAGTTACATTTTCTTTGGCTACCTCTGTCTACAGAGAAAAGTTGTCAAAAATTGAAGCTACCTTCTTTGTGCAATTCTAATATGCCAGAAACCAGATGGGATATTTCTGTAACTGCAATTATTTATATTGTCCTCTAGATTTCAAATTCCTTTGTGGACAATATTGTTAATTAAAGAATTGCTACAATTAAAAGCTTTACCTATTGTCGTCTAATGCCTTTAAAATATCACACACATGTTTGTGTGCACACACACATGCATGCATACAAATATTCTTATTGTTGCTCCAGACCTGTACTATCCGATTAGTAAGCTCTTATTTAATTTCTGACTTTACTTTTTGATATTTATGACTTTGGAGAAATATTTTAACATCTCTGGTCCTCACTTTCCTCATCTCTAAGAATAGGAATAATAATACCAATGTTAAAGGACAAAGATTAAGATAGAGTGAAATGCGCTATGCGATGGTCTTATACAAATATTTACGTAGTAAAATTGTCTTATATTCTCTCTCTCTATATATATATATATTTATGACTATTTTATTGATGTAAACATGATACATCATATTGTTCTTATGTATTACAATTAGATCAGTCTCTTTGTGATGTTTGTCATAAGGTTCTGCTGTTACTTCTTTCTGTTGTCTTGAATTCTTCATTTTTCTAATTGTCAGGTGTGTCCATAAGCACCCAACATATTTACTTTGTTGATTCTGAGAGGTTGGGAATCCTGTTCCAACCTTCATTTGATTCTTTACTGGAGAAATAATAGATCCCGTGACTTGAGGAAGACATTATGTTGGGTCTCAGTTATCCTCGATCCCCAGTAGGGGATAGGAGGCCAGTAGCATAGAGCAGAGTGACCTATCCATCTGCTGTTAGTGCCTTGTCAATGGTTTCAGGGTAAATTCTCCCAGCCCCACCTTACTCCACCCTGGGACCATCTGTTACCATCTGTTACCTGCAGATTATTGCATCTCCCTGAGCAGGCTCTGTGTTTCTTTTTTCTTTTCTTTTTTTTTGTGGGGGGGTACCAGGAATAGAACTCAGGACCTTGTGTTTGCCAGGCAGGCACTTGTGCCACTGAGCTATATCCCCAGCCCTTGGCTCTGTGTTTCTTAATGCTGTTTTCAGACTTCTCTCTTAGACCCTAATTTCTTTAACAAATGTGAATCTATGATACATTCGAATCTACTCCTCACCAAAGACAATGACAAGTATATGATGCACTGAATTGACAAAGTGGATGAAAGATGGCATTGAGCATTTCTCAGAGATTCCCTGATCCAGATCTCTCAGTGTTTCAAAATTCTTGTTACTCATTATAATGCAAGTGTTATCTTGTATAGAGGCACTTGACTAGCCTCAATACTGTGAGAGAATTAATTATATGGTGGAGAACAGGATTCTGAGGAATAAGCTCAGATGTTTTGCAGAGGGTTGGTATCACAATGGCTAAGGTCCTGCAATGTCCCTCTTTCTGAACCAATGTATGGTAAAGAGAGGACATTGTGAAGGCAATGACCAGAGTCTGGGTGCATTGGAGTATGTAGGACACCCAGAGTAAATCTTGTTAAACATTCATGGATAATTTTATGTGATTTTCTACCAATTACTTCTCAAATTTCCCTAGAGTTCTTACTGACTGGCCAAACATACCACTGTTAAGTAGGATTTTTGTTCGCTGCAGAGGACAAATAGTATAAAATTATATAACTTAAGAACCCATTGGACAAATCAAGCAGCAGCAAGTTTCTTGAATGATGAAAGAGGTAGCAGCATGGTTATGCCTAAGCTGCCTAAGGAACCCTGGGCCTCCCTTCTAATGTGCTAGCTGAGAGGGAAAATATTGAATATGCTTTGTGCCCTGGTTTTCATTTTCCTTGTTAAATGGATATTTATTGGTTGTCATTTGATTTGGCTTGTTAAGCAACTGAAAAAATGAATGTCTCCAGAGAGAATCAGTGTACTTTTGAAGAGTTTTTACTATTTTCTACTAAAAATGTTAACAGAAATTGTTGAAAGATTTTCCTACATTCTTATCACTTTATTAAATTTGTTGCCTTTCATACTTTTTTAATATTATAAACTTTATGCATAACAAGTTCTTACACATTACAGTGCTATTGTGGGTCCAATATTATACTTCTTTGATTTCCTCTTGAATTTATAAGTTACTTTTTTATTACCTTTGTATCTATTCACTTACCCAACCCTTAAACCCTGCATCATTAACTGCTGTTATCCTCTGTATACTAATTACTGTCTTCTATAGTGATACTTTATCTATAGTTCCTTAATATTTTGATTATAACACACAGGGCTTAATACATATATTTTGTTACAAAGGAAGAATCAATCAAAGAAAGCATTGATCAAGTATTTGGAGTTAAACAGATATAAATCTATCAGGTGTTTGTTCTACATGATTATGTCCTAAACACTGTGTGTGTACAAAGACATACTATGTAATACAAAAGAGTAATAAAATCATATACATATGCCCATAGAAGTTTATAGTCCAGTTGAAATGAAGGAACACATGTGTATTATTCAATAAGATAGCATGACCTAAGATAAGTAAGAGCAAGAAGGCAATAATAATAATATGCCAAATAGTGGGATACAGACAGAGGCCAGCAACATAAGAAAGCACAAGCTATAGAAATATGCCAATCGTAAAGTTCACATTCATGAAAAAAGACGTGCAGAGTGCCCTGGAGCCTGGCATCCTCAGGGGAAGGATCGTCAGAGGAGCAGCTGTTCTAGGAGCATTTAGGTACAGACGGGAATGGATTTCAGTTGGTGCCTGAAATTGTGCACTGAATTCCTGGAATGTCTGGTAGAATGAGCTCGCCTTGTGCTATGTCTCAATTGGGCAGGGCTCCAAGGGTTTTTGCCAGTCCAGAGAAAATGCACTAGGGAGAAAGAATAAGCCTCTGTAGGGCAAAATAGCACTGTGTTTTTACACTTAAGCTTTCTAGCTAGGAAAAGAGTGGAAATAAGTAAATAAGGAACAATGGGGACAGATGTTATACAAACCAAAGAATAGAGACTGTTACACTATTTTATTTGTACGTGTGTGTGTACAGTTAAAAATCCTCATTATATATTCAGAAACCTATCATAAGCAAAGAGCATAGCTGCTATCTAGAAAAGTCCTGCTTAGGAGACAGAATGAATGCACTTCTATCTTTAGTATGGTCCTGACTAGTTATGGACCAGAAACAAGGTTAAGTGCTTTATCTGTAGAATGAGGTCCTTCATAACCTCTTCATAAGATTTGAAAGGAAGAAAGTAAAATGCAAATACATGCCAGTCCTGTCCTATTTTCTTTTAAGAAAGTTTTCTAACTTACAATATGTTTATTTTTTAAGATGACTTTAAGCTTGTGCTAAGTAGCAGGGCAAAAGCATTCTCAGGCCAACAATTGTCCTTGAGTTATGGCCTTGTGGTAAGCTGGTTGGTTGAAAAATTGGTCCTCAGAAAATATGACGAGGGGGGTTAGAAAGAATTATAGGACTATAGTAGAGGTAACATACCATCCGATTACCATTTCTGGGACGTGGGCATTTCTCTATCTCTTAAATATTCTGAGGGAAATAACCTTAGATAGCTTTGGAATGCAAAAACTGATTGTCTTCTCCAAGGAATATCATTTCATCCTCTTTCTCTAGTTGGCTAAAGACTAATGCACCAAACACATCAGCCAACGAGAAGTGTATTCGTTTTCCACCTTATAAACTTGCCACCTTAACAAATTAACAAAAACTTAGCAGCTTAAAATAAATCCATTTATTACTTAATAGTTCTGTGGGTCATAAGTCTCACGACAGCATGCCTTAATTGAGCTTTGTTTAGCATCTCATAAGTGTCTGGGGATGAATCTGTTTTAAACTCATTTGGGTTGCTGGCTGAATTTTGTGTTTGAAGCTGTAGTTCTGGGGTCACGGCTTATCTGCTGCTGATCAGATAGCAGTTTTTTCTTAAAGCTCCTGTAGGTTTTCCACATACTTTTTTATGTGTTCCACATGACTGCTCTAACTACAACGGGTCAGAGATCTTTTGTACTTCAAGTCTCCCTTGATTCTCCTCTACCACATTTCTCTGACTGTAGGCAGAGAATGTTTTCTGATCTTAATGGCTCCTGTAGTTCAGATTGAGTAATTCAGAATGATCCACTTATTTTTAGGTTCAACTTTAATTACATCTCTAAAGATCCTTTGCCATGTAACACAATATTCAAGGGTTCCAGAATTAAGGTGTAGACAACGGTTGGGGGCCATTTTTCTAGCTACAAAAAGTTAAAAACTATTTAGTATGCCTTATCCAATTTCAGAGCATACTGTCCTCTTAACATATATTTGTATGTCAAATAAATGGGCTTGGCAACCCCAGCCATCAAATATGCCTGGAATATAACTTCTTAGTTACTTATTGTTGACTTACAGTGGTGTTGGTAATATGAATAAACTAAAACCAGAGTGCAAATCCTCTGTCCTTTCTTCATATATGCTTCTTACCAGCTTATATCTGGGCAGGTATGGAATGCTGCACAAAAGCAGGTGTACTATAGTGGAGTGAATATGGGGGTAGGGGTGGAAAACACCCAGCACATCCTTATCAGTATCTTCACATGCTATTAGTCTGCCCTGATTCCTTGCTTCATAATAATAAATCACCATAACCTTGTGGCCTTTGTCTTGACAATCTCATTTTCTCTCAGCTCAAGACCATTCCATGGTTCTGGTGATATATGAGTAGACCTTATCCTTGCACGAATTCCTATATAAATAATTCCTCTTCATTTGAAAGTCCTTTCCCTTTGAAAGTTAACTGAAATTTAATGAGAAAAATTATTCCTTTTACAGCATCACTATTAAAACAAATATGATTTTCTAGTTGCAGAAATCTGGTAGATATTATCTGCCTTCGGTTAGGAATAATTTATGTATCCAATAAGAAATCCCTTTCACTGACTGACATCTTGCAAATGAAACCTGCAGCCTCTCGAACTTCATTATAGCTTCATGAATATTGGAAGACTTTAAAACTTGGCTGTGGTTTAGAAAACTCAGCTGGGTATTAATGGTGTTGTAACCTACATTTATGAATTCCCTCTCCTCCAATTCGTTTAAAGCAGTCCATCCCCACAACATGCATATGAGTTGTTAAGTGGAAGACTTTATTATAAGTGGGGACCCTAAGGGTCAGTGAAGTGACACACACTAACAGAGGCTACATAATGTTCTAGTTAGTATCTTTGCACTCTGAATTCCTTCCTAGGAAAGTTGCTTTCATTACAGAGGTGTCTCTTATTCACATCACAGTGTGTTAGCTATGCACTCAGCCTCAATTTTTGCTCCAGCTGTCAATCCCAGCTCCTGTGCCCCTCTTCCCTTCATTTGCCCACCCACTTGATTCCTGTCAACAACTTCTTCCTACTCCAGCTCCTGGAACATGATTCTTAATCTGTAATGTGTATAAGGCTCCCAGGGTGCTCTGAGCCCTAACAACAGTGCATCCATTTGTTGGTCTATGATGGAGCCCAAGAATCTGGATTTTAACAGATGTGGTTAAAATGGTCCAATGCTGATGGTAATTGAAAAACGTATCTCAGGATCAGTCCTGATGTGAAGAAAGAAAGTAAGAAAAATTGTTAGAAGTTCAAGCCTGTGAATAATGGTGTAGTTGTTTCCAGGCCATCCATCCTATTTTGGGCTGAGTTCCCAAGAAGCAGAGCTGGAGGCAGATTCATTTGCTACTGATTTATTGAGGTTGTGCCTTCAAGAAGAAAAGGAAGGAGGTAGGATAGGGGTGGTGAATGAGAAAAGCAATGTCTCCACCAGAGAGAATTTTCAATCTGATCCCATGGGAGGATAGTGTGGAGGACAGAAGGTAAAAACTGTGGGTTGTTATAAGCAACATTCCACATAATTGGGAGAAATGTATCAACTGGTAGAAGTCATTTGGGCAGGCTGTAATAGCATCAGCCATATCTCTTTACTCAAGAAGTCACCTTTGTTTATTTTAGCTTTATCCTCCTAGCTTCCTTCTTTCTCCGGGAATAGTTCCTTGTCTGCTTTGATCCAAAGGTACAGTCCCACGCTTCACCCAGTTCCAACACATGACTGTACATTTTCTGTGCTTCAGTTCCTTTCCTAGTTGCTTCTATGATACCATAGTGTTTTTTTTTTAATTGCTCTTAATAATCTTTTGCCTAGAAAATGAAGTCCTACTCTGGAAACTGCCCATCGAAATGGCGCTGCTCTGGTCACCACTGTGTAGCAGGTGTCTGCATGACTCTTCCAGTACTTCATGGTTCCAAAGTCCCAACGTGGTCTCTCCCCTTCTTGCTGACCTTACTTGTCTGTTCCTAGTTTTAGGAAGGGGTTCTGGGTTGTGTAATTCCAAAGGCATCATTGTAACCGTTGTATTATCTGAGAATTGGCACCCTCTGCAGGTGTGCAACCCAGCAGTCCAGACAATCTTCCCTGGACACGGGATTATTATGGCTGTGGACTAGACTTGTGTAGCATGATCTGTCAGCCTACTTTGCACGCCAGCTTTTCCCAGTCTCTCTCATGCCTCAGCTTCTGCCTTGTGATGTCTATAGGACCTTAGGAATGCTTTTACTTGTCTATGTCTCTTTGTTTCTACTACTTTTCCTCCTTTAATAAGAAAAGATTGCAAAGCTATAAGAGGCCAACAAATGTTCTTACACATTTGGCAAACCAATAATGAAGTTTAATTATTCAATAAAATTACTTCACTTGGGGGAGATATTCCTAAGATATTTTGGACAAATTAAACAAAGATGCTAAACTAAATATGGAAAATAAGGGACAGAGTTGTTATGGCAACTTCCTAGTCCCTAAGATCATTGCCAGCATATGACTTGGCCTACTCATAGACCTGAGGTCTGTGGCTATGCCAGAAATTCAGAAGCACTTCTTCCAGCTACTTCCCTGCCAAAAAATTCCTGTTCTAAAGATATAGCACAATGATGTGCTTAGTAAATTAAACTTATCCTTTGTATTTATTTACAAATGCAAAATTTCACAAAAGCAAGAAACTTATGCAAGCCTAAAAATACTATACTATAATAAATATTAGCATTGGTAATTTAAAATAATGAGGTAACAGACAGGAACACACATGAATAAGAAAAGAAAAATAGTTTACACTTCCTAGCAACCAAACAAAGCAAACAAAAGGAGTAGTTTTCCACTTGCCAAATTGGTATATATTTTACAAAATGATAGTATCTAGTGTTGGTCAGGATATTGCAAAATGGACATTCAGATACATAGCTGATGGTAGTATAAATGATATTGTTTTTGTGGATAGAAATTTTTCAAAATGCACTAAGAGACTGAAGAAAAATTTGATTGAGCAATTTTACTGCAAGGGATTTATACCAAAGAAATGTCAGGTATGCAATGAAACAAAATTTATTCAAAAACAGAAAAGTTAATGACTTCTCATATTCCAAACTTCCAACGGGCAAATATATCCCCATTTTATTGGGTTGTATAAAGTTTTTCATTGGTTATTTAGTTCAAGAGCAAATATTTCTAAATCTGGGGTTACGTAGGCATGGAAAAGATGGACTAGGTATGAAATTACTTAAGTTTAAGAAGCTCAGACCCAACAAGTCCTCTGTGGGCCCTAACCCATCCTTTTGCATTCTGAATTTAGTTTGGATCTAAGCCTGATTAGTAGGAGAACGTTAAATTTGACTTCACAGTTCATCTGTCTTCCTTGGGACCTCCTGGGTACCTAAGGGTGAGAGTAAAGCTCAATGAATTTATGCATATTAGGACAGTCACAGGGACTGGATACCATCTACGCCCTGAGGCTGAAAAATCAGTGCTAAAGTCAGGAAGTAGCCGGAGCCATCTCTGCTGAAGACCACTGGGACTCCTTTCACTTATTGCTTCAAATCTAAAGCCCTTCTGATTCACTATTTCAAGGTCTATAGATAATAACTTTGATCATTACTGTCTTTTTTCAAACTCTTGTTCATAAAAACCTAGATCCTTTCTGTTCCACTTAGTATTTCCTTTCTATTTCACACCTCTACCAGTACTGCAGCTGCTTAGGGCCCCCTCCTCTTCTCCTTTCTTTACTCTGCGTCTTATCCTTACTTAATGGCAGTCTTAGAGCCATTCTCCTCCAGTCTCCTTGAAGCTTCCCAGGGACTCAGTGACTGGCTCCTTTCCTAAGACCTTGTCCTTACAGTTGGACCCACACAATCTGACTTTATAACACACAAACAGTACAGAGTTAGACATGCGGAATGAACTCCATGGATAACTGGGTGAGTGGTTTTCAAATTGAGAATGCAATCATTGCAGTATTAAATATTTTTCTGTGGAATAGCTTCATTGAGTGATCTGGCACTCTTGTTTTAATTTTATTCCTGAAGTTTTTCAAAATTCCTGTTATCCAGGTACTGATATCTTCTGTCCATCAGAGAAGTGAACAAACACAAATTTCGAAAAGTTTTCTCCCAACCACTTTGAATTCACAAGCTTAAAATGGAGCACAGTCTTTGTTCTACCTTTAAGGGATCTGAAGAACATTCTACTTACTGTTTCAGACTGAAATAATTGCCTAAATTTCCCCTTTCATTTTTTTCCTTTTTATACGGCTCATTATTTTATTTCTATAGACACTAAGAGCTCCTAATTTGACTAATATATTAAATAGTTCATTTTATATTACAGTTTTGATTCAATAATCTCAAGTGATAGCTTACAGTCATCATATCAGATTTCCTTTTGAATGTTCTTAAATGTACTGTAGTCACCATCAATAATAATCAAGCTCAGTTAGATCATCATTCTACTCCTGAGCTGTCACTCACTATGAGAACAATTGAGATAATGTAGAAGATTGTCTAAGTAACTCTTAGTACCGTATGAAGACAAGCAAGGTGTGCTTATATTGCAGATGGCGTCTTCTCTGACAACAAGATAGTGGTTCTGGAATTGGCAGGAAGATGAGGGGAAGTGTTGCGGTGCATTCTTGGCAGGAAAATGGCCCTCCTCTATTCTTTCCTTTCACATCACAAGCTACTCTGTGCTTCTATAACTGGCATCCCAATAGCATTCAACTGCAGGAAGCTGAGACAATAGAAATTCACCACTAAACCACAGTGTTCCTTAGCATACACAATAGGTCTTTCCTCTCGGGCTACTATAACTTGAAATAAATCCAAGGAATTGTGCGTGTGGTTTCAGTTTATGTTATTTTAAAAATTTATTTATTTATTCATTTGGTACCAGAAATCGAACTCAGGATCTCATGCTTGCCAGGCAGGCACTGCACCGCTGAGCTATATCCCCAGCCCAATTTATGTTAGTAGTTGCAGTTACACCTGATGATTTTGATTCAGCACTAGTTGAGGGGAGAAGAAATTGTTGCTGGCTTTACTTCATAATGCTGTGAGCTTTCAGGGGGCACAGCTGAAAAATCAATGCCAGGTGTGTTCTTAAAGAAGATACTTTTAATGGTTTCTGTTGACCTTGCCACTAGAAGAAGCTGTCATATTTGATCAATATGGGCAGTTTCATGGGGACCTATCTTTTCCCTGATTTCCTTTCTCCAATGTTTCGGAGTGTGTACACAGTTGATACATGCCTTGATGCCAGAACTCATTTCTTGGCAAACATGTAAGAAATACTAGAAGCCAACAGGGAAATATTGACACGTTGCCCAATTAGTATCTCAGGACTGAATCTCATGGTGGAGATTGCATCCAAAAGGGTACAATATATAACATCCTAGAAGGCAAAGTTCCCACAAAGCAATAAAGAAGTCTTACTGTCAACAGAAATATTGTGCCAGAGATGCTAAGTTGCATATGTTCTTCAAGAACATTTTTCATCAGTGTGTTTTGATAATCTTGAGCAAGGTCAGGTTGCAAAGACCTGACTAAGCCCAACAGTGTGATTGCCTTCATTATAGTCATTAAGCATGGGTTCTACTTGGAGGGATTCCTTGTGTTGCCCTAGAACCCCTTCAAAGTTTTTTCTTATCATCTGGCTCCCAAATTAATATTAGCAGCCACGACTGTAAGTCTGCCCAGAGGGCCATTTTTTTTAGTTCGGTTATTAAGTTAGCCTTCTGTGGCTGTCACTCCCTGGAGCAGAATGTGCCCTTCAAGGGCAGCAATGGTGTTCACAACAAATGACCGTGGAGCAGTCTGGAAGCACAGAAGTAACCTTGGGGAAGCAGTGTCCTGTGGCTAGGTCACCCTGAGGGTCATAGAATCAAGATATTGACTCATTGGGGAATTTCCTTCCAAATTTTTTTTGTGTGTTTTGATTTTAAGTTTCTCTGTGCAGTGATGAATGGAACCTATGTATGAAGAGCCAGAAAATTCTGCTTCTATGCCAATGTCATTCACATGAAATAAATCATGGCAACCTCATCACGTGATGAAATGTTGTGGAAGATCTCTCTGTCAATTATATATGATACAACCAGGAGCAAGTTTTCTTTTGTACATACAACCACTTATCAATATGGTGGCAAATACTACCTCCTTCTACAAGCTGTTGAAGGTAACAGCATGTCACTACCTGGCTGCTGCTAAGCAAGAGACAGAACATAATTCTTAAAATTGAAAGTTCTGGAGAGAGTCAAACTGGATATTAAACTAGTGACTACCACTATCAAGGTGTACAACCTTAGACACATAAAAACAAACTAGACCTCTGGCTTTTCATCAGTAATAGCGATATTACTGGTGATAGTAATATCACTAATCTCATAATTCTTTGTAAGGTGAATGAGACAATACATATAAAGCATTGTAATTTGAGATCCCATCACATAGCAGGAATTTAATCATGTTTTCTCTTATTAGCTGATGGTAGACTAGATATAATGCTAATTTTTGGACTTTGTTTTAAATAAAGGTTCTTATAGAATACTTTTTTTTAAAAAAGTTGTAAAGTGTTTAAAATAGTGTAAAGTGTTCTTATATAGCCTGCACCCACTTTTCCCTATTGCTAAATCTTATATTGCTATGTAACTTTTGCCACAATTATGAACTGAGATTCATACACTATCATTAACTTTAAACTTTTTAAAGATTTCATTAATTTCTCCATTTTCTATACCAGAATCTTGTCAAGGATATCGTATTATACTTATTTTTCATGTCTTTTTGTGTTCTTCTGGGCTATTACAGTTCTCAGACTTTCCTTATTTTTAATGATCTTGACAGTTTTTTCATAATGCTCCTAAATTTGAAAGCAAGTCACTAGGTGTGTGCCACATTTAAGGAGTGAAGAGTTCAGTTGCACCTTGTTGAGGGCAAAGTATCTACATAATTTATTTGGAAGTACTTTGTTTTTTTCTGTTTTGAAAGACTTGTTTTCTTTGTTGTTTCTGTTTTGAAAGACTTGTTTTTTTCTCCCCAATTATTTTTATTTGAACATTTCTTTCTAACAGTGTGGATATATGTTTTATATTTTGGATTACAATTTATACTACATTGTTTATTTATTTATTGCTTAAGTTATTTTGACTTTGGCCATTGAAAAATTTTCCCTTGATTTTAGTGTCCCTTTGACATAGTTGCATTGTTTTTTGAGAACTTATTTCTGACATTACAAGGTGTTTCAGGCTGATCTTGTGTAATGACTGCCCCTGCCTTATAACTGGTTCTTTGTTTAAAAGAATCCTGAATCCTATTTTTGAATAATATCATTACAAACCAGAGTATGTTTGTGGCTTTTGGATGTTGTTGCTTCAGTGGATGCAAATAGGAAATATATATGCACCAACCCACATATAACATTTCTATACAATTATCAGTTTATTCATGAAAATAAACTTAATTAATATTGATTTCTCCAGCTCTGTTCTGGTGTCACATGTTTTGTTGTAGCTGTCCCCTTTTTTTTTCCTTATCTGTAACCACCAAGTTTAGTGATAAACTTTGCTTCTGCCATCTGCTATTCATTTATTTACTTGTTTTTACCTTGTTATACATATGTGTAGCTATTTCAGAGTTGTTCATGTATATCCCATGAAAAGCAATTTTACTAAACAGGGTAGAGTGCTTACATTCTATTCCTGGATATAATTTTAATAGATTTGGATCAGCCCTGTGACCTCTCAAGGTGATCTTTCTTATTATAGAAATATATTTGGCTTCCTTGTTTCTGTAAATATTATTCTCACAGCCTGAGCAATGTGGCTCACATATCCAAACAAGCTTGCATGAAGTCTAGACCTTGCATTTATTTTATCAAAACATTCTGCTAACAGCTCCTTGCTTATATGTTTTTCATGATGTTAATCTTAGGAGCTACTCTTTTAATTTCTATGGAAGATATTGACTAAAGTCTTAGTAGCCAGGAGTTCATATTATGCCCTCAGAAATTCCAAACTTGATTCATTTAAGAGATACTATTGGGACACCACATAAAAGGTAACATGGCACTCAAGAAATCCCCAC
Source organism: Erethizon dorsatum (assembly GCA_028451465.1). Taxonomy (NCBI): domain Eukaryota; kingdom Metazoa; phylum Chordata; class Mammalia; order Rodentia; family Erethizontidae; genus Erethizon; species Erethizon dorsatum. The sequence continues at coordinate 150,414,953 of CM051823.1, forward strand.
AATTGTGCTATCAGAACAGATAATGTCATAGTCTACCTGGCCTAATAAATCTACATAAAATATAAAGGAAAACTAACTAAAGTGCTCTAGGGAAATGCATCTGAAAAGCCATGGTATGCCATAATCCTAGGTGACACTGGCATGTAATAAACCATATGGCCTATATTTAAAACTCACAGTATGTCCAGAAAATATCAGGCTTCTGTTCCATGCCCTCATTTTATCCTCAGTATATGAAAAAAGACTAAAGGTTGTGAGAGTCTTTAATATGTCCCTGTGTTAGCCAGCTTCTCATCCCTGTGGCAAAATACTTCAGAAAAAACAATTTAAGGGATGAAAGATTGATTTTGGCTCATGGCGTCAGAAGTCTCAGTCCATGGTCATCTGACCCCATTGTTTCTAGGCCTGTGGTGAGGCTGAACATCATGGTGGAAGAGTATGATGGAGAAAAGTTGCTTGCCTCATGGCAGCCAGGAAGCTGAGTAAGAAAGGAGCCTAAGAAAAGATATCCCCTTCAAGCCATGCCCCCGTGACCTACTTCCTCCAACTAGGCCCCACCTCCCAAGAGTCCATTAAGCTATAAGGTAATCAGTGGGTCCACTGATGAAGTTAGTGCCTTCATGATCTAATCACCTTCCCTAAGCCCCACCTCTGAACGTGGCTGCACTGGCCATCAAGCCTCAATATAGGAATCTTTGAGAACACTTTTTATTTAAACTGTAACAGTCCCAAAGTAAATTTTTTTTATGTACAACATTTTTCAAGTTATGGATGCTGTATTGTATTTATCAAAAGTAGTGCATACACACGAACTTAAATATCCTATGGTTTCTCTAATATGAGAAACCCAAAGCATAAACAATTAAAGAGCAAAATAAAAGATAGATAATAGAAACAGAGAGATACATATTTTGTAAATTGGAAGGTGACCAAGAGCTGGAGGGAAGAGAGAAGGGAGGGGAAGAGAACATAAAATTAGGAAGTGTAATATACATGTACCAACTCCCCATGATGAATATAATCACTATGTACTGCTAACAAGTGCTAATAAAAATAAATATTGGAAAAAAAGTCATGCATAAAGATGAACTTACAGTGCTAATGCCATATAGAAGTTATGGTGGTGTTTTTTTTTATAATAATCAGGACCCTATATTGGTTCTGAGAGATGCTGTTTTAGACCCTAAATAAAATAGATCAGAGATGAGTAAAAATTTATTTTTTTATATGCAGGTACCGGGAATCGAACTCAGGACCTTGCACTTGCCAGGCAGGCACTTATGCTGCTGAGCTATATCACTAGCCCAAAATTTTTAACAATAGCTCTCAGATTTCTGTGAATTGCATTATGTGTTATTAGCTCAGGCTAAGGTGCTATAGTAGGAACCTAGAGACACTAAAAAAGAACAACCCATTGATGGGAACTCAGTGAAGACCAGAGTAGCATTAAACCATGAAACTCTCTTATATATCTAACAGAAAGCATCCTTCCTGTCATCCATAAATAAGTAGCAGTTGTGCTGTGAGTGTAAATCTACCTCCCTAGGGTATGGAAGAAGCCAAAGAATCTTACCCACAGGTTATTGAGAAGGGAGCTGGCTCCTGATGAATTTTAACAAGAATCAAACTTCCCACGATTGCTAAAGCTGCTAGTGAAATACTCCACTCTACGGTTACCTGCCAAATGCTTACTGCAGACCTGCAATGCTTAGTTACTCCAAGGAGAGTGCTTTATAATCCATGGCACTGTTTTGTTCCAGAACAATAATAAAAGCCAAGTCACACAGCAAGCCGCCCTTGTTTTCTCTCTTTAGAGAAACAAAAGTCCCCTCAATTCAATGGAATGTTACTAACTGATCCTCAACATCACTTAAACACACCAGTGATCATCTTTACTTGTTTTTCACACACACCATAATTTTTTGAAAGATGAATTAGCTGAATGCAATTGTATTGTCAGGAAATTGAGGCTTACTATATATTATCATCAATTTGCAAGGAGCCTGCTGTTTATGTGTCAAAGAGCTGGGGGAATTTCTCTCTAAACAATAGATTCGGATGATGTACTTAGAAAAATGTCTGTATTGCACACACATATGTAAAGACCAGGTGGGGTAAAGCAATCAAAATTCAACTAATAATAACAGCAATAATAATATGCTTGGTTAAATGACTCTTCCTTTCTTCTCTTCCATCCTACATAGGAGTTAATTTACATTTTAATAAATTGAATAGAAAATAATGATGGGGTCATATTTTTCAGTGATGTGAACAGAGAGAACCCCTTAGGGAAAGAATAAAATGTAATGTCAAAGGGAAAAAAAATCACAGATTCTGTACTTGAACATGGGCAAGACTAGACTATTCTGACTCTTTATTACAAATTCTCCTCGGAAAAGCATAAAGAAAATTTAGCAGCCCAAACCTTCAAGTAAAATTGAGGGCATTGTAGTCTTTGCAAGTAATTATTTTTATGTAAAGAAAGACCTTATTAATTTTCCTTCAATAAATCTGAAACGAGCAATTTAAAGGAATACGAATTTCGTGTTGTTGCTTGATATGTTAACAATATAAATTACAGCCCTTTCTGTTTCAACCTGCATGATACTATATCACACTGTGTACTGAATATATAATGCTATCAGATAAAGTGAAGCAGTGTAGAGCTACACATGCCAAGAAATCAGAAGAATATATTTCCTCCAGGGCAAATCATGTTTAGCAGTGTCTCCCAGGATGCTTCCTTGTTTTATGAGAAGGTAGATTAAACCTGTGTTTTTTAAATTTGAAGTTAATGCCAAAGGTCTACTTTTGAACAGGTAACACCACTAGACTTACTTCCATAGTAATGGAATTGCATTAACAAAATTGAAAATACAGGTGTCAACGAAATTCCTTTATTAGAGCTAAATATTCTTTTAGTATATTGTCTATATTTTCCGACTTTGAACATGAGACAGGCACAGTGACTATCATGCTTATTATTTTCACTAACAAATACCATGTTCTGTTTGTAATAGGCTTCTTTACTTTGGGTAGGATTGCTACACACACATGTAGTGTGACTGCGCAGGGAATACCTGCATATGAAAATTGCTTTTGTCCTTGCTGGCTATGAGTCCTTGAACACAAACTGCTGGGAGGTTATTTGGCTGGCAAATGTGCTTCCTTCTAAAATTTGGATCCAAATAACAAGTAGAACCAGGAGTAGATATATGAAAATTATATATCAGTTTTATTAGTAATATTAATATACATATATAGAACATCCAAAAGAATGTATAGAATTGGAATTAATAAGTAAATTTATCAAACTTTCAAGATTAAAAAATTGGTATATAAATAGTAGTAGTATTTCTATATACTAGCAACAATATTTTAAAAATGTATCAGGCCAGTGATATCGCTCAGTGGCACAAGCGCCTGCTGGCAAGCACAAGGTCCTGAGTTCGACTCCCAGTACCCACATAAAAAAAAAGTACCAATTGTAGCAGCACCAGAAAAAATCAAGCACTTAGATTCTGCATTCTAAGCATTGATTAAAACATTGCTAGGACAAATTTAAGAAATACCAAATAAATGAAAACCTTCTGGAAATGCTCTGCACCATGTTCCTGGTAGAAACTATGTGGATGTGTACATGTATGAAAACTTATTGATCTGTAAATATTTGTGCATTTTACTATAGGTAAGGTATGCCTTAATGAAAAAAATTTTAACATCTACAAAAACAGAAAAACAACAAATTAAACTGGAAGGGAGCATGGATGGGATATTGCCCACAAGTGACTTTTGAACACTTGATTCCAGAATTTACTAAATTCACCTGTGCAGTAACTGGTACAGCTGGACAGCCATCGGCCACGTTCCCACAGGTCAGCCAACCAACACCTTTAAGTCAAGCACCTTGTTCCGATTGAAAGAGCAATACTTGGGCTGAGCATGTGCATGTTACTGTTTTCAAGTCACCCACAAAGAGAGGCACTGCTCTTCTCACTAAGTAAGAAGACAGGTTTAAGGGTTTCCTCAGTGGGTCCCTCCATGAAGAGGCATAGGGTAAGGGAAGGGGCACCCCTGCCCTCCCCAGCCACACCCTGACTGCTCTGTGCTTTGGTTTTCTCATCTGTTAAGTGGCGTTATGATTTATATGTAGATGTCCCCCGAAAGCCTCATGCACACATAGGTGGGGGTTTGGGGAGGTGATTGGATTGTGGGGGTGTGATACTTATCAGTGGATTAGTCCACTGATGAGCTGATAGGTAAAAGTGGGGTTTGGAGGTGAAGGAGGAGGAGGAGGGTCATTGGGGCATGGCCTGGAAGGGTCTATCTCCCTCCATCCTCCCTTGATCTCTCTCTTCCTGCTGCCATGCCATGAGCTGTTACTTCTCTGCCATGTCCTTCTTGCCCTGGAGCCAGCTGAGACTATGGACTGAAACCTCTACAAACTGTGAACCCAAATAAACCTTTCTTCCTTAGAGTTGTGAATGTTAAGTGCTGTGTCTCAGCAATGAGGAAAGTAACTAAGAAAAATGGTGATAGGAGAATTTATCTCATATGGTTTTGTGAGGACTGGAAAGGACAATGCATGTTAGTGGCTCTGCTAGTTGTTAGTAAATGAATTAGAGGAGCAACACATACAACTTTAAAGGGCCAAGAGGTCTTCAGGAAGATAATCTAAATCTATTTGTGTTATTTTTGAGATTCAGAAACTGCGGCTCAAGGAGGTCAAGACTATTGTCCAATTTCCATGACTTTTTGGAAATTTGTTGTTGATAGACTCTGGAGGGACTGCGCCTAAATCCCATGGGTTTAGGTGCCTAGCCCGGAGTTCTTTCTGCTGTACCACTCTGCTGAATAGCGATCCTAAATGGCAGCAGAGAGCACTACCCATTCTTCTCCCAGCCACCATGAATTTCCTGTTTCTAGACCTGCGCTGCCTATTCCTGCCTCCACAGAGGCCCTGTGTGCTGCTGCACTCAGATAGCAATTTAAGGTCCTCAGGCTTTTTGCAATAAAGAGCAAAATTACTATTTAGAATCAAAGTAGTTATTTTCACAATCTGTTGTGAAGCAGTTAGGCAGGTATTCTTAGGAAGGTAAATAAACACAGTCAACCTCAATTATTTGATTCCATTTAGTATATTAGAAAACGGAATGGCTTAATGACACCCTAGTGGTTTGTAATAGTTAATGCACCACAGAAAATGAAACATGAAATCCCCTTCTCACTAATAACTTTGAGACTAGTGTTATGGAAAGACACAAAACCCTGGGAAATCAAAGTGTTTTCACCTTCCCACCCAGTGATGATGTTATTAGTTTTCAATGCTCTATTCATTGGTCATGAAAATATCAGATCTTAGGGGACAGGGAATCCTGTAATACATTTTGTTTGTTACATGATAGGTCCTGGCAACATTATCTGGGACAGCTGCTATGGCAATGAAGATGATCTTGTAAAGGCCACATGATTTTCCAACTCAATACCACATGTTTCCCAATGATAGTTCATTTGAGTGGAGCCAGCAGAGAGGAGGGGAGAGTTTTTGCTAGTGGTCACCTCCTCCTTTGTATGCAGAGCTGGTCGCCTGCCAGGGTAGGGAAGTACATGAGCTCATTACAGATTGGCACAACACAGAAGCTATTTTTGGTTAGAGAAGAGTGTGAGCTACTACTTTGGAGCTATTCCCTGGAAACAAATGTCTAGTCTCCTTTCTCTCCGTATGACAGATACTGACAGGATAAGCTTCTTTGTCATATTTTGCTGTCAATAGATTGGGTGCCAGCAGTTCTTGTCAGAGAGGCAGCTATGCACACCTGGGGCAATCCCAGGATGAAGCCCCAACCCAGGCTTGGCAAAGATGCTGGTGCATGGCAGGATGCTCTGTCCTCTGCCACCAGAAAAGTGCTTACTCTGCAGCTTTCTGTATCCGTACCGTGTAGCCACTGTGTGCGACAGAAGAAACAAGGACCACGAAAGCATTTGAATCCAAGTTATAACACAGTCTTTCTGCACCTGTAAAATGGTGAAATTAATGCCAATTTGGCAGGAAAATAGTGAACATTAGATCTCATTTATTGAGTGCTATAGATAGCTAATACTAAAAATATGGTAGCTGTTATTGCCATTGAAAATACTTGCCATTAAAGTTAAATAAATTCTTCTTCTCCTTAAAATAAAAAAGTTAAATAAATGTAAAATCAGTTAAAATTAATGAAAATATTGTATTGAATATATATATATATATATATTCCATATGTGAATATATACACACATATATACTTACAATTAAATCAGTAAATAGAGTGTACATGGATCAAGAGGCATGAATCAATATTCCCAATTTGTCTTTTTTATACCTGTGTTCTGGAATGATTATTGTTAGCACTCATTTTTACTCTGAAAAAAGTGACCTGGTTTGGATATGTTATATGCCTGCCTTAAATAAGGATCAGAAAGAAAACACTGACCTCACAGGCATCCAAGAATACTTACAGTCTCAGTGCTGGTGAGTGAAGTACCCACTAGACATCCACTGGGTGAAAACACCTGTACTGGGGACACCAACACAATTTTTACACATGAAATAAATCTTAAACAGTCATTACTAAAATAGGAATAGCAAATACAATGGCCATAAGCTTCTCTCGAACAGAGAATTTTCCATATGGTAAAGAATGTTTTTTACTTTTCCCTATAATTTCAATCCTACTGTTGACTTTTTGACAGTTGCAACTTCAGGTGGATGGTTTTAGTATTAAGTAGAATTCTTTAAGTGGCCACTGTATTGAAGGTTTTTGACTGCTCAGTCAGTATTCCCACCCTGGGAAATTTCTCTGATTCCAGCGTTTGGGACAAAGTAGCATGTAAAGCCTTGTTCAAAACTTATCAGACAAGATTAGTAATTTACCTTTCTTGTTATCCTAGTAAGTTTGCAATTGGAGGGAAAGAAAACCATCATTAAGGTCAGGGATTCTTGGTGATAGACATAAGTTACCCTATTTCAGTGACTTCACAGTTTTTGCAAGGAGGATCTTTGCTTTCCATCTTATATAACTTTCTATACTTATTCTATGTGGTTTGATTTTAAAATGCCCTCTCGGTTTCTCTTAATCCTCATTTCCTTCTGGAAGGTTTCTTTTCAATATGGAAAACATTACATTAGCAAATTTCTTTCTTCTTTTTTTTTTTTTTGTGGGTACTGGGGGTCAAACTCAGCACCTCGCGTGCCAGCAGGCGCCCACACTGCTGAGCAATATCACCAGTCCTTTTTTCGTATGTGGGTACCGGGAGTTGAACTCAGGACCTCGCGCTTGCCAGGCAGGTACTTATGCCGCTGAGCTACCTCACCGGCCCGCAAATTTCTATTTTAATAGTATCCTATCAAGAAGAACTGGAATATGGATTGAAATTGAATAATTTTCCTCCCCTATTTGGCCTGAGTATCTTGTATCTTACTCTTGGGGTAGACATCCTTGTATCTTTTGCACATTTTCAACTACATCTAAGTACAGCATCCTTTAATATAACTCTTTAGAAATTTCTATTTTCATCCCAAGCTCAATATCAAAGTCAAAACTCTTTACCATTCCTTCTAAAGACTTCAAGCTCTCCAACTTCTTATATACCCTCTGCTAGCCTTTAGCCCAAGAACATTAGTGTCCAAAGAATACATAGGCTGTAACAAAGAGGTAGCAGGCAGGAAGTACTGAGAGTCTCAGGTTGTTCTCAACCCCATGAGCAGCTGAATCTGCCATCTTTCTCAACTTCTAGTACCTTGGGCACACATAGGTCCCATAGGCCCGTCACTAGCAGTCAAGTGGGTGAAGGAAAGCCCACTGCAGAGAGAAGCACATTTCTGACACTAAGTACAAAGTCTCCGAATTATGCCAGTGGTGCACACCAAATCCATGTTCTTTTCCAAACTTGTTACCTTTATTTTATCAAATGCGAATGGTCTCCAAATTTCTCACCCATATGCAAGTACTAAAATTTTGACTTCCCATATAAAGCTTAGATTTAAGGCAGTACTGTTCCTGTGAAGCTCTTTGCTACTTGAGGGACACTTTTAATTGGGCTGAATGATCATAGGGCTTTTGAAACTTACAGGTAAAACCTAAAGGCTAAAGTTAATGTGAAGTGTGACTCCTCCGTCAAAAAATATTTCACCCAAGTTTCTAATAATTAGTAAATCTTATTTAAATATTTCTGTACTGCCGACTGTAAATAAAAAGATATTTCATACCTACGTGTTCTTCTAACTCTGGGTTTTTGTGGCCTTAGAAATGATAAAAAGTGGGATCACCAGAAGAAAATATCAGGGGCTAAGTAATGCAAACACTGACTTACCATGAATTGCAGATTGTCATAGAGAATAAAAGAATGCTCTTCCAGTACCATGAGATAGGGAGAGATTTTCACCTAAGTTCCTAGAAACCGAAAGAGAATAAGAGTTATTTTTATTGCTCCTTAAGGATTGCCATGTATGAAAAATTTTTTTTTCAGTCCTGGGGATTGAATGCAAAGCCTTTGCACTGAACTGTATCCCTGGCCTGCTCTTTCTTTCTCTTTTCTTTCTTTCTTTCTTTCTTTCTTTCTTTCTTTCTTTCTTTCTTTCTTTCTTTCTCTCTCTCTCTCTCTCTTTTTCTCTCTATTCCTTTCTTATTTTTTGTTTTCAGACAGGGTCTTATGATGTCTCTAATTTGCCTGGGCTGGGCTCGAACTCACAATCCTCCTACCTCCACCTTCCAGAGTGCTAGAATTATAGGTGTACACCACCATGCTTGGCTTATACAAATTCCTCATTTTCACCTTGTATGGAGTTCCTTCTATATCCCATAAATTAATTACTGAGTAGAGAAACTGAATGAACTATTTGCAGATATAGAATATACCACAGCTGGTCACAAATGCAAAGCCTACTCAGCTGGGCTTTTCCTCTCTCCCTCCCCTAAGAGCCCTGAAAGCACTTGACACTTAAGCATACAGACACAGTCTTGATGAATGTGACCTTGGTAACATCTGTTTTTACTGTTACAGGCAATGAAAGCTTAGAAGAAAACTATGTCCAGGACAGTAAGATGGGGTTTGTTATTAATGCCATCTATGCGATGGCACATGGGCTGCAGAACATGCACCACGCCCTCTGCCCTGGCCACGTGGGCCTCTGTGATGCCATGAAGCCCATTGACGGCAGCAAGCTCCTGGACTTCCTCATCAAGTCCTCCTTCATCGGCGTGTCTGGAGAGGAGGTGTGGTTTGATGAGAAAGGGGATGCTCCTGGAAGGTAACGCAGTCTTTTCTATCATGGCTCTGAATAACTCGGTGAGCCTTCTGTGCAGGATGGATGGCGAGTCGGGCTCCCTTTGGGTTCATGGTGTCTGGGTATCGTGAATATGAATTCAGCTGGGACACTAAAATCACCGGGTCAGTATCAGATGGCTATTCCTAAATACCACACTGGTCTTTAAAACATTGAACACTTGGTAAATCCCAAGAACCCTGCATCCTTCCAGTGCTATCCCCCTACCCAGCTGTCGCCCGACCCTTCCCTCAGAAGGCCTGGAACATGTTCGCAAGTCCAAGAGACCACAAAGTGACTACACTTGGCCAACAGCAGACTTCCAGGCACTTCCTGCACCACTTGGTGTCTTTCTAATTGATCAGTCACCTTGCCATTCTGGCCAGGAAATATAAAAGATATTACATCCACTTAAAGTGTTTAGTAGGTGAAGAGAACTATATTCTACACAAATATCCCCTTTTCTCAGGCTAAATTATATTTGTGCTAACCTGTCTCCTGGAAGAGAATGGAAAGAATTTTATTTCTAGGGTGTGGTCTCTAATGACTTTCACAGGCTTAATCAAAACTGAGATTCCATCTACTCCAGAAAGAATGGCCGTCATGAAGAAATCAACCCATAACAAATGCTGGAGGGGCTGTGGGGAAAAAGGAACCCTTCTCCACTGTTGGTGGGAGTGTAGACTGGTGCAATCACTGTGGAAATCAGTGTGGAGATTCCTCAAAAAAACTAGGATTGGAGGTCCCATTCAACCCAGCTATTCCCCTTCTGGGTATTTTCCCAGATGAATTAAAAACATCATACCACAGTGATATATGTGCACCATGTTTATAGCAGCACAATTTTTTTTTAGTGGGCACCGGGAGTTGAACTCAGGACCTCGCGTGCCAGTGGGCGCCCGTGCCGCTAAGCGATATCACCAGCCCTTTTTTTGTATGTGGGTTCCGGGAGTCGAGCTCAGGACCTTGCGCTTGCCAGGCAGGCACTTATACTGCTGAGCCATCTCACCGGCCCTTATAACAGCACAATTTATGATAGCTAAATGTTGGAAACAACCCAAATGCCCATCAGCTGAGGAATGGATAAAAAAGATGCGGTATTTTTATACAATGGGGTAGTACTCAGCTATAAAGAAGGACAAACTCAAGGCTTTTATAGGTAAATGGATGCAACTTGAGACCATACTCATAAGTGAAATACATCAGACTCACATGTGTAAACATTGTATTTTCTCCCTAGTGTAAGAAACTGAAAGAATAAATAAGATCCAAAATGTACAATAGATATTGTGAAAGGGGAAGAAACTGCTCAAGAGGAAAGAACTACTGGAATGGGGAAAAGGAGAAAAGGAAGAGAAAAAAAATATATATATATTAGCTAAGATAATTATACTACTAATTTCTATTAGTTCATTGAAAAGAACAGTTTTTGCTTATGTTGACTGATCAGTTTTTCATGCCTGTATCTTGTAATCTGAGCAACTATTTTGACGATAACCATACACAATATATTAACCATTGTTAATCCCCTACTAGCTTGTTTTGAAACTCTGTATTATTATTTTTATTGTTTTTTCTTTTTAAAATATAAAAGCAAAAAACCAAAGAATAAATCAAACAAGAAGCAAAAAAGAAAAAGAAACTTAACTAAATATGCTCACACACACACACGCACACACACACACACACACACAATTTTCCCCCAAGTCATTTTGTACACAACCTCTTCTGCAACACTTGTTTTGATGCCATCCGTGAGCCCACTGGTAACTGGTACATAGAAAATTATGTCAGTTTTAATCACACAAATTTTCTCAGGAAATAACAGATAATTAGAATGGCAGAAGTATTCAAACAGGAAGAGGAAAGGAAGAGATTCAGCAGGAAGAGAAAAGGCCCTCAGCTTGGCCTCTGCAGAGTTCTCTCACAAGCTTACAGGCCCCTATTATTTTTCAGTCTGTGATTTTGCAGAGCTGGAGCTTTCTGGGAAAGCACAGGCTGTGTTAAAATGGAGCATCGAGTCACTTAATTCTCACCGCTCTAGTGTATCATTATCCTTCTCTTATGCATAGTAAAACGAGTGTCAGATAAACTGAGCGAGTCACCTAAAGTCACACAGAAGGCAGGCAGGGAGGGCAGAGTAGTTTGACTCTGAGCCTCGCAATCTTTTGTCACATCATGCTGCTTTGTAGCTAATCCTAAAATTGCTGGCAGCCTTCTTAATGTCAGGTAGAAGTACATAAGAGACTGTGTGACCCTAAGTAATTCTCCATGTATCTCTTCTTTCTGTGGATGCTTTAAGTTCTACATAGAGATAATCCGTTACGGAGGCTAAGTGGGAATCTCCCTGTTAAAATCCAACAGCTCTAGGAAGGATGCAGATGTCATTGTCAACAATTAACACATTGACTTTGCAGGAATCCTTCTCAGCTGCCAGTTAGGTGGGACCAGCTTTTGATCAGAATGTGAGTGGCATGGATAACCCAGGGCTTGACAAAGGCAGAAAGCTTTGGGATGCTGAACACCTTCGGGCATGGTACCAGGAGAAACAAATTGTCCTGAAATTCAGAGAGGGACCGCCTGCCCGTCTAAACTCACCCCTGCAATGTTGAATTCCACTGGAAGAGAGTCTCAGTCTCAGAGGGTCAGACTTGCAATGTAAACCTTCCCACACAATTTGAAAAAGAAAACATACGATGTCCCTAGTGCAGGGTCAGATGCATTTTTTTTTTTTTTTTTGTGGGTACTGGGGGTCGACCTCAGGACCTCGCATGCCAGCAGGCGCCCGTGCCACTGAGCGATATCACCGGCCCCTTTTTCGTAGGTGGGATCCGGGAGTCAAACTCGGGCCCTCGCGCTTGCCAGGCAGGCGCTTATGCTGCTGAGCCATCTCACCGGCCCCAGATGCATTTTTTATACCCAATAAATTATAAGTTTTCTCCTCCTTTTTCCATCTGTAAGTTATCCAAAACATAAGTGCACAATTTTAGCTTGCTTCTCTTCCATGTTTAATTACATATTCACATTATGAGCTTTCCCCTTGGCGCCTTTTCAGGGATCATTTCCTCCTGCTTGAATGTGGTCAGCTTAATCTCTGTTTAGCTACTGTTCTAACCACCTCAGGTGGCTTCCAGCTCCTGCCTTACCATCACTCATGCTTTGGGTCCCTCTTGTAATTACTTTAGTTAATCATCACACAACATAAACCCGATGCATGGAGGGGATGCTGTGAAGTGTAATTTACAGCATGAGGATATTCCAAATAAAGGCTAACATGCCCCACAGGAAGCCTGGGGTCAAGAGGAAAGAGCAGCATTCATTAACACACACTGTACACACATTTCAGTAAGTCAGTATTTTCCCCCTTGGTATCTTTTAGTATTCCTTTCTTCTTATTTTTTCCTCCAGTATTTGAGACTTCTTAAAATGTGTTTTCATATGAAAATACTGTGAATTTTTCAGTTTTTAAAAGTTCATGAAGTGCGAACCAATTTCCCTTATGAAAGAGTAAATGGGGAAGTTGAAATTAGTCTTAGGAAACTGATTTACAGGCAAAAGATTTATATTAAAAAAGTGAATAATGAGCTGCAGGTGCATCATTCTCTGTTCCTACTCTAGGTAAGTTTTGCTTGCCCAGTGAAGGAAAGCTTCCTTACTCTCTCCAGGTCCACTTTTCTTTTTAGGAGTTAGCTATTAGTAGAAACTCCCAGAATCTGGATATGGAGAAGCCAGAAACTACTCTGTGGACAACAGGACACATTTACACGTTTAGTATAGGCAGAAATGACAATAAACTGGTAACCATTGTCTAGATAAAGAATCAGGCCGTATACAGCCAATAGTATTCAGAAGCCAAGTTAGACTGATTGGCAGTAGCTTCCCAGAGTGCTAGGCTGAGAAAGATTATGAGTCTGAATGATGTTTAAAGATGAAAGATTTCAGGGTGGATTAGAAGAGAAGCAGAGGAAGAGAATGGAGGAAGAGGAATGTGTGTTGGTTAATTAACATCTATTTCCTTGGATCAGGCACACAGAGCTAGAGGTCATGACTTATTCTAGCCCAGGAGGGCACGAACTCTGCATAGGTGCTGCAAAAAAAGAATCCCACTGTGGATCCGGTAAGGAGGGAGCCAAACAGAGTTTGGGCACACTGCCACGTGAGTTACAGTTTGCTTGGAGTGAATAACAACATAGAAAGAAGATATAAGAATACCAGAGACTTTTCAATGACTGAGAGACAAATGGCCATGCCAACACAAATATTTTCCCCAGTTTTCTTATAGAAATGGAAATAACCAGAGTATTTTAAACTATTTGCAGAACTACAAGTATGTACGATTCCATGATGTTGCTTTACATATTGCCTTAGTCTATCTGGGGCTGCTATAACAAAATACAGTAGACTGTGTGGCTTATAAACAGTAGAAATTGTTCACAATTCTGGAGGTTAGGAAGTCCAGCATTAAGGCACCAGTAGGTTTGGTGTCTACTGAGGTCCTGCTTTCTGATGCGCAGATGGCACTTTCTAACTGTCATGTAGTGGAGGAGGAAAGGCAGGTTTTGGGAGGCTGCTTTTATAAGGACATGAATCTCATTTATGAGGACTTGACACTCATGACCTAATCACCTCCCCAAAGATCCATTTCCTAATACTATCACTTTTGGGGTTAGCATTTTAGGATGTGAATTTTAAGATGGCATCATCTAGACCATAGAAACTATACATTCATCCCAATTTTAAAGAAGTTTCTTGACATACCTTATTTTCATATACCACCAAAGAAGCTTAAAGAGCTTGATGACATTCGTAGGTACTACTGAAATGTTAGAAGGGCTCCAGCTCACACGATCTGATGTCAGGTCCTCTGTTCTTTCCATTGCATTGAAGAAATTCCTCTGTTTCCTTCCCTGGAAAAGTGGAGTCTGGTCCCCTGAACACACTCAGGCTGCAGTAAAGATTTATTTTTATAAAAAGATATATATTAGTACCGGGAAAAGACCTAAACATATACTTTGCCCTTGGTCCCATTTCTCCATTTAAAATTACTGAAATAACTGACACTAATTATTTGACTTCAAAAATATTTGTCCTAACTGGGAAAGAGATCAGTTTAAGTGTTTGTGTATAATATATTAAATTTTCAACATCCCTACTAATTAAATATGTCTTTCTCAGATTATTTGCTCTTCTAGAACCTAAAAAAATTTCAGACTCGGTAAAAACTCCTTCTTTTAATCTGAAAATGGAAAGTGGATATGAGAAGGATATTTGAGATACAAGTAATCAAATATATAAATTAACGTTCTCATGGATTGCTACTTGTTCAAAGAATAATTTAATGAATAATGATTTGAAGAAAATGAACAACATGGTGGACATAGAATTATTGTTTGGAATATAAGCAGAGAATATGATGAGAGTAATATTTTCTTTAGGAAATACAGATATATTCTGGAAAATCAGAAGACATAATTAAACTAAAATTTTTACAGTAGCTGGTGTTGGGATGTGTGATTATTCTAGCTTTTTTCTCTTTATTAAAATCTAGCTATTAAATTTGTTTTCTGCATTATGTCCATATCCTACAAGATTCAAATGTTGTTTGCTTTGCAGGTATGATATCATGAATCTGCAGTTCACAGAAGCTAACCGCTATGATTATGTGCATGTTGGAACCTGGCATGAAGGCGTACTGAACATCGATGATTATAAAATACAGATGAACAAAAGTGGAGTAGTGCGGTCCGTGTGCAGTGAGCCTTGCTTGAAAGGGCAGATTAAAGTAAGCATAGATGCCTTCTTGGAAAGTGTTTCTGAGACCTCCTGCCTGAGTCCTAGTATAGAAAAACCCCCACATTCATTTTAAGACTATCCAGAAAGGATGTGCCGGGCTTAATGTTTTGCTTTTATATTGAGATAATATTTAAAAGACAAAATGGGTTAGCAAGTGGAATAGGTTAACTATTATGATGTTTGAATAGCTTTTATTTTAATTGCAATGATGGGCTGGAAACTTACATATAATGTAGACAGAAAGGAGATGAGTAATCAAATTAAAAAGTGAAGCAGAAGTAAATGTGGAAACCAAAACCAATAATTCTACTTAATCATAGTTACAGCTAGTGATAAAAAAGTTCAAGGGATCTAATGTACAAAATATGCTGTGATGGATGTTAATTGAGTGTGATAATCATTACACAATGTATGCATGTATCATATTGTACACCTTGAATAGATACAATTGTTTCAATTAAATATTTTAAAGTTAAAACTTTTGAAACAAAGTAAATGTGAAACCTGAAGCCAATAACACTGCTTAGTCATAGTTCTGGCTATTGTTTAAAAAAGGCAAAAGCTGAACAATACTAAACAAGAATATAACTAAAAGGAAGTTGAAATGAGGTAACATGGAAGCCTTGTTCTTCTCTACCAAGTCCTTTGATTCTTATGAAATGGATATTTTTTTTTCCTAACACAGAAAGTCCCCACTTTCTAAATATATCCAGGGGCTTTTTCGTTGCTAAGTGAGGCGGGCCAAGTAAACAACCATAACAGGACTGCATATACACAAGCAGAGGAAGTAAACATCAAGTACTGAGCATTTGCTGGATGCACTAGAGGGAATTCTCAGTGAAGGAGGCATGGAAGCAGCTCCGTCTGTATCTCATGCTATTTAAAATCAAACTGGGAAGGAAACAGGGCATAAGGGAGGGCTTGTGAGCTAGCAGGGGTATGGAATAGACGAACTAATAGGCCCTTCCCCATCTCTAATTTTCTGTGATTCATCTCAGGGAGCAGACAGGCTGTCACATAAATGTGCCTCGCACAGCTGGGGCTGCAGTAGATTGTGTGTGAGGCTCTGGCCCCCTCACCGTGCCATCATGCTGCTTCTTCATTCTCCGCCTGGGTGCTGCAGGATACCCTGGCAGAGGAGGTGCCCTAACTAGGCTTAAAGGTTCCAAGAGCAAGGATCTAATTGCATAATATGTATGCTTTGGTGTGGATGCTGGATGGATGTTATCTTTCTTGTTTTTTTTTTTTTTTTGTGTGTAAGGCAACAGGCTGGCCTCGAACTTATGGCAATCCTCCTGCCTCAGCCTCCCAAGTGCTGGGATTACAGGCGTGCGCCACACATCCGACCAAGAAGGCTTACCTTAATGTTCTAAAAACAGTGGAATATTTGGAACCAGTAACAGCTTTTGGTAGCTGAGAAGAACTGTCCTGTTAAACAAACTCTTAGTACTTCAGCCACTTTGAGGAAGTAACAAACTTCCGAGACAAATCAGTCTAGTTTTAACTATCTTGAGCCTTCTCTATAGAAAAGACTAATAATAGTCATGACAATTTCTGAATCAAGGTACATTCCATTCTATGACTATGACAGGGTGCTAAAGGCCTCCTGCCAGGGCCACATTTAGTGCTTGAGTTTGTGGATGCCCTGGTTTGGATATGGTTTGTGTGTGTCCCCTAAAGTTCATGTATTGAAAGCTCTGTCCTCAGTGTAATGGCGTAGAGAGGTGGTGGAACCTTGAAGCAGTGGAGCCTCTCGAGAGGTAAGGAGGTCAATGGTAGCATCACCTTCAGTGATCTCACGGAGTGAGTTAGTTCTCATGAGTGTTGGTTGCTATTAACTGGGTCCACCCTACGTGCTTAGCATCTTCTACACATGCCCAGTTCTCCTCCACGTTGTGATGCAGCCTATGGGACATTCTGTAGCAACCAAACAAATACTGCTGCCCAATCTTGGACTTTCAGTCACCAAAATTGAGATTTAAATAAATCTCTATTCTTTGTAAATCACTCAACCTCTGCTATTTCATTTTAGCAACAGAAAACTGACAAATACAGTGGTAATAGGGAGATTCGACTAAGGAAGTCCTTACATGGAAAACACCATTAGTTAACAATACATGCAGAAGTACTTCAGAGTGACTCTGGACACAGTGGGTATGAACTAATAGCCCCACTTCTTCCAAAACATCTATTCTTTTTATCCAGATGGAGTCCTTTCATGCAAGGCTATCTGGTGGTATGCAAGCATGTCCTCTAGAACCCAGTGGCCCTGAGCTTCTCCTTGACTGTTACCATTAGATGTGAGACCAGTGGATTCTGTTTGAATTTTCTTTTCCAGATAGGGAAAGAAGCCAGCACATGGGAGGCTGAAGTCACATAGTGGGGAGAACACAGAAACCCTGGGCTCATGCACTGCTCTGACCCAAAGGATTTCATACATTCATTAGTTTCAGGCCTTCATTCTGGTACAGGTGTGAGTGGCATTCAGTCTGCTGCAAAGGCATCTGTTGCAAAACAGTTTACAAAACTATAAAGTTTGGTTTTTCAGGATATACAGAAAAAAAATTGGCGGCAAAAAACAAATTGTTTCAGGGATTCACTGTACTCCAGCTCCCTGTCACAATTCCTTCCTGTTTCTCTGACTGCTGGCAGGCCATGAATGGGTGTTCACATAGCATGTGTATTCCACACACACATTCCAGGAGAGGCCCCTTTTCTCCCCAAATTTGGAGGCAAAGCTGTCTGCATTCATCTCTCTGCGTAGACACTGAAGTATTTCTGGCAGTACACTTGTGATATACCCATTCAGTGTTATTGAAGGAGATCACAAAAATCATTGCTGAGCCATTACAGAGCACTTCGGAAAAAAGTAAATCTCTTGCAGGCCAATTTTAGAAGTATTGTATACCCTGCAGGAGAAAAATATGCCTATTCTCAGTAGCACCTGGAGTACAGGTAAGGGGGGATGTTTACTTCCCATAAGCATCTTGGGAGGTACAGAAACTAATGAAACCTGTATTCCACTTACTAAATAATGGCACTTACATTCTAACAGTACTAATTTGCCACCTACCAGAGTCGGGTCTCAGTGGCCACTGTGAAGACTGGAGAGAAGCAGCTTAGAAGGAGATTGTAGGACATGTTCTCTTATTAACTGGGAATTATAGCTTTTAGGAAAAGACTACTTATTTTATGAGCCAAAACATGATGAATGTTTAAAATAAAAGAAAGTTTATCACATTAAAAGACACATTACAGTTAATCCCCCTCAAAGTACTCCTCTTGCTTTGAGCACACTTATCCCATCTTTCTTGCCACTTCCTAAAGGAGTTCTGGAAGTTCTTTTCATAAGTGTCTTTAGCTGTGCTGCTTTGCCTAACTCCATGTTCCATGGACTTAAAATGTTTACTTCCCGCAGTCATTTTGACTTTGGGGAAGAGCCAGATGTCACATGGCGACAGATATGGTGAATAAGGTGGATGAGGGCACATTGTAAAAATTTTGTTTGACAGAAACTGCTTCAAATGATTTGAATCAATTCAGAACATCAAGGCAACAAATGAAAAGAAAACTGTTTCAGAAAAGGGCAAGAAGAATGGGATAAGTGTGTAGAAACGAGGGGGAGTATTTTGTGGGAGATTAATGGCACCGTGTTTTTTAGTGTAATACTATGTTTTCTTTAAATATTCACCGTATTTTTATCATACCTCATAAATATCAATGGCATTTAAAATGTTAAAATAATAATTTGATCTCTTTTCTGATAAACCACAGAACATTCTTATGATAATTTTTATTTGAAGCAATTAAAAGCGCAGTTTCCTTTTTAGAAATACATATCTTATACATATATCTTATGGAGGCAAAAATGATTTTTATCATGCCAGCAACACAGTTAAACAGAATTACACTTTTATTGTTGCATGTTATATGAGGATATAGTCAGAAAAAATAGATCATGCCATATAGTTCAATAGATGGATTTTAATGTAAGAAACTGTCTAAAAAGTAAAAGAAGATTTTGAGGCAACTCAAAGATGAGTAATGGTAGGAATCTATTCCCACTTGAAGGACTAGCAGAACACAAGAAAAACTCACCCTCTACCTGAATGTCCCCTGAAGTGGGGAGGATGAGGATACCTTGGATTCTCTCTTTCCTTCTCTTCAGTCTCCATTAGTTCATTCTATTTTTGCCAAACCTGGACAGAAAACAGCTGACAGGAGATACTGGGAACTGTAGTTCACAGGCAACTCGGCATAATTCCCTTGAACACTGAAAGTCATGCAAGTATTAAATGCTAAGGCATTATTGGAAGATTCGATCCCAGAGAAGTCAGAATGAGGGGAAAAGAAAAGTGAGACATGAAAAAATGGGCGAAAACAAAGCAAAGCAGGGTGATGCTTCATTGGGCAGAGCACTGCTCCCCTGAGCATAACTGATGGCTGGGCCTTACCAAGATTTCTGGGCAGGTTGTGCAACCATTAGGAGAAAGAAGGAGAGGAATTGATGCACTTACACTGACCTATTTCTGCTTCCTTTGGTGATAGTTAATGCTCACAGGGAACTATATCACCTGATCTCTTTAGACAGCTACTGAGGAAGCCACAGTCCATGCCTTGCCACCTTGCTCCTCTTCAAATTCTGGAAGCCATGGGAGAAGTCAGAGTCTGGGTGGGTCCCCTAGGATCTAATCAGGGTTCCTGTCAAGGTAAGTCCAGTAGAGGAAGTTCTGGGACTAAGTACCTACTCCCAGGGAGCGAGTGACAGTACAGTTGACAGAAGATGAAGCCATAGCGGCAGAAGTATCTAGAACTCTTAGTAGCTTGTCAGCAAGGGACCAAGTGTCCAGGTGAGACCAGGAGAATCTGAGGAAGCACATAAAATACCGACAATGTCGTGTAAGCAAACAGAAAGGGTCAGAGCATGTTGTTCTCATCTACAGAGCTGTTGATATTTCCTTTGTGATGAAGAACAAGGCAGGGTATGAAGGTGAAGGAAGGGAATTAGAAAGAAAAAGGAGAACAGAGGAAGGGGGTCAGGGGCTAACATTTACCAAACATGTCCTTATAGATGATGCATCTGGGACCCAGAGGGGTTGAGTCATTTGCCCTGAGCTGTCTCAACTAGAATCTGCCAAAGCTGGGCTTGGAGCCAACCCAAAGCTCTTATCATCCCTCGGCCATGTGTTACTCAACTATTTCATTACATGAACCGGCATATTTCTTACAAATGCAAATTTCAGTTTCTGAGCCTGGAGTTTTCAATAGTTCACAATAAAAACATAACTAGTGATCCAGTTTTAATACACTGAGGAAACAGAATCCAGAATTAAAGAAACAATATTTGTGAGGAAGTTAGAAAGAATTTAATAGAGAAAAAGAAATGGGCAGAGAAGCAAGGAAATGACACCATAGCTTTCTTTCAATGGAGTCCTAATCTTTCTTTCCTCCTATCTCTTCTTTCTTCTTTCTTTTTAGGTTTTCTTTTTCCCTTGAGTTTATCTTTAGATTGTTTTCTCCCAGAAATGGTTTTGGATGGGGGTCTGGGTTATGAAAGCAAAGATGGTCACTACTTTTTTTTTTTTTTTTTTTTGGTATTAGGAATCAAACTCACGACCTCATGCTTGCCAGGCAGACACTGCGCTGCTGAGCTATATCCCTGGCACTACTTCCTTTTATCCTCACCCAACCAATCAATACAGATTTCTGGTGAACATGGCATATGTCATAAGTATATTCTCAATTACATATGTCCTATTCTAATATAGTAAAACAACAGCTTACATATGCAGAACAAAGTCCAGTTACATACATCTTCCAAATTGTAGACTTCAGAATTTCTTTTTTCTATTCATGAAGAAGACTGATTTCATTCTATTTGTTGATATCATTTCGTACTAGAGAAATGAAGATTTAATATCAAAAGATAGTAGAATCATGGCCCTTGTAAACCTGCTTTATTTAAATGGCTAGAGAGTTCCTTCTGTCACTTTTTTTTTTTGTGGGTACCGGGGGTCGACCTCAGGACCTCGCTCACCAGCAGGCGCCCGTGCCGCTGAGCGATATCACTGGCCCTTTTTTCGTATGTGGGTTCTGGAAGTCTAACTCGGGCCCTTGCGCTTGCCAGGCAGGCGCTTACGCTGCTGAGCCATCTCACTGGCCCCCTTCTGTCACTTTTAGCCTTTCATATCACTCTGATTTTTTGTGAGTGAGCAAAGAAGACAAGAACAGATTGTTTGAATATCAAAGTACAGGAGTCGTGATCATGTTCATTACGATGTAAGACATTCTTACCAGGTAGCTAATAGAGCCTGTTAAGGAACCCTTTATGTTTGTCTCCAACTGTAACTTTAAGTACCCCAGGTGTTTGTCAGGAGCATTATTGGTAATGCTACTACAGGAGTTAGTTTCTGGGTTTTCTTGTTGGTAGGTAGGTAAAGCTACATAGAAGAAGTTGCAAATGAAGGAAACATAATTTCCAATAATATCCTCTCTAAAGAATATGTTGATTATACTGACTCATGTTTACACTATTGCCTTCTCATGTAGGCCATTGATTAAAACATAAGCAAACTGTTTTAAATCATGCATCATCAAGACTCTGCATGGGGTTAGGGTTTTAGATTCCAGAACATTTGTCATCTGTAACAGCCTAAGATTGTCCTCATAAGGTGGGCTATTAAATAGTTCTTTCTTTTGCTCCTTTACTTCAATGTTATTTTCATCTTTTACACATTTTTCTGCTTTCGAAAGAGCTCTATATATTTATAGTCATTCAATTAGCCCAACTCTAGCACTAGTCTGTAAAAAAATGTGTTCTATTGGGAAGATTGGATATCCATTCTTGAACAAAATTGTCAAGCAATTAGTACCACCCCACCTTTCCTAATAATAAAACGAAATATGATAAGAATGAGTCTGATACTGTGAAGCGTATAATGTAGAATACATGTATATATGACTATGTATGTGTGTATGTGTATAGATGCATGGTATTTCTACTATTTGCTACTAATGCTTCCTGATGGTTTATACAGAAATAACTATGTGAAATAGATATGTATTGAGTCCCAGCTACCAGTAGCAAAGTTGAGAAGAGAATGTGGGCACATTGTAATGTTCCTGCTCCAGGATACAGCACACCTGTCAATATCACAATTTAATGTCCACTGGGATAAAAACTGCTTCAATCATGTGATAGAATATGAACATTATACAATGTGAAATCAGTGAGATGAGCTTTGCAAAGCATTATCATTCCATTTACTTTGCAATGATGGAAACATTAGAACATATCTGTCAAAATGTAAAATAACTAAAAATATGTTTTATCACTATTTCCTGGTAATATCTACTACCCAATGAGATATTGCCACTTTGATCTCAATTCTTTTGATTGGATGATTGAAGAGATAGAAGACACTAAAAGGACAAGGAAAATTGGATTGGTAAATTCATTTAACATTATTGTCTTTTGAATTTGTTTAAGCAGTAGTACTAATTTTACAGGGAGAGAAAAAGTTAAAGCTTGTTAAAGTGACATACAGTATTTTGTGTTTGCTTTCTGTACTACTTATCATAATTTAAATAAAAAGAAAACAACATTAATTTACTAATTAAGTTTTTCTCATCTCATTTACAAAAATATTGTCATTGGAATGTAGATTCCATGTGATTCTGCAGATACTTGTGAATTGTTTTTCAAAAAAGACAATTTTATTCAATTTTCAAAAGCCATTTAAAAGTAAAGTAAAAAATGGAAAACATTTCACATTGTTGAAAAAATTGTTATTTTATCATTCTATGTAATTCTAAAATAGCGATGTAAATTTCAACTTGCTTTTCAGGAAAATAATTTTATTTCATGAAGGCTAGAGTTCTTATTGTTTTAAAGTACAGCAATATTTACAGATTAATTCTGACTCTATGTATGGAATTATTTGGTAACTGTGAATGTTTTAGGGAAGGACTTCTGCTCCTAGATATGAGGGAGTAACAGGGCTCATACTTAGCCTTCTGCTGTAAATAATAAGAAAATTTGATAAAATATATGGTGCAACTGTGTTCAGACATCGGAAAACAGCACACAAACTTAGTGCCAGGGAAGTGAAGGAAAACAAACAAGGTAAACCCTAAAACCACTAAGGCTTTTTGCCAGGAGGCATTTTCCTGACTCTTCAACTAGAGAGAACACAAATAGCCTGTCCATGTTGCTAATTTAAGTAGACAGAGCAGACTTTGGGAAGGCCAAGGCCGCTAGGATTTCCAATACAGAGGAAGGGAGAAGATGGACCTGTACAGAAAAATAAATAAGTAAATAATATATAAGTCTCAGAAATTAGCATAGAAATTCCTTTGAGTATCCAAATACCAATCTACAGGTAAATAGAGTAGGATTATGACTATAGGTTAAGAACAATTACTAGAGAGTTGACTTTCTAGAGCTGATACAGAACCAGGAATTGGAGTTTCCCCCAGCCAGAAGAGAGGTATCTTGTTTAATACACAAGTAATTAAATGATGACACTAGAAGGGTCATTCCTTAAGAATAAGGCTAAACGAGTCCTAAAGCAGGAACTATTCTACAAACTGCTGTGAAAGATTAAAGAAAAGCCCCCAAAGGGGCAAACTGAGCTGCAAGGAACTTAACTGATTGCTAGAACAAAGCCCACCACTCCTTAAAGACAAAGAGAAAAAAGAAAGAACTCTGCACCTTCATGTACACAATGTCCATCATCTGGTAAAAATTTTTTGTATATGTGACAAAGTGGAAAACTGCAACAATACAAGGAGGAACAATGAACTACACTAGAAGTTATATTGATGGTGGAATTAACAATGCAAAGACATTGAAACCCTTACTTTAAATGCATCTTATGGAATTTAAAAGGAAATACAAATATAATTAGAAGAAAATGAAAATAAAAATTATAAAATGTAATTTATGCACATAAAAAATAAAATACTTAAGGAAGAATATGTCAATGGATGGTATTCAGCCATTGCAGAAGTAAAAATCAATGAAGTTAAAAACATAGCAACAGAAAATAGCCAAATATGGTAAAGAAAGAAAACAGAAAACAGAAGACTCTCAGTAACTTGCAGGGTAATGTCAAAGGATGTGTTATTAGTGCATTTGGAGCTCCAAAATGATATGAAAGAGATGGAGTAAAAAATTTTGACGAAATAATGACTGAAAAATTTCCAAATATAATGAAAGTGTAAACACAAATCCATGAAGCTCAGCAAATTGCAAGCAAGATAAACACAAAGATGATATAAGTTGATTAAACACAAAGATGATATAAGTTGATTAAAAAAGTAACCAAGGGAGGGCCAGTGAGATAGCTCAGTGGCATAAGCACCTACCTTGCAAGTGCGAGGGCCCGAGTTCAACTCCTGCTACCCACATACAGAAAAAGGGCCGGTGATACCGCTCAGTGGCATGGGTACCTGCTGGCACACAAGGTCCTGAGGTTGACCCCTGGTACCCACAAAAAAAAAAAAGTAACCAAGGGAAACTTTAATATTATGCAAAATAAAAAGGCTCATTATATACTAAGGAACAAAATACTAATTATAGCAGATATTTCATCAAATACTATGTGCTAGACAAGAAAGGGGTGAAATCTATAAAGTTCTAAAAGAAGAAAAAGAAAAAAATTGAATCCAGAATTCTGTTAACGGAATGGCATAAAAGAGCTAAAACAACAACAAAATTGACAAATGAAAATATTGCTTTAGAAAATTAAGGCTAAATAAAGTCCTTTTGAACAAATAAATACAGTGAGAAACATATTTTGCTGTAAATATTAAAGAAAACTTGAAGGAGAAGAAAATTATATAAGGGAAATTTGTGTTTCTACAAAGGAATTAGAAATACTAGAAATCGCAAATGTGTGGTAATGGTAAAATATAATAATGTTTCTATGATTTTAAAATTTTATCTAAAAATAACTGTTTAAAGCAAAAATTATTCATTGTGAGTGGAAGAAATGCTATAAAATACTGTGTTTAAGTAAAATGTATTAAGCCATAACCCAAAGGATGAGAGGAGAAAAGGAAGAATATTACTGTAGGTATCTCACATAAACGACTACGTATTTTTATAGTATAATAGTATAGCAGATGAGTGTAGACTGAGGTTAGTTAATGGTGAATGTTGTCAACCTTCAAGGAACCACTAAAACCAGAAGATGTTTAGCTAACATGGAACTATTTAGAATAACAAGGAATGCTAAAGATAAAAGCAAAAAAAAAAAAAAAAAAACAGCCAAAAGGAACAAATCCAGATAGGACAGATAGAAAAAAATAAAGAGATGGTTCATCTGTATCTAACTACATTGATTATTACAGTCAATGTAAATGTATTAAACAATAAAAGGCAGAAATTATTAGGCTGCAGATGAAAGCAAAACCTGATTATGTGCGGTATGCATGACACTTTCACTGACAACAAGTAAAATAACAAGCAGTGTTTTGATGTTTATTTTTTTGCTATAAAGGTGTAAAAGTGTTTGCCAAATAAATGAAAAATGGCAGAAAGTTTAAACTGTTCAGATGAGAAGGAATTCTCTGATAATTTCTGATTGTAATTTTTCTCCCGCGACTGATAAAATCATTTGAATTCACCAGAGCAAGTTGGACAGGGCCGGTAGTTGTGTAATCTCTTAGCCATGACTCTGCCCTTAAGTGCATAAATTTGCTTTAGAGTAAAATTACCCATAATTCAGTCTTTCAGAATTATAACAAAACTTTCATAATTCCTCAGTTTTTATGAATTAATGTTTTAGCATACAAGAACTTTGGGGTTAAATATTACTTACCTTTTCAGAGAAAAATGTAAATATGAATGTAAGCAAGGATAAAATTAAACTTCCATTTCTTTATTCTGTAAAAATAATGTAATGAATTCACTCTATCAAATAAATAATTAAAGCATTTACATTCAAGATGGAATAAATTGACATTTACATCTGAACAGTAGGATAATTAAGGATATTCCAATATGCCACTTTAAGGTTCTTCAGCGTAGAAAAATTTTCAAGGTTACGTTTTTGCTGTTTTTAGTCATAGCATGAAGACAAGTCTTCATGTGAGCTAGAAGCCTTTTGGGGGAAACGATCTTTAAGACGTGTGAAATATCCCCGTTGCAGGTCATACGGAAAGGAGAAGTGAGCTGCTGCTGGATCTGCACAGCCTGCAAGGAGAACGAATACGTGCAGGACGAGTTCACCTGCAAGGCCTGCGACCTGGGGTGGTGGCCCAGTGCAGACCTGACAGGTAGGAGCGGCCTCCCTCATGAGCCTTGCCCTGTTGCCTTGCTAATACACCCATCGTTCGAAGTGAGGGATTAATGCATGTCTTTTCAAGGTTAATCCACAGTGCACATTTTGTAATGCTCATATCAGAAACTATGTACAAACCTTTTATAAGTTTTCCATGACCTATATTGAAAAGAAAATTCACTTAAATCTAAATAAAAAGTAATTGATGCATAGTAAGATATTCTGGTATAGAGACATTCAGTTATTTTCTGTTTTTCCTTTCTAAAATGGTTTTGGAAGGTATTTCTAGCCAATTTAATTTATACTTCCAATCATTTTTTTGAGCATCTACTACATGTGAGTCACTACTATAGACTCTAAAGGTACTAAGGTAAATGAAACACAACCTAGCCTTTATTTTGCTTAAAATCTGTCAGACAAGAAATGTGGAAAAAATATAACAATTATGAACATAGAAGAGATATTTATAGGGCTACAAATCTTGTTAGGCAGACAAGGAGATGAAAGGAATTCTACAAAGAAAGTAGAACATGAGAAAATTGAAAATTTTTGATACATTTTGGGTATACCATGGAACAAGTACGTGGGATTGTTTGGAAGACACAAGGGATGGGCAAAGACATGGTGAGAAATGAGGCTGGATGGGGCTATGGCGGTGACAGCACATGTTTCTACGGGCTCAACCCCTGTGGTTGGACTTTGGCTTTTAGCACAGTGGATGGCCGAGGACTTTAAGGTGGTGAGTGACATCATGATACCTGTTTTCAGAATGATGGAGCTGAGGGCTGTATCGAGTGTAACTAGATGGGAAACCGAATGATCTGGAAGCTGTCACATCGTTCCCAATGAATCACTCCAAGGGTGTGCACCAGGGCAGCTGCAGTGGAAATGAAGAGGGATAAATGAATGCAAGAGGCAATTTAGTAATAAAATTGATGGTACTAAGGTGGATTGATTATGTGAGTTGATAACTTTTTAAAGAGCCATGTTTGGGCCGGTAATGTGGCTCAGCAGCATAAGTGCCTGCCTGGCAAGCGCAAGGTCCTCAGTTCGACTCCCGGTATCCACATAAAAAAATAATAATAATAAATAAAGAGCCATGTTTATATATGTGAAGTTTGTTTTTCACAGGCCCTGGTATGACCTCATGGAGGGGCAGTGTCTCACAAGTATCTTTCCTAAATTTTAAGAATCGTAGAGCCCTGGGAACTTTGTCATTGGGATGCTCACAGACTTTGTCATCAGAGTAACCAAA
Organism: Erethizon dorsatum; assembly: GCA_028451465.1. NCBI lineage: Eukaryota > Metazoa > Chordata > Mammalia > Rodentia > Erethizontidae > Erethizon > Erethizon dorsatum. Next base: position 150,442,590 of record CM051823.1, read on the forward strand.
CCCCCATCTGAAAAAAGAGGAAGCCTAGTTAGGTGAGGTTGTGCACCAAGATCATGCAACTAGTTAGGAGCAGAACATACTTCACTATCTCCCAGTCCCTTACCTTCTTAGACGCTGTTGAAAATCATAGGAGAGAGCACCAATCCAGATGGTTTTTTACTCATCCCTTGCCTCCCTCCCTCCCTTCCTTCCTTCTTTCCTTCCTTCCTTCCTTCCTTCTTTCCTTCCTTCCTTCTTTCCTTCCTTCCTCCCTCCCTCCCTCCCTCCCTCCCTTCCTTCCTTCCTTCCTTCCTTCCTTCCTTCCTTCCTTCCTTCCTTCCTTCCTTCCTTCCTTCCCTTTCCATCCCTTCTTGTCTTCTCCCATCCCATCCCATGTCTCTCCTTTTCTTTTTTAAAATACAGAATTTCACTTTGTAATCCAGCCTGGGGTTGAACTCACTATGTAGCTCAGGCTGGCCTCGAATATGTCATCCTCCTGCTTCGGCCTACTCAGTGCTACAATTACAAGCACATACCAGCACAACTAACTCTAACTACATTTTTTATTTGATTCTAAATAAGAATATGAAGCTTAAAATCATAGTAAATGTCTATATAAGTGGAATCAGGTCACATAATTATAATTACGTTTATTAAGTGGCAAAACCTTGTAAAATGTTAACTCTTTGAAACAAGTTAAAATGCATATCAGAAAACTTTAAGAAATCGCTTAGGACAAAGGCCCTTTTCAAAGAAAGGGAAATTAGGTTAGAATGTTTTGAAGGCACTAACTGTCCATTCATCTTTTTATCTCTACCTAAAAGCTGCCTCTCAAATGTTCATGTGCCTAAGAAATACCCAGGATTCACCCACCGCCAGGGATTCCCATTCGCTAGTTCCAGAGTGTGGCCCAGCAGATGCTGAGGCAATTAGGGCCTGGCCCACCTGTGGAGAACCACTCCCTCCTTGCTCAAAGCCTGGTGCCATGAACATAACAGCTACTTAATAAATATTTGTTAAATTGAGAAAATTGGAAAGAAAAAGGGACTCATTCAAGTTTCTTTGATTGATGCAGTTGGTTAATAGGAAAACCACAGTGCAAATCCAGTGTTTCCCCCATAGGGTTAATGGCTTTCCACTCTATCATCAATCTCATAGTTGCATGCAATGGACTGGCTTGGAAAAGTTTCTCCAATTTGTCTCTCTTCTAATCTTTATCCTACTTCATATTAGGTGCTCCCTTTTGGGTCTCTTGGGTAAGTAGGTCTCACAAAGCACCATTGTGTTGCAGAGCTGGGGCTAATTTCATCATCATTCCTCTCTGCTACCTGACTGAGATCACAGCTGGCTAGGAAAAGACTAAAAGACAAAAGTGATCCCTTTCTCAGGTCTGTCTTAGAAGTCAGAAGTCCTGGCTTTGAGGCACAAAGCTTTTTCTCATCTATGTTTTTTGACCTTTCCCAAACTTTTCCTGATGCTCTATTTCTTTTTCACTTGAATTAGGGTTTATCTCATACATGAAAAAGAACTTCTATCCTATTTTAAAACCTTAAAAGAAAAAAACCTTATACAAAACATCTAGCATGGTATAATAATGGAACTCAATATTTTATTCCCTGGAGATCTGCTGTTGTGGGTGCATTGTCAGTCCATGGCCAAATGATTATGGCCATTGATTAGGACTCCTTAATTTGGAAAAGCATAAAATAAATCCTTCATCACTGTAAATAGATGAATAGTAACTCCATCATCTTTCTAATGATTTAATATACCGTCATCGATCACATATATATGTCACTTAATCATTCAAATGAAGTGAGCCACGCACCAGCTCAGACTTGCCTTTATCTCTGCCAAGTAGCTATACTTGTGTCACATATCTAGACTATTTTGCAAATATAACCTTTAGAATCTTTCAGAACATAGACATCTCATACTAATTTATAGTCATGTTTTATTGGCACCTATTGTTTCTGCATTCCTTTTAGTCTCATACTTGAATGGAGAAGGAGATCCCATCTGTCAGTTGGTGCAATGTCAAGCATTGAGCAAGGAGGGTACATTACATGGCGGTGGGTTGGTGTGTCATAGTAGCAACAGTTGTGGAAAGAGAAACCCACTGTCACAGAATACAAAAATCGGTAGAAATATGGAGAAGAGTAAATACATTGCCTTTAATTAGGTGTTTTGTTTTTTGGGTGGATTTTTATGAGTGCATTTTAATTAAAATCTGAAATCATTCTTCTCTGAGAAATGACTTTTTAAAAAACTGAATGTAGAGTTTGTTCAAATAACTGCTTTTATGTAGATTCCAAAGATTCTAATAGTAATGAATAAAAAATATTTATAAGTTATTTTAAAATTTTCTTTAGAATATGACATACTTTGGCTATGAAAATAAATTGGTATTTCTTAGAGGAAGTGCTTTGTGAAGCTGTTAAGTTTCTCATATTTCCTTCTTGGTAAAATGCACATTTTAATTTAGAATTTAAATTTCACACTTTATTTCTTATGATACTAAAACAGGGTTTTCTTCTGCAACGATAAATAACTTGACAGTAGTTTAATAATTCATGGATTAATGTAAATAATCTACTACCACTTAATTCTTTTAAAAAATCAAAAAGTACAAGAAGATTTTTCAAAAAGGCAGAGTATCCTAAATCTTCTCATTAAAAGATAGAAATTAATATTGAAGAAATTAACTTTTTTTCTCTAGCACAACAGTTGCCATGACCTCTCACTCTATTTATACATTTACTTAATTCTATAACTTACCACCTGTTTGTACCAGGCATTTGGAGAAACTGGGGATATACAGATGAATGTAGCAAGTTTATGAAAAACTTCATATGAAACAAGACATATAAACAGTCAATTATAAGTCTTACAATAAGTATACGTGCAAAGACATGTGTCATAGGAACGTGGAGAGAAAAGCAGTTATAACTTCCCTGGGAAGATAAATGCCTCCACAGAAGAAGAAACATTTAAAATGAACATTGAATTATAAGAATAATTTTTATCTTGTAGATAATTGATATTAATGAAATAACATCAAGGAAGGTATTTCAACGAAGCTTTATATAATCAGGAAATAGTACTGTAAATGTATGAATTGCCCTAACACACTTCAGATAAAATAATAATTACCTTTCTTTATTTCTTAATTCTTGTTACATTTCACTTGACCTAACTGGAAAGAATTCTGATGTTACATTTTAGCTTTCTTCAATATAGTTGGGATGCTACATTTGCTCCCAAATATCTTACTCAAAAATTAAAAATAGTCCCTGCTCCTCAGATCAGAGTTAGTACCATCCTCTGACTTCGCTAATTTGTAGTCTGCCTGAAGGAAACTGATTTGTCTGAGGGCTCTGAGTTCTCTGGGATTGGTATAACCATGGATTGCCAACTCTGTCTTAGGGCTGCAGACGCGGCACACATTACTTTCATGAAATCTTTTAAGCTCTAGGGTGTTAAGTCAGCCCGGGACACTTCTCACGACTGGTTGAAGGCAATTTCCACCCAGTCTAGACTTTAGATACCACCGAAAAGCCAGAGGATTGAAAAAACTTTTTATGTCCTAATACAGGACCAAAAAAACTCATTATATTTCATATGTGAACAGTTTGAACATTATAACTAATTCCCTCAAGACAGAAAAGCCTATGTTTCTCATATTTAGGATATTTAAAAAATATAGTACAGGAAAAAAAAAATAGATGCTTTTCGAAACGTAAATTATCAGTCCTATTCTCCAGGTGATTCTGTCCGGCTGGGTTTGGTTTGGCACTGAAGAGCCTGGTTTACACATATCAAAAAGAACCTAGGATCTTCCCAAGGAAAAACAGCAACTATAGTGGAGTTTCAAGTATGCATTTAGGTGTTGTGGCAAAGTGGTACAGTTACAGCACAAGCATATTTAGTCTCCTTCTAGCATAAAGACACCTTTATTTGTATATAGGGTACTGCACAGGAGAGAGTTATGTTGCAGCGAGGCTTGGAAAACTTCACGATTATCTATGGAGTTGCCTTTGTGTCTGTCTGACTTTCAGCTATGTCATGGGGACTGGGATTTCTAATACATAACTTGACATTTCACTGGTGACAACCAAACCCAGTTTTCTTACTGATGAATTTCACTTGGCATAACCAATTCTACAGCCAGACTCAGCTTCATAATTTTAGGGTAATAAAAAGACTCCCCTGAGAATTTCTGCCCTGAACTGTCTCGAAGCCAGTATTCATCATACAAATCTTGATAGTTCAATCTGCGGAAGAAATATATTTGTGTATGAATAAGAGAGCTTGCACTTGCATATCTCTCGGTTTCTTGGTGTGACAGGCATTACTTCTCTCAATGAAATAGACCTTTTGCCTTTAAATGAAAAGATACTAGGAATATATCTTGAGTTTCCTGAATCCTTTCAAATATGTAAACTTATAAAATCCTTGCATATACATAACATATTGAAAAAGCTACTGCAACGTTTACATATTAATTTTCAACTAACAATAGCTTGTTATAACTAAATTATAACTAAACTGATTTACAGTGACAGTTCTCTAATACAATCTAGGCCTAGGCAAATTCTGGAAAGTAGTAAGGGAAACTTGAAATCAGTAAAGAAAATATGAATAAGCAAGTGTTTACAGGGGGGAATGATTTATATATATTTATATATTTATATATTTATATATTTATATATATTTATATATACACATATAAACATGTAATACATATATACATATATATAAACATATATAATATCTATATATGTATATATATAAATTTTCTTATGAAGATCTTTTACAGAAGACCTGCGTGGTCATTAGTTTGCTCTAAGGTCCTTGGGTTACCAATGAACTTTCATGGACCTTCTGTTTTAGAGGTTCTCAGCAGAACCTCAGTTTAAAATCACCAATAGGCATGATCATCAGTGATACAAAGGTTTTTTTTTTCTTTTCCAGAGGATTGGGATTGTTGAAGATAGCTTTACAAAGCTTAAATTCATGGATATATGTTCCAGTGATATGTGTCTGTACCACTGGATGCGTAAATTGGAGCATTCTAGCTAAGAAATACAAAGTCCAATCTTTTCAACAGGGGAATGTTTCAACCTTTTCAGGAAATAAACACACAATTAAGACTAGTGCAGGGCCAGTGAGATAGCTCAGAGGCATAAGCGTCTGCCTGGCAAGTGTGAGGTCCTGAGTTCGATTTCCAGTACCCACATACAAAGGAAAAAAGGGCTGGTGATATCGCTCAGTGGCACAAGCGCCTGCTGGCAAGCGTGAGGTCCTGAGTTCGACCCCCAGTACCCACAAAAAAAAAAAAAAAGAAAGAAAAAGAAAAAGACTAGTGCATATTTGTAAATCATAGAGGAGGGCAACTGTATGCAATCCATTTGGACATGGTCGAAGAATTGTTTTGCAATTTTATCAGTTGATGCCCCATCTACATTTTTTTTCAAAATTTAATTACACATGAAGCATGATATAACCACATCTTCTATCATCCTTGGAATGTTGTTACATTAATACCTAATTTGGTGGACAATTTGACTCTTTCAGAATGAGATGTTTCATTTTTATGAGGATTTTATCAAGTGTCTATTGGGTAGTTTACCTGGTGTTACCAGATGACCATTCTAATTTTCCAGTATTATCTTTATGGATCTTATATTACTATCATTCTGGGATATTTTTTTTTCCGAATAATTTCTGGCTTGATTTTGTGTATCTATAATTGAATCCTTGAATGTCTCCATGGATTTCTTTTTAATATGGAATGTTTTTGTCATTATATGAGACCCTTGTTTAAGGGCTTTTTGTCAGAATAGTTTGTTTAGCACAATTATTTTTAAGGTATTTTTATTATATTTCTGAACTATTTTTGTAATGTCTGTACTTTCCATAGTACCTTTGTGAGTATGAGTCAACTTTTATAAAAATAATTGTTTTAGGTAAAATTAAGACATTAAGTAATCAATAATCTTGCCTATTTTCAAAGAATACCTAAAGACAAAATAAAGTTTCTCAGACTGAAGATGTAGCTCAGTTTACCTGGCATGTGCAGGATCTAGATTTGATTTTCAGTTCTGCCCAAAAGAAGTTGTCAATGTCAATAAGTTAATTATTTTGAAAGCCTACCAACCAAGGTTTATTTATATATGTATTTTCTTTAATTTAACATATGTATTTTCTTTAACGTGCCATAGAAAAGGCCATAATTCAATAAGAAGAAAAACTCAGATTGGGATAAAGTATTGGGTTTTATAATACTGACTGGACTGCTTATTATATATCAAGCCTGGAAATTTCTTTTTTATTTTTAGTATAAAGTCTGTACTAAAAACAATAGTAAGTCAATACGTGGTACTTGAGTATTCAAAATTCTGTTCTGAGTAGGAACACTGTTTGAATCACAAAAATAAAATCTTGAGTCTCTGTTGATCAACAATTATAAAGTTTCTGAGTTCTGAATGTCACATCAGTGGAGAGCGAATGGGAAAAAGTAGTAGCAATAATTCACAACTAGTTAATTCATGAACAATATTGGGCAGTTTGTTAGTAAGGGGTTTATTATATATGTTAACATTAGATTTAAAGACATCACACACACACACAAAAAAGTTAAAGATGTTTTGACTAGATAAATGTCTGCAATTACTTTAAGGCAAGGGATCTAAGCATTTTCTAATAATTTAAGGAATTTGGCTTAATTGGTGAATTAGTTATCACTTGCTATATAACAAATTACCTCCAATCTAGTTGCTTAAAGCAACATGCGCTCACAGTTTCTGTGGATCAGTAATTTGGGCAGAGTTTAACAAGGTTCTCTACTTTGTGACCGTCTCAAGTCTGGGATGTGATCTAATATGAAGACTTGATGGGGTAAAGAAATACTTCCAAACTCACTTATGTTATTATTTCCAGGATATAATCCTCAAAGAATGTTGGACTTAGGACCTCAGTATTTTGCAGGTGGTTTGGTGGGAATTTCCTTCAGTTCTCTTTCATGTGGATCACAGTAACATGTCAGGTTGTCATCAGAGCCAGCAAGCCATTACCTTATGTAACCTAATGTTGGAAGTGACATCCTATCAACTTTGCTATACTGAATTCTATAGACTAGAAGCAAGTTACAGGCCCTGCTCATGTTCAAGAGGAGGTGGGGACCATTGGAGATCCTCTTAGAAGCTTACCACTGTACTGGACAACAGTTTCTAGTTCTTCAATATGTTCATGTTGTAAATTTGCCTGGGGAATGATGTAGCTTTTGTGTATTTGTACAGGAAGATTCATGATACTCTAGGTACCCATACTGATCTGCACACTTATATGCTCTGTCCCGATCTTCTTTCATATTTTTGTAGAGTTTTCTGTCTGTAGAGATTCTGGAACAGTGGCTATTTCTTGAGTTATACAAGTACGTAGCATAGGTATAGATATTTTCATTTCTAGGAACAGCTATATAATTTGATCATGTGTAAGAACTATTGTTCGTTTTGCCTGGAAATAAATCCTATTTATTGAATGTGGGGAGGGGTGTTATCACAGAGAATGAAGAAATATTCTTCCAATAATCTTGAAGGATTAGTTACAGGTTGAGACATAGGATTGTTTTCACTGTTTGAATAGTTTTAATAAACCAACATATCTGATGATCTATTAAGAGTAGAAATAAATAATGCTACCCTGGGGAGAAATATTGTTTCCCTTCAGACTTCAGAGGGAGAACAGGAATTCTGGTGTTGGTGTCTCCCAAAGAGGTAAGTCATTGGACAGATTTGAATAGTTGTCCTGCTGTGTTTTGGACAATTTTCTTTAAATAACACTTCTGTTTGCAGTATCTACAGATAGTGTTATTTCTAGGTTTCTTATCTATATGGGATAGAGACTGTTTGAAATGGTTTACCTAAAGGTTCATAATCATATTGATTTATATAGCTTATCTACTTTTTAAGTCATCTGGAAATATCTAGTTAAATATCATATATTTTTTAAAATGACAATTTTACCTTTTAATATTTTTTATTCCACTAATTCAGGCCTCAATGCATATACAGGAGAGAACCTGTTCTGGAGTGAACTCCAGAACTATTTGAAAGTTTCTTTAAGTTTACTTTTTATCTTTATTTAGTTTATAATTTTGAATATTTATGACAGGAAAAGCCTCTGAAAATGCCTTATGTAATGCCATCTTCTAGTCTACAGAATATAGCAAAGTTGATGGAATTTTTAAATTTTAATGCTACTGGGTTATTCATATCCTCTCTCTCTTTACTGTTTTTGAACAATTAATTTCATTAACTGGAACATATTTGTAGTGCAGAACACTACCAAATAAAAATACTGAATTCTATTGCATATATTTTGTCCTGTAACCCCAAAGTTTAGCAAAAGCATTAAATATAGCTCTTAATTTGGATCAGGTTTAGACCAGGCTTTTAATTCAAATTCTATACATCTGACTTAGATTTCAGAAATGTTAAAAGTAGTATTCTTTTCCAATGAACCCCGACAGAGAAGTTCATTTAGATAGTCAAGTATAGTTACCCTACAAAATGAGAGAAATGGAAACAGTAATTTTTAGGTTACAGAATCCTGAATAAATGCTACATTTGAATTTCATATTTTTCCCAGCCTTGGTATGCCAATTAAAGGAGCTGACTACTGACTATTTGGTATGTTATCTCCTAATTTGTGTAGAGCACCTGTTAAGTACTTTAATATATTTATTTTGTCATATCAAAAGTCCACTAAATGGACACTGTTATTCTAAATCTATCAATCTATCTACCTACCTATCGCCTGTGTATCATCTATCTAGCTTTTATCAGAGAAACAAAAAGATTTAGGGTTAGGCCAGGAGTAGGGGCATATACCTGCAATCCTAGCACAAGTTCTTCCTGGAAGAGGAAGATACTCACGTAGACAAACTCCTGACATAGGGAAGAATGAGGCCGGTCAAAAATGTACATTTATGAACAGTGTGTTAGATTCCCCCCAAAAAACAATTGTAGGAAGACAATACAAAATCACTTAACAAAGTGATTTTTCACAATATTACAACATAAGAAGGAAACTCACAAAAATTTTCTAAAGGATCTGAGAGTGACCACTTTTTATAGAGAGGTCACCATTCCAAGAGATCTCCCTCCAAACAGTGGTACCCGTGGCCACGTTGGATTGGACACTTCCCAGCCCTATGCCTCCATCTGATCTCATGGCTCACTCTGTACAATGAACAGAAAAAGACAGTACAAATAAAAACGAACTCAAGGGCCGGTGATACAGCTCAGCGGCATAAGCACCTGCCTGGCAAGCACAGGGTCCTGAGTTTGACTCCCGGTACCTGTACATAAAATAAATAAATAAATAAAAATAAAAATAAATCAAAACAAACTCAAACCTGAAAATCCACACGAAATAAGATGTACTTATAGGTAAACAGAAGCGCGCGCGCGCGCACACACACACACACACACACACACAATAGCAGAGGAATACGCAGATAAGGAAAAATACTATTTAGCAAATTATGTAAATCTAAAGCAAAATGTTTGTTGACTTTATAAAAAAATATGTCTAGTTGGAGCACCTCAAAATCAAAGGTTGTAATACTTAAAGATAGGTTAATTACAAGAAGTCTTAGGTTTAAAGACTTTATATAAAGACAAACACGATTACAAATCCTAGGATAACTAAATAAATTCAGCAAAAAGAGCTTAGCAAAATTAGTCAGAGCTAACACATTGTCAAGACTGCCTCGTGCGTGGTGCGTGTGATGGACAGAGTTTGAGCGTGAGGGGCCCAGGGAGCCTGCTGGTCACAATATCTCCAGAAATATTACCAAATGATCGTGATGGAATCTCTAGAACTCTGAAAGACAGTGAGCCTAAATACAATCAGCCTACCGTATCCACTGGTTATGTATCTGTGGGTTCAAAACACTGTGGATGAGGGCTGGTGAGATAGCTCAGCAGCATAAGCGCCTGCCTGGCAAGCGTGAGGTTCTGAGTTTGACTCCCGGTACCCACATAAATGAAAAAAAGGGCCAGTGATATCACTCAGTGGCACAAGTGCCTGCTGGCAAGCACAAGGTCCTGAGTTTGATTCTTGTCACCCACATTAAAAAAAAACTGTGGATGAAAAGTACTAGAGAAAATGCTTTATTTTTAAAAACCTGTACTATGTAGTTAGGACTATGATGGCTGTGTCTGTACCCAACACATACAGATGTTTTTCTTGTCATTGTTTTCCTAAACAATACCGTGCAACAGCTATTTAGATTGTATTAGATGGCATAAGTAATCTAGAGATGATTTAAAGCATACAGAAGATGTGTGTAGTTTATATGCAAATACTGTGCCATTTTATAGAAGGGACTGAGCATCTGCAAATTTTGGGATCAGTGCCAATCAGGTACTGGAACCAATTTCCCAGATACTGAGGGCCAACTATGTGTGAAATTAAATCAAAAACAAAAATAAAATATAAAAGCTGAATTTATTGCTTACTATCACAAGGAATGGCTGTGTCCCATAAATTTTCTCTGTTGCTCTTCTATGAGCTTTTTAGAGTGTGGGGGTTAAGGACTGATAAGCTTTCAGAGAACGAGCTGGTTGACATCATCTATGGAATTGTGATACTCAGTGAGAGTATTCTTGGCCGGCTGGCTGTTATGGCTTGTCTTTAGATGCCCCCCCAAAGCCTCATGCAATCATAGGCGGGGCTTTCTCAGAGGTGGCTGAATCTGAACTATGTGATTGATTCATGGTGCAATGCTAGGATTAAGGGTGCTAGGATTAAGGGTGGGTGATTACTAAATCAGTCCACTGACTGGTTTGGCACCATCCTAATCCTGGTAGCCTGGATACAATATAAGGGACAGAAAGAGGCTTGTCTTCCCCCTTACTGCTTTTTCTACCTTCTGCCCACCATGAATGTTTCTCCTCTGCGAGGCCTGTCTACCATGCCACCCTGCCGTGGAGCCAGCCGATTATGGACTGAAACCTCTACAAACTGTGAACCAAATAAACCTTTTCCCCTTTAACTTTGGGTGTTGGGTATTTTGTCTCAGCAATGAAGGAAAAGTAACTAAGACACTCATTAATTGAAGTGAGTTTATCCAGCTGCGTGATCGTGAGATGTGAAGGCTAACACTTACTGGTTGGCATGCAGAAACGTGTTTCTGAGAAGGATTAGGGTTGGCTGACTGAAAAGGCTCAAAACCCACTTTGTCTCTTAGTTCATTGAAAAGGAAGGTTCGTGCTACTATTGATCGGAGAATTTTTTGTGCCCATTGTACTCTGAGTAACTATTTTGAAGATGACAATATGCAATGTATTAACTATTGTTATTCTCCTATTATTTTGTTATGAAATTCTATTTTACCTTTTTTCAATAAAATAAAATTTAAAAAAAACCGTTCTGGTGGTTCCTTGCTGTTAGAGCTATGGAACAATAAATCTTTTCCTAAATTTATGGAAATACTTTTACTCTCATGATTTGGGAAATGCTGGCTCAGATCAAACACAAAATCCTGTGAAGGGGTTGTCTCCAGAGCCTGAAGAATTTTTCTCTTACTCTGAAATTCAAAACAGATTTTATTCTACATCTAGAGGGAAAATAGAAACGAGGTGTTTAGAACACAATCCTGGTCTCCTTTCTAGAGATGAGTGAGGAGAGATTTTCTTCTTCTTTGCTGTTTGAAGCCTCTATTAGCTTCTACCCAAGCCTCTATTAGCTACTAACCCAAAGGCCCGCACATGCCAGACACAGATCGACTTGACTAAAGGGATTTTAAGAATAATATAGAATTATGTTGTGAATAGGAGACTACAGAGTCTTCTACAAAAGGAAAATCAAAATTACATTTAAAATACTCTGCTGGCCAAAAATATACATGTTTAAGAACTGTACTTGCTTATGGATGATGGGTGTATAATTTATTTCTTACTAACTTGTTCTATTAAATTATGATCACTTAACCCTCACTGGAAATGCAGGTCACTTTTTTTCTTTCTTTCTCTTAAAATGTAGAACTAAATTTCATCTATAAAGTAACATTTGTTTATAATGCTGGTGTTGAAAGAAGAGATAACTTTCAGGTTCAACTACATCTCATATTAGATTTTTAATGAGACTAGGTTTGCGGACATACATGATTGCCCGGTGAGGGCGATGGAGTACCTTTGATTGTGTAATACTGTGAGTCATGAAGGCTGTGGCTATAGCTTTGTTTCTCGTAACTAGCAAGCACCGTTATTACTGCTTAGCAAGAATCTTGGATTCATGTTAAATGGTTTTTCTCATCACAGGCTGTGAACCCATTCCTGTGCGCTATCTCGAATGGAGCAACATAGAATCTATTATCGCCATCGCCTTTTCTTGCCTGGGCATCCTCGTCACCCTGTTTGTCACACTCATCTTTGTGCTGTACCGTGACACACCTGTGGTGAAATCCTCCAGTCGAGAACTCTGCTACATCATACTAGCAGGCATCTTCCTTGGGTACGTGTGCCCTTTCACTCTCATCGCCAAACCTACTACCACGTCTTGCTACCTCCAGCGGCTGCTAGTTGGCCTCTCCTCTGCCATGTGCTACTCAGCATTAGTGACCAAGACCAATCGCATTGCACGCATCCTGGCCGGCAGCAAGAAGAAAATCTGCACCCGGAAGCCCAGGTTCATGAGTGCCTGGGCCCAGGTGATTATTGCCTCCATTCTGATTAGTGTGCAGCTGACCCTGGTGGTAACTTTGATCATCATGGAGCCCCCCATGCCCATTCTATCCTACCCAAGTATCAAGGAAGTCTATCTTATCTGCAATACCAGCAACTTGGGTGTGGTGGCCCCTGTGGGCTATAATGGACTCCTCATTATGAGCTGTACCTACTATGCCTTCAAGACCAGAAATGTGCCCGCCAATTTCAACGAGGCCAAATATATTGCCTTCACCATGTACACCACCTGCATCATCTGGCTTGCTTTTGTGCCCATTTACTTTGGGAGCAACTACAAGATCATCACTACTTGCTTTGCAGTGAGCCTAAGTGTAACAGTGGCCCTGGGGTGCATGTTCACCCCCAAGATGTACATCATCATCGCCAAGCCGGAGAGGAACGTCCGCAGTGCCTTCACCACCTCTGACGTAGTCCGCATGCACGTCGGCGACGGCAAGCTGCCCTGCCGCTCCAACACTTTCCTCAACATTTTCCGAAGAAAGAAGCCAGGTGCAGGGAGTGCCAAGTGAGTTATCTGACCTGGGTTTGTCTTTCTTCCTATTTCCTTCCTTTCTGTCCTTTCTTCCTCGTTCTCCTCTTCTTCTTCATCCTCTCCCTCCATATCCTTCTCCTCCTCTTTCTCCCTCTCCTCCTCCCTCTCCTCTTCTCCCTGCCCCCTTTCTGTTCCTCCTTTCCCTGTCTCCTATTTGCTAAATTATTTTCCTCTACTTCCCTTCTTAATTTTCCCTTCCTTTTTCAAATCTCCTGTTATATCACAGTAGGATAGTAGAACTAAATGTCCTCTTTGTTTTCATCCCTATAAAAAAGCAAGGAGTCCGGAGCAACAATAAGCTATGTATATTCTTATTTTTATCTAGAAGCTCAAACTTTGTTTCTGCATGTTTTTTTTTCTTTTTGTGTTTACGTGGGTCTTTGCTCTAAAGATGATCAACCCACCTCTGGGGTCCAGGTCAGTGATGCAAACACTATTTCTAATTTATAGTTTAGACCATGGTTCAGAATAGCTTCTGGTTTACTTCTGTCATCCTGGAACCACACCACTGCTAATCTGGAGTGGAGGACAAGGTAATGAAACACCTGGTGAAATTGCATTTCCAAATTGGGTTGCAGATGTGCAGCAAGCATGTCCTGAAATCAGACCTCTTAAGTACATTATCAGAGCTCTCTTATTTATTAAACTTTAATTAATGGTGTAATGAAGATGTTCTGCAGCACTCCACATGAATTGGGCTATCCCTACCACTAGGTCATGTTTTAAATGGTGTTAGTCACCAAGCACCAAGAAAAATAAGGGACCGGCAAAGTGATGAGCCCCAAACTTGAGAGTCAGTGTCAGCATCAAAGTCCAGATGATTTATATTCTGGTAATTCTTCTGATTAGTTGGTGTAATAAACACTTTCTTATTTTTTCTTTATTCTGCTTAAGAAGAAGAAGGAGTTAAATTTTTGCACTTTGCCATGTTTCTAAGACCCAAGAAAACAAATTTCATGTAATAGTCACAATTTTTTAAATGACATGGATACTTTGAAGTTCTAAAGGTACTTGAACTATTCAAAAGTTTCACCACTAGCTAGGACTAATTTACTGTTTGAAACAATCCTTTAAAAGTGAAAAATTTTAAGGATAATTATAATAACATATATTGTGTGTGAATGTGAATGTGTGTGTGTGTGTGTGTGTGTGTGTGTGTGTGTGTGTACCTGGAGGTCAAACACTCAGGGCTGAGGAAACACTCTACCACCGAGCCACATCCTTAGCTCAATTATATTATTTTATAACTATTGCATCTACCTGAACCAGAAAGGTCAGGAGGATAGCTGGTATTTTCCTATACTTTGCAGGTGAAGAAACTAAGCTGCTGTTAATTTTTGTAACTTTTAAATATAATTCCAGTTAACCATTCTTTCCCTAGGTCTTAAACTGGTATGAATTATTTTTTAACATATGTCCAAAACTCTACATGCTTTAAAATCCTGGGCTTTGTTTCTTTATGTGCCAAGCAGAAACATGGGCCTCTTTTACAGAAATAATATAATTTGTGGGTTGGATAAATCTTCGGGAAAACATATCTTTGAAATTCATAAAGTGATTATTCAAGCAAAAACATGCCCAAGTTTTATCTGATGAAGTCAGTAATTGGGGTTTACTTTTGCTATATCAATTTCTAGTTCTCCAGATGATGCTGGTCATAAAAGTTGCTTGTCATGGTTTTCATTCTAGCCAGTGTCCCTTCCTGGCAGGGAGCTAACAGTGAGAACAAAAGCAAAAAGCTTGCCATGAAATGAAACAAACATTTTGTTTCTTATTTACACTTTTGGTTTCTTACACCGGAGAATCAATGTGGTATTTACATATATGTGTCCAATTTATTTCACTTAAGAGTATGCTCTCAAGGTGCATCCATTTGGACCAAAATGTGTAATAGATGTTGTGAAATAGGAAGAAAATATTCAAATGGGAAGGGAATCTGGCAGGGGGAGGAAGGAAGGGAAAAGAAAAAAATGAGAAAAGAAGGTAAAAAATGGAAACTAAACTTTTGTAAATATGGAGGGGAAGAGGGGTTGAAGGGAGGGGAGGGGAATGGAAAAAAATAAAAGAATCAAGTTATATCATGCACTGATACAAATTCCCTATGATGAATGTGATCATTCTGTATACCTAAAATTAATAAACTTAATAAACTTAATTAATAAAAAATTAACAAACAAACAATAGCCCATTAGCCACAGTGTACAGATGTAATAGCATCATGGCAATTTTCACTCAGAGGGAGGGAATGAGAGAAGGCAAAATGAAATGAAAGAAGACACACTTTGATCTCAAAGGCCTGTAGGGAGTCAGGTATTCCCCCTGTGGTATCCCATTCGGGGGCTGCAGCGGTTCCATTCCACCATGCACCAGCATCTAATACCACGCGTCTAACTTTTCTGTCTTTATTTTGGTTCTTTAGAAACTACATATAATTTAGGTCATCAGTCATTTCTGAAAGGTTTTCTTTTGAGAACTTAAAGAACTATGTTATATTGTGTTGGTGCCCAAAAATGTGAATGTTGAAAAGATCTCCCAGTAGTTTTATGTACAGATGGACGCAGGCACCTGTCCTAGAGAACTGTGACTAATGAGTAGTCCGCAGTGCCTAATGCTGAGATGAGATGGGGCCGTTTGACGTTATGTTAATGACGCTTTGAACCTCCTAAGCAAGCAGACACTGTTGTACATTTTCACCACCTTCCCACCCCTGAAGTGCTTTCCTTATAATCTGAGAAAATCCCCTAGACTGCTTTCAATTTAGAAATTAATTTCGTTTGGGATCTTGTATTGCAGAGAAAACTTGACTTAATTTAAATTAACTGAATTGGTTGTCTTGAAAGTGCTGGTTTCACCAGTAAATTGTTTTAACTATTAACTATAATTTAACATTATGTGATTATTATGTTAATAAATCTAGTTCTAATTGATAATTGTAACATACAACATTCATAGTACAACATGTAGCTTCTCCAATATGCTCCACACACCTGAGCTCACCCACTGAGGGCAGCTGGGGCTAAACTTCTGTGCAGAACAATAATTTGTTTACTCATTCTTCTCATTTATTCTGCTTGTGGTGCTGTTGGAACTCTCTCTGAGGCTGTAACTTTAAAATATTACAACAATCTCAGTGCCTATGGTTTTACCTTTCTTTATTGCCATTTTATGCTTTCTTGGTTTATCCCCAAAGTTACAAAACCCCCCAAACAATCTAATGTTCTCTTCTGCAATAAAAATCTGGCAGAGTTGTGCCAACTGGAAGCAAGGGGTTGAAAACTCTAGAGACTGCATCACCTGATGACTTTATTACCATTTTGAATGTGTAGTTTCCTACATTTATGGTGCACAGAGGGTTTTCAGTAGTCTATATGTGTAGCTATAAACACAGAGCAGATGCTATAGTAAAGAGCTTCCCCCTGATCTATATGTTGGGATATTGTTCTGAGGAGTTGCAAGTTCAACAATATTCTCATCAAAGCCTTTCCAAGATACACGGGAGGGATGATGTTGCATGTTTGTTTGTGCAAAGTTTATTTGAATTTTTTCTTTACTCATAGCCAAATACCTTTCACAACCAAATGTTTGGCCACTTCCTCTGCATTTTCTTTAATACAATTTAGGAAGAATTTAATCAATACATTCAGTGTTTGGGTTACTTTTGTTATTGAGACTCATAAGTCCTTTTAAATAAAATCCAACCCTGAAACATTGACTGAAGTATAATTACCTTGACAACTCCAATTTGCTTTGGGTTTTTTTTTAAATGTACTTGAATGAGAAAATATTTGTACTTAATTTAATACAAAGTTATCAGAAATTTTCCCCCTTTGAGGGAATGGAATAAATGTAGAAATCCTTGGGCATACATAAAGAAGTAAATTATTTAGATCCAAATTATCTTTCACTTCTTTCAGGGCAAAATGACTTAATGTTATTTGAGTGAAAAAAATAAAATATGTCATTGACACGCTTCTTTAAAAAATAATTACTCAATGACTCAGTGGAAAACTAACATTTCTACTTATTTTCTGGATAAATAAACTCAACGAGTGCCTAGTAATTGATGGCTCATGGAATAGAAATGTGACAATACACTCTGGCATTTTGCATATGCATAATGTTTTTAGTTTTGTGTGCAAAGCTAAAAACAATCACAACCCAAACAAGGTATTAGTATGATATAAGGAAGTAATTTTAGAATGCAGGTGAATGGAATACTACTGTGTTTCTGCAAATGTTTCTTAAGCATTTGAATATGTTTCTGTTGAGTCCAAGAGCTAAGTGAGATACTGACTGCTCGAGGAAATTTTCCCTCCAGGTCTCTGCTAGAAAGTTATTTTGTTAGGTACAAGCAAATAAGCCTGCAGCCTTGGTTTTTATGCCTGAGTAAGCTTTTTTTTTTTTTTTTGTGGGTACCGGGGGTCGACCTCAGGACCTTGCGCGCCAGCAGGTGCCCGTGCCGCTGAGCGATATCACCAGCCCTTTTTTCGTATGTGGGTTCCGGGAGTCGAACTCAGGCCCTCGCGCTTGCCAGGCAGGCGCTTACACCGCTGAGCCATCTCACTGGCCCTGGGTAACCATTTTGATTGATGTTTCTTCCTTGATTATGAAAGGAAGCCTAATAGTGAGCCAATCAAATATCACAATGAAATTAACAGTAACATTTTCTCCTCCCTAGTAGGAACTCATTCACTATTCCAGCTGGTAAATAGGAAAATCTGCCAATTTGAAATTATTTTTCCCTTAGTCATACAATATATGGCTTTGAAAGTAATTGTAATTATTAGTTTGATTTTATAGTAAACATCAGGAGATTTTATTAAAGTGTTTTCATAAAATTTTACCACTTGATAGAAATATTTATTCAGAATCTAATGTTCATTTATTCATTTATGTAATCAGTCATTGTTTCACAGTAAGTTTAGTCACTTAGGTACTTGAGAAAATTCAAGATAGAGAATATTCAAGATAAATAAGACATAAGATCAAGGTGCTCACTGCACTAATCCTGCAATACAGTGAGGGAGACAAACATAAATACTCTGTGTTCAATGCCATGATAGAAGACCAATATGACATTTTGAGTGTCCAGGGGTGAAAAAGATTTACATCTACCAATGCAATAGCATCTAGGGAAGACTGGAAAGATATTTTAGTAAAAACACCATGACAACTTGACCTTCAGGATTTTTTTCAAACAAGAGAAAGTGTACTATGGTGAGATCATTGCACACACAAAAAAGATGATATAAGTGAAGATTCAGAAATGTTAATGTACATTTTGGCCACAGTGTGGAAATTGGTGTGAGTGAAGTACATGGAGAGGTGCAGGAGTACCCGAATTTATCAATATAGGAAGAAAACAAATTATAGATAATGGTCCATATCCTAAGTTTAAATGGTTTTTCTACAAACATAGGTATATGAAAGGTTTCTGTGAAGTTTCATGATCCTATGTAAGCTTTAGAAGATAAAGTTGACTATGAAAGGACTAATAGAATTTAACACTTAAAATTTAAGTTTTTAATACTTAAAACATAAGCCTTCAATTACAGTGGTGGAATGAAAGTTGATCCCAAGACATGCATATGAAAAAATTTTCTGTTTGATACATTAGAACTAGAATACTAGTTATGGAACCTGAAAGAAAGAAGAAAAACAGGATATGACTCACATGATTTGAACCTGGGTGATAGGAGAAATACAGTTACTATAAAACATAACAGACACAGGAATATGACGAGGAGAAGTTGTGTGGAGTTTCTGACCTTAAATCCTACTAAAGCATCCAAAGAGAGGCATCCACAAGGTACTGAGAAATTCAAGTCTAAAGCTCCAAAGGAGGGGCTCTGGAGAGCTCCAGACTTGAAGCTCAATGTCAGAATGTTGAAAGTGGCCAAGAGGGAAAGAATAAAATACTAGACAAACACTAGGAACATTTTCATTTAAGAGATAAAACAAAAGAGGAAGATCTGAGGGCAATAGAGAAAAAGTAAAAAAAAAAAAGGTGTGTGTGGGGGGGCAACAGGAAGACACATTATCATGGAACTCAAGGAGATGACTGGATCTTAGTCTTTTTTGAGGTTGCTATAGCAAAATACCACGGATTAGTGGCCTAATTAACAGAACTTTATTCTCTTATGGTTTGTGGGGCTAAGAGCAGGGTGGAAGCATGTCTGTTTCCGAGGATAGCATTCCCTTTGAGTTGCAGGGGGGACAATGGGGGGTGTGATCACTCTTCTTTTAAGGGCTGTAACCTGCCCTAGGAGCCCTATCCTTAGAACCCCTTCTAAGCCTAATTACGTGCCCAATAGCCCCACCTCCAAATATGATCTCACTGGGGGTTGGGAGCTTCAATATATGAATAGAAAATCCCAAACATGCAGCCCGTAACACATAATTTTGATGTGTTAGAACTTGGGATCCATCTTTGGAATCCCAAAGATAGAGACTTTATGATTGACCTTGGGAAGTTGCAATGGTATAGTGTTGGTGAACATTACACTGCAGTAAGTTGAGTACAGAATTAAAGGAAGTTGTTCAGACAGTATCTAAGGAGACTGAGGAAGAAGGAGGAAAGGTACAGTAGAAGAGAACATTAAGCAAATTTGTAACATCGGAGAAAGGAGGCAACAGAGAAAGAACAATTGAAAACATAAAAGAGATATCATGTGGTTAACACCAGAAGCCTGACGTAGAGATGTGCTATTGTAGTAGAACCATTCGACACCAGCTGACGACTGTGACACTGACATACCAACTCTAGTGATCATGGAATGTGTATGTTTCACATTGGTTCTCCCAGCTTTATATGTAATGCTTACCATTGCAAGAGTATGGATAAAAGCAGGGTAGGAACTTACAGGGACTATAATGAAACCCCTAGTACTGATTTTATCTGGTGTCTGGACTTGTCAACATTGATTTTAAGATTTGAGAAGGAATAAAAGAGGAAAAGCCTAAAAAACAGAGTGTGGTGATCTGGAGGATTTGCGGTCTGTAAAGAGGGGTCATTTGTACAAGGAAGAAGGGCATTATATGTCCAGAGGCAGGCTCAGTTGGGATAGAAGAGGAATATTTATTCCTCTGTGCTAGAAAGTGCTAGAAATCCTTGGATCTCTCTCTCTCTGAAAGCCCTCAGTCATAGTGCCCAAGGCTGTCAGCATCAGGATATTCTGTTTAGGGTGAAGCTTTCCTTCATCTGAAAAACCAGGTCAAAATGCCTTCAGTGACTAAAAGATGTAACACTTTAACATCACCTAAGGGCACTTTAGGCATAATTTAGGATGAACCTCGTCTTCTAAATAAGTTGCACACGGAGGAGGATGCTGCTGTGAGAGGTCACCAGGAGAAGCCATGGGCTCACGTGCAGGGAAGGGCAAATGATCTCAGGATAATGAGGATTGACACAGTTTGCCCCCACCACGGGTAACAAATCTGCTCTCACCACCATCCCACTGTATTTTTTTCTCTTGTTAAATACCACACTCAATCTGGAAATGACACAGAAATATTTACTTTTAATACTCATATTTTATGTTTTCAGGTTCTAGACTCAGACCATGGACCCAGATTATGTTGCAACTTCAAAAAGAACATAATCTATTTTGAATAGAGGTCACCTCTTATGTTCCTTTCAAATTCAAATAAACTCATATGACCAACACTTACTCAAGTTCTTGTTAGTGGAATGCCAGGATCCCGTCCTGAGACAGAGGAGGTAGAGTGCAAGCAAATTTATTTAAAAGACATAAAGGCAAGAAAGTGAAAGGTATTAAGGCAAGGAAGTAAAGCTCCCATGAGACAGGAGGGGGTTCTGAGCAGGGCACCCAAGAGGGCTCTTTGTCTAGGGATTTTAAAGACATTTAGAAGGGAGCTCAGGCCATTGTGTAAGCAATATATTCTCCATCCTATAGGGGACTATATTTTTGGGCATCCAGTCTATGCAATGTTCAGATAGTATCCATGCAGGGCCCATGTACGCTTGAGCCAATGGCAGCTTGTTCATGCTGTGGGGAAGTCCCAGACAACTGAAGGACAGCTAGTAGATGTTTTGGTAAAGTCCTTCCTTGAAGGGTCATGACTCAGCAAACTGCATTTTGAGCTTTCTGACCCCACTTTGGGGCCATTGTCCTTACTGACTAATGGAGCTGTGACTCCTGTCTCACTAATTTCTGTTACAGTATTTTATGTTTGTGTTAATACTGTGTGGTTTCTAAATTGAATTTAGGAATATTCTCATATAATTATCCATAATGGCCTAAGGTAGGCACATTCATAACATCACTGTGCAAATAAATAAAGGGCTTGAGAAGCTCAAGACCATTTTTTAAGAGAAAGAAATAGGGCTAAAACCATTAATTTTTGGATAAAATAATTTATTTTCAACTCCAATAGCTCCTGTCTGTTACCTCAATAATGTATTCATTCATGTATTATTACAATAAAATTAGGTGCATGAAATAAACAGTATAATGTGATGATTTGTGTGAGTGGGTAACTCTGGTCAGATATCTTGGGTGGGCTTTTATAATAAAAATATCATAGATGGGTGACATAAACAGAAGAAATTTATTTCTCACCTTTCAGGAGGCTGAGAAGTCTGTGATCAGGGTCGCAGCAGTGTTGAATACTAGCGAAAGCCCTTTTCCTGGTTCTAAGATGGCCATTTTCCCATATTCTCACACGATACAGGGCAAGCAGAGGGGAAGTAAGCTCTCACCTGTACTTCTATAGGTGTATTAATTCCATTTGTGAGAATGCCACCCTTGTGATCTAACTACCTCGCAAATCTCACCTCCTGATAGCACATTAGGATAGGACTTTAATGTCAGAATTTTGGGAGGATGCAACATTTAGTCCATAGCCAGTGTTTATTGAGTTGTTTCTTGCTTTTTCTCATGCTGCTAGTCCTTTGGCAAATTGCTTAACTTTTATGTATTTAATTATAAAATCTGAATAGTAATAGTACTTACAGGGTTGTTAGTGGGATCAAAAGAGAAAACTTAAAGAGCATAGCAGGGTACCTACTGTAGTGTAAAATATTGTTATCTAGTGACATTAAAAATGAGGTTCCTATCTTAACATAAAACTCATTGCACCTTTAAGTAAAAGAGTCCTAGAATCTGAGGCTATGCGTAGTCAGCTCATCATATTCACACTGAGTAGAAAGGTGAAGCTGCATATCTGCTGGAAGCGGAGGCAGGTGACTGTTCCTCAGGGTGAAACACATGTGAGGAATGATGCCCTGTTTGACACAGCTTGGCAGCCTGTACATACTTGGCCCCGGCTAAGGAAAGATGAGGTCATTTGCATTCCACCATCTGTTCACCTTAGCATCCAGTATAAAGTGTTATCTACTCACAAGGGAAGCAGGCCATGTAAGCTGTGTTTGCAAAGCTGGTCCAAGAGCAAATATATTGATGGTTTGCAGAATGAAGAATAAAGTACCAGTGGATTTGGAAGCTTCACATCATGAAAACAGAAGCTGATAGGCTCATTAATTAGAACTCTAGAGGTAAGTTATAAACACTAATTTAAGATACCCTGAGCACAAGGAGATGGTGTATTTAATTTTTAAAAAATAAGGAATACTGGGCCGGTGAGATGGCTCAGCGGCTTAAGCGCCTGCCCGGCAAGCGCGAGGGCCCGAGTTCGACTCCCGGATCCCACATACGAAAAAGGGGCCGGTGATATCGCTCAGCGGCACGGGCGCCTGCTGGCGCGCGAGGTCCTGAGGTCGACCCCCCGGTACCCACAAAAAAAAAAAAAAATAAGGAATACTATAAGGTAGCTCATGTTATAGGGTTCAGAATAATTCTGGGCCATGCTGAGGACTGAGCTCCTCATAAGCAAGACTCTACCTTGACTCCTGCCTCCCTGCAGGCCTTCTTCATCCTGACTTTCTTCATCTTTTCCTGGATCTTCTTCCTCCATTCCTTGGGCCTTAGCAATTAGTCTAGGATAACTATCCCAATGCTCCCGGGTTTACATGTTGTCTTGGGTTTAGAAACTCAAAGAGAATGATTCAATTCCCTCTGCTTACACAGTTCTACCTAACACAGGGAAACATTGGTGGTGAAGAGGAAGGAAAATTCCACAGCATGTACACAGCATTTAGTATGAAAGTGAGAGAATACAGCCAACTAAATTTAAAACTTAGACCTCATCTTTGTTACCATTATTATATAGAGTCCTGGCCATAAAATGTTTCTCAGTTGCCTCATGAAAAAGAAAGAGAAGAGAAAAAGGTTTTGTTTGTTTTGCTTTGCTTTATAAAAAAAATAAATCATTAAGACACTTTCATGATTTAATTAAATATACCTAAGTTACAAACCAACAATTAAAAAATTATTGCTAATATTGTTAGAATAGAATAGGAAAAGGGTATCAGGAACTGTTTCATCAAATTCATTCCCCAAAATGTGTCTGTACTCTCACTTTATTTGAAAGGGACAAAGGAAGCCTCTTATAGCTAAAGGCAACCTAGTAATTCCTTCTATATGTAGATTATCTTTAAGATATATGAGGAATCAGCTGCTAACAAAATTAGGCCAAGTCCCTAGGTGACACTGATTAAGATACTGAGAAAGAATTGTTTAGAAGAAATTAATAATAGAAAGAAACATTCTCCTTTCCCTGATTTTTCAACTGTAAAAATATAGACTCAGTTATCTTGCACCCAGTAAATGCTCTCAAACATTGTGAGAATCAATAAAATTTTCCACTTGATTAAACTTGGTACTGCTCATATGATTTCACTTGGTGGATATGGGATAGGGAGTAGGAAAAGTATTAATAGTGAAAAATTATAGAGACCTACATGGTAACAGTACAATAAAAGAAATTATGATAATGGTGCCAAGGTATGGGAGACAGAGGGTGAGGATTCTTTCCAGCCAGCTCTGTGAACTTCACTGTTGATTCTGTCAGTACCTTATTGCAGGCAATAGTCATATCAGTAAGTTGTTTATAATTCAGCACTTTATTTTATATATACATATGCTTATATATATATATATGCATGTCTGTACATATGAGTGTGTGTAAAGGTTACTGTTTTACAAACTGAGAACAATTTATTGGTGAAGAAGAAAATAGCATGGTCTGTTACCTCACAGAACTTCACGTGGTGTGGAGTGGAGGAATGGCCACCAGAGGCAGAGCAATGACAGTGGGATGAGGTGAAGAACTATGACAAGGAAAGTAGAGAACACTCAGAAGGCAACTGAGAAGCCTCCAGTGTGGACCTTGAAATCTGGGAAGAAACAGTGAAAGAAAATCTATGGACGATGGTTCTGATCAACTAGTCCACAGAGGAGGTTAGCAGGAGAGATGGGGTTAAGGTGGGGAAGGTGCAGGGAGAATATTCTTGACAGAGAACTGTGTAAGGAGATACAGAGGCAGGAAAGAAAGTGGCATATTAGGAAATGAAAAAAAAAAAAGTTTGCAATAGGTTTATTAGACAATTTTCTGTTCCCATAACAAAATACCTAAAGCTGAGTGTTTATAAAGAAAACAAGTTTATTTAGCTCACAGTTCTGAAAGCCAAAAGTCCAAGACTGGGTGGTCCTATCTGTTGCATCTCTGGTTAAGGCTCACTTGGCGGTATCACAACTTATCAGAGAAATAGAAAGGGAACCAGCTGTGTGTAGAAAGGGCCAAGAGCACAGGGCAGTCTGGCTCACGACAACTCATGCTGAAGTGACCAGCATTAATCCCTAAGGCAGTGCCCTAATCCCTAAAGGCCTCCTATAGGTCCTTCCCCTTAAAGGTTCTGCCACCTCTTAATACTGCCATCCTGGGGACTAAGCTTCCAGCACATGCACATTCGAAGGACAAACAAGATCCAAACTATAGCAGTAGGGCTGGTAGTATTTTCCTATGGGGAATATTTGCTTATCCCAAATGAGTAAAACCAGAAGTAAATCCAGAACTGACCCTGGTACACCATCACTTGTTCTCTGATGTTTAAAATAGTTTTCGGGCCAGTGAGATGGCTCAGCGGCTTAAGCGCCTGCCCGGCAAGCGCGAGGGCCCGAGTTCGACTCCCGGAACCTACATACGAAAAAGGGGCCGGTGATATCACTCAGCGGCACGGGTGCCTGTTGGCGCGCGAGGTCCTGAGGTCGACCCCCCGGTACCCACAAAAAAAAAAATAGTTTGAAGGCCTGAGTCACATGTTTGATGACCCAGAAGAAAAAGAGTGGTTACTGATTCACTCAAAAAAATAAAAAATAAAAAAGAAAAGAAAAGATTTTCAAGCATCTAGTATGTGCCAAAGACTAGCATAAGTATAGGGAATATAGTGGTGAACAAAACAGATCTGACCCCTGAATTTGTGGCAATTGAAATCTAGCCAGGAGACCACATATTGAAGGGTTAATTACAAGTTTGGTGAGTATTTCTAAGGAGAAATGCAAGGTGTTACAGGAGTGTCAACAGAAATCTGGTCCAAGAATCCTGGAAATGTGTCCAGGAAGTGTCATCTAAACTGGAACTTCTGAGAAAGGAGAAGGAGAAGAATAAGAAAAGGGGGTGGTCAAGAAGTTAGAATGAAAAGACTCCAAGCATGAAAAACTGCTGATGGTTGAAAGGGCTGGGACAATTCCATGGTGCCTGGAGCAGAGAGTACAAGATGGAAAGCATGATGGAATAAGACTGTGTGGATCTGCTAGAATCAGATCATGCAAGGCCACACTAAAGGCTTTAAGACCTTAGATTTCATTCTCAGCACAATGGAAAGCTACTCAGTAATGAGGCAACGTATTTTGTGATGAGTTCAGTTTGTGTTTCAGATTTTGGTGGCATCCACATAGTGCTGGTTTTAGGAGCAGGCAGAATGCAAGAGTTGTGAGATCAGGAAGGTTTCCACCCAGATTTCAGAAGAAGGCCTGGGAAGCCAGGCCATGTGCCCCTGAGAGGGCAGTGTGTGAAGCTGAAGGTTCAGCATAGACCCCATAAGGTTGGAGAAGCCAGGAATGTGGGTCATCTAAGGAAAGCTGCAAGGAGTGAGCAAAGCTGGCCCAAGAGAGAAGCCACGGGAACTGAAACCACTGACAGTGCCATAGGGGCATAGCCACTTAAAACCTTTAGAGTTCACTTCTTGCCACAGATTACC
The DNA here is from genome assembly GCA_028451465.1 of Erethizon dorsatum. Taxonomy (NCBI): domain Eukaryota; kingdom Metazoa; phylum Chordata; class Mammalia; order Rodentia; family Erethizontidae; genus Erethizon; species Erethizon dorsatum. The sequence goes on from CM051823.1 coordinate 150,468,979, forward strand.
CTGGACACTGGACTTGGAACTATGGGACTTAATGTTTGCCCTACTAGATTTTGAACTTACTTTGGTCCTGTTCTTTTCTTTTCTTTTTTTTTTTTTTTTTGGTGGGTACCGGGGGGTCGACCTCAGGACCTCGCGTGCCAACAGGCACCCGTGCCGCTGAGCGATATCACCGGCCCCTTTTTCGTATGTGGGATCCGGGAGTCGAACTTGGGCCCTCGCGCTTGCAAGGCAGGCGCTTACGCCGCTGAGCCATCTCACCAGCCCTGGTCCTGTTCTTTTCTATCCCCCTCTTTGTACCTTTTGGAATGGGAATGTTTATCTCGTGCCATTGAATGTTGGAAGTGTTTAACTTTCTTTTCATTTGTACAGGGGCTCATAGCTAAGAGTTTGCCTTAACTCTCAGAGGAGACTTTGGACTTGGGTTTTCCAGCAAGGCTGAAACTATTAGGACTTTGGCAACTCTTAGAGATGGACTAGGTGCCTTTTGCATAAAGAGATGTGCATGAGACTTTTGGAGGTCAGAGCTGAATGTTATGGCTTGTATCTAGGTGTCCCCCCAAGGAGTCATGTGCACATAAGTGTGGCTTTTTGGGGCTGGCTGGATCTAAGGTGTGTGATACTGAGATTAAGGGTGTGTGGTACTAAATTAGGCCACTGGTTAGAATTAGCATAGTTCTGGGTGGCACCATCTAAAAAGCTGGCAGCCTGCACGGCATGAAAGGGAAAGGTGGGCTGTGTACTTGCTGCTTGCTGCTCCCTGCCTTCTGCCTGCCACACCATGAAATGTTTCTCCTCTGTAATGCCCTCTGCTATGCCGCTCTGCCTCAGAGTCAGCTGACTATGAACTGAAACCTCAAGTAACTGTGAGCTGAAATAAACCTTTCCTCCTTTAACTTATGGGTGTTGGGTATTTTGACTCAGCAATGAGAAAAGTAATGAAGACACATAATTATGAGTTTTTTTAATTTTAGGAAAATTTCGTTGAGTTATGGCATAAGCATTTTTTTCTTCAGTGATTCCTAATATTTATGTTTTGTATCATCTATGGTTAGCCTTAATATTCATGCTTTCTTTGCAGTTCTTTTTATTTGTCCATTTAATATCCTTTTTATTGAAGCAAAACTACATAATATGCATAGATGTTAATGGTAGTTTGTTATATTTTGCACAAATATGTAAAATACTCAGATCACCAACATATGATCAAGACTTTGAGCACTGTCATCACTCCAAAAATTGGTATCTGGTGTCCTTTTCTAACTTATGCTGCTCTCCAACTAGAGAGAAACAAAGCACTGTTCTGATTTCTACCACATTTATTAATCTCGCCCATTCTTCAACTTCATAAACATGAAATGATATGCCAGATATTCTCTCATATATCTGTTCTTTCCAGCAGCATGGGATTCATCTGTGTTCTTTTTTTTTTTTTTTTTTTTGTGGGTACTGGGGGTCGACCTCAGGACCTCACGTGCCAGCAGGTGCCCGTGCCGCTGAGCGATATCACCGGCCCCTTTTTCGTATGTGGGATCCGGGAGTCGAACTCAGGCCCTCGCGCTTGCAAGGCAGGCGCTTATGCCGCTGAGCCATCTCACCGGCCCTCATCTGTGTTCTTGCAGACATCAGTACAGTGGAACCTCGGTTCATAAACACTTTTGTTTGAGAACAATTTGGTTTGTAAACAGAAGCATTTGGCAAAATTTTGTTTTTGTTCACAAACTCTACATTGAGTGATGAACATAACTGCAGCCATCATTCCCTAATGAATATAAAGGTGGATATCTTTTCCAGAATTGTAGAGCAAATTAAGTTTGTGAACCAAGATACCACAGTACTTGGTCTCCTTTAATTGCTGAGTGAAAGTTCCATTGTATAAATATAATTTTTTTTTCTTTTTTTGATAATCTATGAGTTGTTTCTAACTCACCATGACAAATAAAGCTATAGTCAAAATAAATATACAAATTTTTAAGGACCTATGTTTTTATTTCATACGGTACCTATATGGCATACCTATGAATGAAGTTGCTGAATGATAAAGCAGGTATATATATATATATATATATATATATATATATATATATATATATATATATAAGTATATAGTATATATAGTATATATATAAGTATATAACTTACAAGAAACTACCAAATAGATCTACAATAGTTTTGCCACTTTATATTCTAACAATAATGAATGAGAACCATTGGGTGTTGATAGTCTTTTATTCTTTTTTTAATTTTTTTTTTTTACGTGGGTACTGGGAGTCAACCTCAGGACCTCACACTTGTCAGCAGGCACTCGTGCCTCTGAGCAATATCACCAGCCCTTTTTTCCTTTATGTGGGTACTGGGATTCAAACTCAGGACCTCACACTTGCCAGGCAGGCACTTATGCCACTGAGCTATCTCACTGGCCCGATAGTCTTTTATATTTATCTGTTCTAATGAGTGTACAGAGATACTTAATTATTCTTTGAGTTTGGACTTTCTTGATAACTAATGATCTTGAGATCTCTTCATGTTCTTATTCGCCATTTATATACTGTTTTTTGTCAAATGCCTATCCAAATTCTCACCCATTTTTATTGTCATTCATTTTTATTATTTACTTTATAATCCAGATATGAGCATTTGTTAGATATATGTATTAAGAGTACTTTTGTCAGTTTGACTTTAGTTTTCATTTTCTTAGTGGTATCTTTTAATGAGAGGGAATTTCTAATTTATTAAATTTTCCTTTATGGTGATTTCTTTTTGTGTTCAGTCTTGAAAATATTTTCCTGTTCCCTCTCCAGTGATAAATATATTGCTTCATTTTTGTCAGAGCGGTATGATTTTGACTTTCACATTTAGTACTATAATACATTTTGAGTCCAGGCATTTGGAAAAATTTTTCATAATGGACATTGGACATTTTCTTTTTTAACTGTGTTAACATGGGGAAATATATTGAAATATTCATATATTTCATAATAACCACTGAGCCTTGAATTTCTAAATAAACCCCCCTTTATCTTCCTTCTGTGTAGTCTACTAGCCATAGAATTTACTTTGTGTGATGTTGTTATAGCAAAAAAGCTTACATTTTACTTGTGTTTGCATGATAAACTATTTTCTGTCACTTGATTTTCAGCTTTTTTATGTCCTTATATTTATCTCTCATAAACCTCATATAGTTTGATTTTGTTATTAGTCTGATAATGTTTGCCTTTTAATGAGAATATTTAGTTCATTTACTTTGGATATAATTGCTGCCATAATCATTTTTATATCCACCATTTAACTATTTTCTACATCTCATATGTTCCATATTTGCCTTTTTTCCTCTTCTTTTGATTAATCTAGTATTTTAATACTCATTTCCCCCCTATTAATTTTTAGTACATTTTTATTATTATTTTTATGATTACTGTTAAGATTACCTGAAAGCATTCCCTAACCTTTTATGATCTCAATTAAATTAGTAGTTTTATTACTTTCCAAACAAGGCAAGAATTGTAAAACACTTTAGTAGTATTTATGGTGTGTCAACTTTTGTGCTTTTTTGTTATACACTTTAATTCTCTGCATATTTTACATCTTGGTTTTGCATTACTATTATTATTTTGCATAATAAATGCATATGCTCCTTGCATTATGATCGTGTTATGCCCCAGTAAACCCATCATAACTTGAAAATATCATACATTGAATATGTGTGTCTACCAAACCTCACACCTTACCGCAGCATACCTTACACATGGTAGGAAAACTTACATTAGTCTACAGATGGGAAAAATCATCTAATACAAAGCCTGTTTCAAATAATGTATGGAATATCTCATTACACACAGAGATGAGTGTTTTATAGACATGCTGAGATGCAAAAACACAAATTGCAACATCCAAAAAATGCTGGCAGAACAGTTCACTGCAGTGTCAGTTACTTCCTTTCAAATCACATGGTGGACTGACAGCTGTGACTGGGCACTGCCCTTCTTGGCCAGAGTATAGTACAACATATGCTGGCCCAGGGAGAAGATGAAAGTTCAAGGAATAGCTTCTACTAAATCATTTTTGTACACTTGTAAAGTTGAAATACTTTAAGCCAAACCACCATTAGCTGGGGATGGTACTTATATATTCTCAGATGTTTTTCTTTAATGTTGCAAGGCAATTATGATTGAACTGATTGTTGATCGTACAAAACTTGTCCTGCTTCACTCGGTATATCCAGTTCCCAGGGCATAGCCACCCAGGGATCCTGTTTGAGAACAAGGGTCCCTACTGTTCATTTGGATCCCTTATCCTTTAAATATCTTCATTCCTATTTTCAATTGCTCAGCACTGTGAGACTTCCAAAAATGTTGCTCTGGTTTTCATTAACTTCCCACTTCACTTCGTGTCCTTTGATTTGTGCAGCTTAAAATTTGCGAGTATTGGGGCCGGTGAGATGGCTCAGCGGCTTAAGCGCCTGCGCGGCAAGCGCGAGGGCCCGAGTTCGACTCCCGGAACCCACATACGAAAAAGGGGCCGGTGATATCGCTCAGCGGCACGGGCGCGCAGGCACCCGAGGTCCTGAGGTCGACCCCCCGGTACCCACAAAAAAAAAAAAAAAAAAAATTTGCGAGTATTTCTAGAGGTAACTATCAAGTGTTGGTCTCACATTCCTTTCCACGCCCCCCTCTAAGACTTAGCTGCCTTGGTAGACTTGAACTCAAAATTTGTGTCTATAGTCTTGTATATTTACTAAAAGTTTTCTTATTTATTTGCCTACTTGTTAAAATTTTCTGCCTGGATTTTCAGACTGTTGTCCCATATGAAGAATCATCAAATGTTCCATTGGGAAAAACAGCTTGAAGATTATCTGTTTACCTCTTTGAAATTCTCTTCTTCTGACCTACTGATCCCTTGGACTCTGGTTGTCATGACAACATCCTGATGTCTTCAAATGGCTTTTAAAAATATTTTCTCTGGCTTTTCTTGTTGTTTTCTGTGAGAGAGTTCATTTGCCCCACAGTATTAAATCTCATCTGAAAGTAGAAATATTTTATGGCATTTTATTCTCTACCCTTTGACTTTCCCAAAGGCTGTGATGTGAGTATTTTTATTAGGGTTTTGGTGACTTGTAATTCTGTGAGAGAAATTATAAAATATTGCCTGTTCTCCTCTTGTATAGGCATAATGGGGGGGTGACATAAGACTATTAATGCCTCTGCTTAAAGAAAAGTAATAGCATAAAATAAACTATAATGGAACAATGTATCTAATATTGAAGCTAGCCAAGAATTTAAAAAACCTCAAAAACTGTAGTTTTAAGTGAGCTAGGTGCTTTTTAGTTATCATTATATCTTTGATTTTAAGCCTCTTACCTAAGTAATGATATATTTCTTTTTTATTCAAAATCTGTAGAGGTGAAGATTTTAGCTTTCAGTGACTTTTTTTCATCATGTCTCCCCTTCTGTGATAAGTTAGAGTAAAATAATAAAAAGTCTAACCTTGGCAGTTTGTTGCCTAAAATCTATCTGAAAACACAGCAGGATTTTTTTTCCTCTTGTATAACTTGAGATGCTTTCTCCCTTCAAATGTTGGGTTTTTACTTTGTCATTAGCAAAATTCCTATAGGTGAAAACAAACATTTTTATTGTACATATAAAATGTATGTACAATAAAATTATTTATAGCATAAAAGCTAACTATATTACAAAATTCTAAAATGATACACTTTAGTACTAGGTAACATTAAATATTAGTATAAATTGCCAAATTCTATTTTGTCAGTTTTCTTTGTTAGTTGGTCATATAGTTTAACAACTATTCTTAGCATTTTTACTTTATTTCTTTTTTTAAGCAAATATATTTCATAGCTCCTATATGATATGTTAGTAATTGAGGTAAAGTTAAGAAGAGGGAATCTTAATCTTGAATTATAGGCTATGACAGATTTTTTTGGTATAACAATTCTTGCTTATTTTCATGTTTAGAAGTAATAAATACTCACTGTGGGCAAATTAGAAAATATAAGGTGGCTCATAAAACTTATGTACAAGTATACTAACATACAAAGAAAAACCACCTTTAACATTGTGCTTCCTTATTTTGCCATATACACATGTTATTTTTTCTGAATTTTACAATGTAAATTTTATGGGGTATTTTATGGCATTCAATATCAAGTGTTAAAATTAATTTAAGAATTAGCAAAAAAAGTTTTTATATCTCTATAACTACCAAGGTGATGGAGAAGTTTATGGCTTTTTTTGGCTTATTTAAATATTAAGAATATTTCTCATGGTACGTGGTGGCACATGGCTGTAATCCCGGATTGCCGTGAGTTCAAGGCCAGCCTGGGCTACATAAGCGAGTTCAAGGCCACCCTGTACTACATTGCGAGATCTCAAAAAGAACAACAACAACAACAAAAAGGAATATTTCTCTACTCTGTTGTGATATAATCGATCATTTATTTGACATTGTAAGTGAAATGGCCATATGTCTTTGTAGGCCAAGGACAGTTCAAATTTATGTTTTTTTTTTTTTCCATGACATAATTAAGAGCATCTCCTCCTTCCCTCCACTTTTACAAATAATTGGCTTGCATGAGAAATTATATGACTTCCTTGATTATTTGCAAACATTTGGATATGTAAAAGAGGGTTAAGGTTGCACATAGTGGTAAATCTGACATAGATTGTGACACCCCAAAGACTATTCCCTACCTAGCATAAGAGATCATACTTAAAATCAATAACAGATAGTAAAAAGGGGAAAGAATCACAGGCACAGTACACAGAAATGCACGTTGTAATGTGCTCAATGTTATGGGAACTTGATAAGTATGTTAGAATGGTGAATAAAATGTATACAGACCCTTTGAAGAGTAAGGAATCTAAACACGATCAAAGAAACAGGGATAGGAAAAACAGTAAGATGCCATTTTATAGCTAATAATTTGTCAAAAATTAAGAATTAATATGTACTAATAAATAAATTTTAAAATAAAACAGAAAAGAAATTAAGAACTCTGATGAGACTTGATTCTTGGTAGAATGGAATAGACTGTGGCAGAACAGCTCCAAAGACAAAATAATTGGAAACAACAAAAATGATCTGTCGACTGTATCAGGAAGGTGCTGAAATGATGAGATTAAGGAGACTAAAACACTAAAGAGAGGTGACCTGAGCACTGAGCATGTGATCTGCACCAGCTTTGCCAGAAGGTTATTGCCAATTTAGGGCACTGATGGGAGATGGAGTCTCCAGGAATGGCCCAGGCATAGAGCGGTGGAGGGAGAAGGCAGAAGTCCTATGGGTAGTCACATAGAATTGGATGATACAATGAAATGCCAGGAGGATTTCACACAGATTCAGCCTCTCCTCAAAACATTTGCTCATGTCAGCAGTTGGGGAGGTCAGAAAGATTAAAAGATAAACTTTCTCAAAGCCCTGGACACATAGTTTAGATTTTCCTGGAGTGCTGCGATGTTGAGACAAGACACCCACCTGAGGAGAGAATTACAAGACTCTTTCAGTGGTCCTGTGAGGGTGGAGTGACAAAATTGAAGATTCAAATGCATTAAAGTACATGGTCAATTTTCCCTGCCAAGACGTGTGCCTAATTCTGAAGTCACATATGGCAGGAGACCAAATATCTAAATTGAAAATTTTTGAAAGCAGAAGGAAGAGATAAAACATGAGAGATGAAGTTCACTAGACTAGTCCACAGCCAGAATTCTGCTGAAAGTCCTGACGGGATACGCTGGGTGGGAGACTGATTGGTACCAACACTGCATAAAAACTGACTGAGCTCAGTCACTGAGCAGATTCAGATAATCAGTCCCCTCTACTTAGCAGAGAAAGTGATAAAGCAACTCTGGAGGAGATAACAGAGACTGTATGTAATCTTATTTTATAAGTAAAATATAAAACACTGTTAGGCATGCCAAGAAGTAGGACCACATAGCTGAAAAACCAAAGGAAACAATAAGACAATAGAAAGACAGCCACTCACTGTTAGAGAACATTAGGAAACCAGCTTATTCTGAGCACTGATAAATAAAGGGAGATCATTACCCATTTGGTTTGCAGTTTTTGTTTTGTTGTTTTTGTTTTTCTTTTTTTTGGTTTTTGGAACTCTTATCTCAAAGGAACCAAATAGCTGATAAAGTAAGGTTCTTTAGAAAACAAATCTAGATGACAAGTACAGAAGGGATAATAGAATTATATTACCATTTTGTAGTCTTGTAATAAAGTAATTGACCTGCCTTATTGACTGCCTCAGTCAGTAATCAACTAATAGGAGAGTTCAATAATGTATGAATCAGATTGAAAGCATTTTACGTTTTAAAAATTGTCATAATAAAAAAGGTAATTTTTAAAAGTCTGGAAACCATACAGAGTTGGAAATAATAGTTTGGATCTGTGCACACCAGTGTATCATGTAAGCACTTTTCAGAGCAATTTGGTAATGTAAGAAAGATAAATGTAAAAGCATAACAATCCACCAATTTCACTTCTAGGGCTGTAGCACAGAAAATCTCTCCTGTATGGTACAAGGAGCCATGTCTCAGGATGTTTACTGTGGCATTGTTTAAAAGTGCAAAGTATGGGAAACAATCTAAAAGGCCATCAGTAGAGAATGGATTTTTTTATAATGTGATATTTATTCATTATAGTTTAGGTAATGAACTAGAGCTATATCTAGCAACATAATACAGCGCAAAAAGTACCTGCTGAATGGAATTGAAATGTGTTGCATCATATATATATATATATATATATATATATATATATATATACACACACACACACACGCACACACATTTAATGACTGAGTTGTATTCCTGTGACTGTCGTTGACTGAATTGGTTGCTAAGTGAGGAATTGTATATAGTATATACATTCCAATATTCAGAACAAAGAAATGGTCAGAGGGCCAGTGATATAGCTCAGCAGCACAAGTGCCTGCCTGGCAAGTGCGAGATTCTGAGGTCGACTCCCGGTACCCACATATAAAAAAAAAAGAAAGAAAGAAATGGTCAGAGGAAACTGCAACTTGATAAATTTGCTTTTATTTGCATAACTCTTACAGGCAGTGCTGTAATGTATAACAGAACACAAAACTACAGTCCTGTACTGTACAATACAATCAACAAAAATTACAGTGCTGTACTGTAGAAGAAGCCACCGTAAGACTGAGCTGCCGCTCACATTCCTGCATCTTACATCCAAACGTGGGTCCTGAGTCCCATCAGCAGGTTGCAAGCCTGAACAGGGTGCCTCAGTTGTAAGTCACAACAGGTGTTAAACAGGTAGATCATCAAATGAGGAATATATATATATATATATATATATATGTATGTATATATATTAATAATGTGCTAAAAGTGATCATATATAAAAATTATTACAAAAATATCACATATATGATTATACATTGTGAAAGTATTAAAATATGCCAAGTGATGAAGTATACTAAATTTTCTCAAAGAAAGGAGGGGATTTAGCATTTAGAGTGATATGTAAAAGCCTTTAAACATACTGTTAATGTTTTCAAAAGAAAAAGGATTTTAATAAGGCAAATCTTAACATTCAATAAATCTGTGGTGGTAATTAAACTGAATATTATTAAATCGTTCTCTGTAATCTTTTACTAGCTTTCCACTATTAATCATTCATAAACTTTAAATGGAGCAATATTTTACCCCTATAAGGGAAAGATTGCATTTCTGTTTTATATAAAGAGCCTTAAGGTATTGTGTTAGGCATGGGTGTGTTAACAGAAAAAGTGGAAGAAATTAGGGTTTACAGAAGGCCCATAGGCACGGTCGGAGCTCCATTCTCGATTATGATGAACAAATGCTGAGATATAAATATTAAAATTCAGACAGTAGAAAATACTCATTTAGCTTTGGAAAGATATCGAAGGCAAGAATTATCTCATTTATCTATAACAACAATGAAAAAACAGATGATATGCTACTAAAATGGTCTTGAATGTTTGCTGTCATTCCTTACAATTAGTTTGGACAGCTGCCACATTATTATTTCCATGGTGAGCTTTACATATCTTTAAGACTGACCTGGAATTCTCTAGTACATTTTATCTCTGCTAAAAGTAGCTTCACCTCCAGCCCTACCATAGACAGGCAGCTTCAGACAGAGACAACTAATCTGACTGTTTACCAAGACTTTACCTGCTCCTGACACATCCATTTAGTGTCACTGATGTTGCCAGAAAAAGAAAAAGAAAAACAGAAAGAAGGAATGAAATTCTGGAAGAAAGGGAGAACAAAATTCAGTTTATTTTCTACTGAAATTCCTGAGTAAGGAAAACAGCTGAAGTCAGTGAGTAAAGTGAAGGTGAAGTTTGAGATAGTATGAATTAGTTTGATTTAAATACACATCTGATGTTTAAAATATTTGCATCTCTTCTTGGTGCCTTTGTATCTCCCTCTTCAAAGGAAGGGTATTAGTAGTGATAGATTTAACTGGAACAGCATTTTGCTATTTGGAAGTACTTTTTTTTTTTTTTTTTTTTTTTTGGCAGTACAGGATGATGAACCCAGAGCCTTCATACTGAGCTACACCTCCAGTCCTTTTTAGTTTTTATTTTGAGACAGGGTCTCACTAAGTAGCTAAATGGGCCAGGCTGGGCTCAAATTTTCAATCCTCCTGTCTCAGTCTCAGAGTACTGGGACTACAGGCATGTGCCACTGTGCACAGCTTGGAGCTACTTTCTGATGTACAATTTCTTCTTTATGGATATTAAAAAAAAAGTCTTAAACAATTATCCAATTGAAGAGCGCCAGGTGTCCTGGCTGACTGTCCAGTGACCATTGCCAACACTGTACCACGTAAAACTTGTTTGTAATAACTCCTCAAGGTCACTTATAGAATAAATCCTGACCCGGAAACTACAAAGGGGTGATCTGATGTAAAAAAAAAATAGTAATAATAATTCACTTAAACAAAGTCTTGTAAGAGAGGGTAATACACAAAAGAATATTTTGACATTGGAAATACGTTGCCAAAGCTATGCACAACCATTAGCATATGATAAGTAGTAACTTTATAAAGAAAGGAAAGAAAGGAAGATAGAGGGAGAAAGACTCTTGTGCTTTCAGAAGAAACTGAGGAGGAATCTTTCTAACTGAACTTCTGAGGTTTCTTTAAATCCAGTTTCTGCCAAAAGATTCAAGCACAGATTTGGTGTTTATATTTGACAAGCCCCCATATGCTGCTTTTTCCCTCCAAGCTTTTGCTCTGGCTTGCTGAGCCTTTGATTAGTTGAATACATGGTTTTAAAATTGCTAAAAATACCCTGAAGTCAAGCTCCTTCTCTCAGTCTTTATGTAGTCGATAAAATGGCCATTTGGGCATCAGAGTTTCCAAGCCATGCCCTGTAACCTTTAACAAACCGTTCCTTTCAGAAAAGCAAAATCTGTATTCATGGTCATTTGTTTTTCACTTCAATGCAAAGTGAAAGCCAGAGAAGAAAGAAATGAGATCATGGAAGAGCTCCTCCATTCTTTTCAGCTACCTCCATCAGTAGTTAATAGGGTGGCTTTGGGATTACTTAGAGTTACTGTGGGAAACTTGGCTGTCAATGTGGCAGGAACCCCCAAAGGAGCTACAGAACTGTCACTAACACAGGAATAGTTCCAAAAGGCAGTGAGTGTCAGCTATAGAGGTCATGGGGCTTCCTGTTGCAGTTCCTGGGAGACACAGAAGTAGCTGGTGGCTGGGGAATGCCCCACTCTGGACACCTGCTCTGTGTCAGGACATCAAGTCTCTAGGCTATCAAGACAGCCCTCTTCCTTATTTTTATCGTCGTCCACCCCCAGAAGACAGGTAGAGCTGCACTGCTTCCAAGGTGCAGGACAAAATGTAAACATCGAGCCCCAGGCTGAAAAAACCAAAGTGTTAAAGGTACCAAGGAAGGCATTTTCCTTTCATCTGCATTGTCTGCTCCCTCCTGCCCCCAGTCATGTTGTTTTTTATTTGCCATTTAATGTCATGCTCCCTTGCTTGGGGTCACTCTCAGGGCAGAATAGTCCTCCCCGGCACCATAGCCCCCATTCTGTGACTGGTGTACAGGCAGCCCACAGGTTGCCAAAGCCCCCGTGCAAATGCTATGCAGAAATTGAACTGTTCACTTCCTCCTTTGAATGCCTCCTGCCCATCTCATGTTAATAGGTGACCCTCTAAAGTCTTTGGATAAAGGATGAGCAAGAATTTCCCTCCTGCCTTGTTGCCTACCGAATGCGCAGTGGCACTGCCAGTCCATGGAAAGTGGCCACTGGCATTTGTGTTCTGAAGATCTAATGAGCACATGGCAGAACTTGGTTTTTCAGGTGCCTGTGTCCAGGCCTCTGCCAGCAGTGGAGGGTGTTGAGGATCCCTGGGTAGGGGCAGGTGGTGGGAGACCAGATGACCGAGATCCCAGGGGCAAGAGAGCCAAAAGACAAGGACCTGCCCAGGGAGGGTAGGGAGGCTGTCACATAAGGGATTATCTAAGCCCATAGAGCATGCTCCATTTTCTTATCCACCATTATTTTCAAAACAGAAATTAAAAGATAAAATTAACAGAATCTCAAGAGGATGATTGCAGAGCACTAAATTTGAAGCACAAGGCTCTTTGGAGGGACTATGTATCTGTTGTGTTGGTCACAAGCCCCTGAAGCCAACCCTGCCAGGGCCCATTCCCCTCAGCACCATTTGACCAGGCCATGTACAGACATCACCCCAAAGTAGAATTGATTAGAAAATTCAAGAATATGCAGGCAGTGTACAAGGCAAAGCCAAATGATTTAAGTTTGCCTTTGTCTTTCATGAGAAATGGAGTTCTTTTAATAATATTTTACAGATTAAATGCTCTTTCCTGTTAACTTCACTGACACAGTCAGACCTTTATTCCTCATCATCTCCTTGCTCATGTTCATTGTGGTAATGATCTGTGTGGTTTCAGATGGGCATACTGAATATCACTAATATGTTTGGGCAATTTTGATAGCAAACATTGTCTCTTGGTCTAATTTTCTTAAATAAATGGATCATTGCAGTCATAATGAAGGTGTCTCAACTTTTTTCTGGATGATTTCAAATTATTTTGAGTAAATCATGTAATTTTTTATGGTTTATTGAATTACTCAAACTTGATGGACGTATACGTATCGATTAGGTTTGCTTTCTTACTTATATTCAACCGTGCTATGGGGAAAAATTCCTCCTTATAAATTCAAATCAGATACCTTGCTTCTAGGTAGTGAAAAGTTGCTCCAGGGTATTCTTTTGTGACATTTCAAACTTACATTTCTCTTTCCCAGCACCTGTCAGACCTCAGCTGAAAGACATGGCATTGGAAGGTCCATGATCTGTTCCTGCAACATCTTCTTCTCCTCCTCCTTCTGAATTCCATTCCTCTGTCTGCTTTGATGGTAAAAAAGAAATAGGAGAAAAGGAAAAGATCTTTGATTTAGTGAAAATTGATGGAACTAACTGTAGTCCTCTCTGGCTGTCACTGGAACATTATTAACTAGGGATTTGCGGTAAATGGCCAAATGCTGACTAGTAAGATCATTTGTGAGTTATTTGGGAGCCACGTTGGAAACTGAAGAAATTTGTCAATTTCCTAACATGCGAGATTTTCCCCAAACTGAACCAAGCTTATCCATACTACCATAGCATGCACTGATGGTTCGCTCTTAGCATCTTGGTCTTGAACTTCTTTTCTGTGACAGACAACTCTCTTCTATAGCAGGAGAGCAAGATGACTTTATTCCACCCCACTCTGAGGTATTACTGGACTAACGCGAAAACCATTCATCCTTAGTCTTATCAATGAGGGCAAGGCTAGCTCCCACAGCAGCCCCATCAGCCTTGCCACGTCTTGTTAGTGTTCTTCTCTCCTTGCCAAGACAGCCCAGGAGGAAAGTTACCCTATGTGTTGTATAAAGAGACATTCAGCCAGGGGATGAGATGACTGCCCTTCTTTTGGCAGGTTTCTCCCATCTGACAGGAAGGTCTCTTCTGCTCCCCCTCTCTCCACTACTAGACATATTCCATTTTGTGAATGCCAAGAAATGAGTGTGACTTTATAGGAAGTGACAACAATTGTTTTATGATGAAATCATGTAGAGGCAAATTAGCAGCACAGTTAAAAGTCATGGTGCCATGTGTAAATCCACAAACTCCCTTTAAGTGGGGTGGTGGGTAGGAAGACCCAGCCTACATCAGCGTGAGTGGAGCTGGAGTCCACTGCCACCAGGAAGAGTGTGTCAACAGTAGAGGGAAAGGGCCGTTCCAGGACAGATGAGCACAGCAGAAAAGGCATCTGCCACTTGGAAAGATGGTCCCATATGGTAAAAGAAATAATGCATTCCCTTGACATGGCTTTCAGAAAGAAGCCTGGTAGGAAGAAATAGCCAGGCAGTGCAGGGTCCAAACAGGACATGGAGGAAGACAGAACATGGAGAAAAGCTCAGGATCCAGGCCCAGCCCTGCTCCAGGACAAGCCCCACCTGAGTCGTGTCATCACCATACCTGTGCATGAATAACCACTCGCTCACTGGGTGTCTTTTTCTTTTCACTCTTCAGGAAGAGGCAGCCAGAATTCTCGCCCACCAGCCAGTGTCCGTCGGCACATGTGCAGCTTTGAAAACCCCCACACTGCAGTGAATGTGTAAGAGAAGCTGCATGGAAAATATAGTGTTTTGCCCCTTGCTTTCTCTCTCCTGGGTTTTTCTAACATGGAAACAGATGTGGTGCATGCCATCAAGAATGAGGAACTCATGTACGTGCCATCGTTTGCACGGCTGCCTTAATTTGATTGTCCATCGTTCTTAAAAGGACACTGTCAAGTCGGTAGCTCAGTCTTTCTGCTTATTTTATGTTTCAATGCAACACTTTTTCCGATTCTGGAGATTCAGTTTTGTTTGTGACTCCCACTCACAGGCTCGAAAGTGAATTTTCCCCCTTCAAAAACTTGTCAGCTTCTTCTTGGCAAACAGCTTTTTCTTTTCTTTTTCTTTTTCTTTTTTGCCTTTTTGCTGTTGCACAAATGTTTGACATGATCTTGTCTGCATTAAAGTAAAAGGCATAGCTTAAATTGATGGAAGTGCTCCATAATGGCAGTTTGAGGGGGTGGGCGCCAATGGGAGCTCTGCTGTGGGTCTCCCTAACCCTGGGGAGCACAAAACAAATGTTTTGTGAATCCCACAAAAAGTGAGGTTTATAAAAAAAGAAAACAATTGTCATTTTCCCAACTTTCTGGGTGATTTTTATCAGATTTCCCCGTCTGATAAAAACAGTGCATGTTTGGTCCAATTTTTGACCTTTAGGTCTTGACAGTGTCTCTTTAAGTTAAAAAAAAAAAAAAAAAAAGAACATCAACCATGTTCAATCCATCGTGCACGGAGTCTGTGGTCATTTTCAGCTGTTCCTTTACAGCCCTTCAGACTCCTGGGAGAGTCAAAGGTACACATTCCTGCAGCAGGAGGGAGCCCACTGTGAAGGGTCTGAGGCTTGAATAGCTCTTCAGATGAGCAGAGCCCCATTTGTTCCAGTGTCTGCTACTGAACTGGCCATGGGGCTGGTAAATGGGGCTGCAGTCTCTTCCCTTCATTCAGTGGAGTGCACTGGGGATCCTGTAGCCTGCCTTTCTTCTGTTCCCTTTAAAAGCCTAGATAGAAAGAGTGTGGTCTCCACCGAATTACCCTGATTCTCAGCAGGACAAACACGGTAGTCATGCTAGTGTGTTTCGGGAGGTGGTAGGAGGCCTCTGCATAACAAGGCTAGAGCCATTCTAGTGTGGCTGGATGCATTCTCTGTAATTCTCTCAGGTCCAAAGGCACTGAGTATTTCTTGCACTGTGGGGTGAGTCTGACCAAGGACACGGCAAGGAGATCCTAATTGTGACTGCTGCTGGCTGCCTGTCACAAGGGATTGATGGGAATTGGGTAGATGTGCTTGTCCTGTGCTGACAGCAGGGCCAGAGAGAGAGGAGAGTCTTGACATTTCTTGACATAAAGGTGAGTGTCTAAATGCAAACGTGAAAGCCAAATGTGGTACATCCATGGTGGGTGACAAAAAAATAATGCAAGTCTCAGCAAAGGTAACATGTTGGTAATTAAGAACTTTCAAAATAGGGTCTATTTAAGCTCTTCTTCTCAAAACTATAAAGGATCAGTGGCTTTTCAAAGCTATGCATTGTAGCCTAAAACTGGATATTTTTAACTTTGTTTCTGCAAAATTAGAAGAAACAAAAAGGTATGTTCTTTCTGGTGACCTTCAGTTCCCACTGATTTTGTGAACAACAAAGCAAAGGTACTAGTGCTAGAAATAAACTGGATCATTACAGTCTTAGGAGGTCTATCTTGCCCCTGAGGAATAATCCCAGTAGAGCAATGCAACTGCCCTATATTTTCAGGGCAAATTGTGAGGCCTTCACATACAGATAAATGTATCAAGTGACTTGCAATTAAAATGACAAGGGTGGTAGCAGAGAACATAGAAAAAATGATGATGTTTGACCTGAAGTTCCTTCAAAGGGAATGAAATGGAGGCTCATCTATACTTCCTCCTAGAATTATAAATTCATCTGTACACCTCTGCTCAGGCAATGCTCTGGTACCAACATGATTTCTTAATAAACTTTGGCATAAGAATTTCTTCTGTCAGTGAATAATGATTAAGTTGAACCAAAGATCATTTAAATTTTACTTGGAAAAAGTTTAGTAAATATTAGAATTCTACAATTTATTTTGAAACTGACTTGGGAATTTTCACAGAACAGTAAAAACTATATCCAGAAAAATGGAGGGAGGGGGCTTATATACTTTGCTGATCTTGATGAGATATTTAACTTGTGGATATCTTTTTCTCTACCAGCTTATTGAAGAAGGCACTGGGTTTAAAGAAGGAGGTGGATTTTTCATGCTGTCCTTTTTGTGCTGTTATATAGCTTGAGGATATGTGATAGAATTGATCTAAAGATTTAAATGTAACATTGTAAGTTTCAGCAAGCCAACGGTTCTCTAAATAGCTTATGATGAAGTTAGAATTAGAGGGGAAAAGGATAAAATTCATAATGCTATTTAAGATTTAATAGGGACTAGGTGTTATGGGCACGCCTGTAATCCCAGCACTCGGGAGGCTGAGGCAAGAGGATCCCTGCAATTTCAAGGCCATCCTGGGCTACATAGTGAGTTCAAAGTCATCCTGGACTATATAGTGAGACCGTGTCTCAAAAAAACAAAACAAGCAAAAAGATATAATAGGAACAGAAACCACCAAGTTCTCATATAATAAAAAGCATTTCCTTTTAAAAATGGATCCAGAGATTCTCTACCTCACCACAGTGAGTCAAAATGCAGGAAATTTTAATTATGTTCAGATAGGTACATAGGTTGGAGAGTACATGCTAAATAAGCAGATTTTTCTGGAAAGCTTTCAAGAAGTAGAAATGGAGTCAATGAGAGTGCTTGGTATGGAAGACCGCCTTGGGATTGTCAGGGAAAACAGAAGTCTGACTCGAATAGTTCCTATGCCTGAGAATCTCCACAGACCACCACACAGGCTGCGCTCTGGTGCCAGCTGGCTGACACACGTGGGGAGTGTTGGATGGCTCAGTCTACAGCATTCCTTTGGGCCAGTCTCAGCTAGATGGCACCACCCCCAGCTGCAACTTTGGGAAGCAAACTAGCACTGCCCCAAAGCTGGTACCTTATGGGTTCTCTTTTGGGTGAGCTGTTCTCTCACGGAATTCAGTGGCAATTCCTGTTTCCATTTTCATGTGATTTCCAAGAAAATAAATGTTACACCCTCATTTTCCAAGGAATGAGTCTCCCTTCCTCATGGGAAGGTCTCGCCTGCCTGAGAGCTTTCTGCAGCCTCTTCTCTCTCATCTCTGTTGTGAAGCTATGATGCCCAGCAGCAGAGACCTGTACTTATGGAACACAAAGGACACAGGTGTTGTGTAACCCTCCCCTTTCGGCAGCTTCAGCGTGCACGATGCTTCCCTCCTGATCTCAAGCACCCACCCACTGTTATTCCCATTTTAGAACTCTCTAGAGCAGAGAGCAGTGTACTCTGCAGATGTAACCAGTGCTTACCGAAACGCATAAAACAGACAGTATCGCTCAGAACTCCAGATACACTAATTTGTTTACACCACCCACTCTCAACTCATCTCCAAAGTGCTGTAAATATTGGATTTTGTGTTTGGGGGGATTGTGATACTTATCTAATGAAAGAAAAATCAAAGCAAGATCCTGAACCTGTTTGTAGCTGGAACTGCTATCCCGGCCTGCCCAGTTCTACCTGTGATAAACATACATCATCCTGCACATCTTCTCTTCCTCTAGGCCTGCCAGCCTTTTCCTCCAGTACTTTGATACCAATAAATATATTTAGCCACCTGAGATATTTGGCCTAAATGTACTACATTTGATCTTCAAATAAGAGATTATTTTAGGTCTGTTTTTTGAAGTTAAAATGAGAAGGATAGGGTGTTTTGTGACAATTATGTGATATGTTCTAAACCAGATTGCTTTGCTTAACATTAAGAAATGAAGTAAAATTAAGCAATAGAACGAAGAAGTTTCTGCTGAAGCAGAAGATATTAAAGTTATCTGGAATTAAATAAAAGGCTATTTTCATAGTATTATTGAATTTCTTTAATATATATTCTATTGTGATGCCCATAACAAATATATATATATAAAATATACATATATATATATAAATATATATATATATTTATATATATATTTGTGTCTCATTTTATGTTTTTCTCTTCTTAGCATCACAGCAGTGAGTTCTCAGACTTTTCAAATAGGATACTCCAATTTCACATCAAAACAGTTATTAAGACTTTTCTTGAACTAATGACAGTACTTAACTTTATTAATGATCATTTAAATACATAACACAAGAAAAGGTAGTCAGGATTTATTTATATTTGTATCTCAAAGTACACTTCACCAAAATAGCATTCACAGGCATTTAAAAATAAATTGGGTATGGTGGGACATTCCTATAATCCCATCACGCTGGGAGACTGAGGCAGGAGGATGGGAAATTTCAGCCAGCCAGAGCAATTTAGTGATTTAGCAAGACTCAGTCTCAATATAAAAAATAAGAAAAGAGCTCAGGATATAGCTCAGTGTGAAGGCCCTGGGATCAATCCCCAGTAGCGCATGGACAAACACAAAGAAGTACTACATTAGCTATAAAGAAATAACTTTTATTCAGTCTAACAGCAATGCTTAAGGCATGCGTCAATTCACAGCCCATTCAGGTTATTTATGGCCCACAGGTGAGAAATGACCAATCCTGAAAGACCAAAGTTTGTATTTTGTGCTGCAACTTCTGTGAGATGATACATTTTTCTCTACTGGTTCTGATTTTCAAGAAATTATTTTGTCCTTAAAAAAATGTTAGTCTAATCTTGGCAATCTGATACATGCCCTGGAGCATGAGATCTTTTTTCTTTTTTTTTTTTTTGTGGGTACCAGAGGCCCACCTCAGGACCTCGTGTGCCAGCAGGCTCCTGTGCTGCTGAGCAATATCACCGGCCCTTTTTTTGTATGTGGGTACTGGGAGTCGAACTCAGGACCTTGCGCTTGCCAGGCAGGCGCTTATGCCGCTGAGCCATCTCACCGGCCTGAGATCTTTTTTCTAATTAAACAGAACTTTACAGCAAATCTAGCGCAAGACTCTGAGGGGCAGGAAAGCTGCTAATTTGGACAGCCATGGTAAAAATCCTTCATCACAATAAAATTTGGAAATGCAAACAGAACTAAATGGTGATTATATCTATCTGCAAGATCGTTATTAATACTGTTACTATATGGACATGTGTAATGTAGAAACAGATCCACAATGGACCCCTGGATGTTGAGGAAGACAGCTAAGTGACTGAGGGAAATAAGGGGCATCATCTTGAGGCCTCCCAGGAATACAGGGAGACATTTTCCCTGTAGAAGAGGGTACTGGAAAATGTGTTATCAAGGCTTCTAAGCCTGATTGGAGCTTGTAAGGTAGGTATAAACTAGTTCTCAGGAGACTTCTTTTTTTTAAATACACATGCACAATTAAGTGAAGACACATGACAGCATTTTAGTTTAATGATTTTATTAATGACTATTAAGGGGCAGGCACTTGAGAAAGAAAAAGGCTTCCCCACTGCAATTGAAATTGATGTAAATCAGTGGGTTGGAAGGTGTATGTAAGGAAGGTAAGAGTAAATAGAAGGTTTTATGGTTTGTGCAAGAACCACACCGAATGCATAAAGAAATGGCATATACAGAGTGGTGGGTACAGGCAACTGAGAAAGATGGAACCAGGAGGTGAGCTTACCTAGAGTTTTAAACCTGGAAGTGGAACTGGGGATTCTGATTTTGCTTTTGGATGAAGGGGTGATTATATTCTTGCTAGGAACACTGCTGTCCTGTTCTTTACTTGGTTCAACTCAGAAGAGACTACACCAGTAAGATAGTGTGGAAGTCTATAATTTGGAAATTTAGAATTTGTAAGCATTTATACATTTCCAAACAGTGTATGAAAACATGTATTTGAGAAAAACATTAGTTTTGATGTAATAGTTTTGAGATGAGATTTTTTTCTTAGACAATTCAAAATACAGCCTGAATTATCAGATTCGTGGAGGAACACCTTCTTCCCAAATAATAAGGTCAAATTTTTAGCTGTTATATCTTTTGCACCTCCCTATATCCAGATTTTTCCAGACTATATATCAGATTTTCTACATTGATGTGTACTTGTTTGGCTCACTTCACTTTTCAATATTACAAAACATGAAATGTCAAAGTATTAATCTCATCATTAATGTGGCAGTCATATTATTTTGAAGCATTTATTCCTGTTTCTTCAAAATGATTAAATAAACCTTTATGCTATTAATAATTTTCTGCTTTTTTCCCAACAAAAGACTATGATGTGGAAGAGTCTATTTCACACCTCCACATAAGGAAAAAATGTTCATTTTTCTATTCCTTTAAATGTCACAATTGTGTTCTTATTGTGCTACTTTCTCTGTTGCTAATGGGTATGGAGAAAAAAGTAAACTCTTAAAAAAAAAGAAGAAATGACTGCTTTTAAGTATTAACACTGTTGTTATTATTAGAATGTGTTGGTAAGGTACCACCATCTGCTGAAAGTTATACAGAAAATAAGCAAAGTCCAAAAGTAAGGCCAGAATTACTACAATATACAGAATAGAATTTGTGGTATATGTACACAGTACATTTCATTTCTTCCTTAGAGAGACATTCTATTTGGTGGGTTTTATGAAGGTTTCATGAAGTTGAAACTTGGTAAGGCAAGAAGACTCCTGGGCCCTACAATTGTTCTTTACCAAGGCTCAGGGACTAATGGTCCGGCATTGCTGCTTTCTCTGAATCTTCATTTTGTCTCATTTGCATCAAAATCTGTTGGAGGACTAAAGCATGATGTGAGCATTAATATTTTGCTGGGCTTCCCCATTCTGTTTTCAAACACACCTAGTTGAGTATTCCCAACCAGTTTGTGAAAATCTCAAACTAGCTGCTGTGAATCGGGGTCTTTATGTGAACTGTGATCCATTGTATGCATCATAATATTTTGAAATAAAGAAAATGGAAAGTTATGAAACACTTTAGTCGATCACAGGTGTAGGCTTTTCTGTCATCTGCTTTTTTCTCATGGTACAGATGCCATGTATGTGGTCAGGAATACTTAAATATCAGAATGGGAGGCTGACAGGGTCTATTTCACAATTCCACAGGACAATGACAGTAGATTTATATATGGGTCTTAATTTCACTTAAAGACTAAAGTCATTATGCTCTGTTGTCAATATGTAACTAAGATGTTTTATTTCCTTCCACCAGTTTGGGAATCATCCACAGGACTGCATTTGAATAAACATTATTTCCTTAGAGTGTATGTCTGGGGTGAGTTGGAGGGGTGACTTTGAAATCTTCCAAAATAGCTGTTTCTACAATAGAGAGGCTTTTCTCCCCAACAGCTTTGCTCAGAGTCGGTATTTCCTTTCTTGGCGCGGGGCGCACGCCCTGGCTGCAGCTTCGCAGGCAGCCTCCGGGAACTGCAGTTCGGTTGTTCCATTTGCAGTCAGGGCAGCCCAGGGTGTGGAGAAAGGGCTTAGGGTAGAAGGCGCAGTTCCATTGCACTGAGCAGGGTTTGCGTGGGACTGATAAATGTTTTTTATCCTCTGTGCATGATCTATCTGCAAATAAACCCATCTCTATTTTATTCATAGTTCTAATGGCAAGTCTGTGTCATGGTCTGAACCAGGTGGAAGACAGGTGCCCAAAGGACAGCACATGTGGCACCGCCTCTCTGTGCACGTGAAGACCAATGAGACGGCCTGCAACCAAACGGCCGTCATCAAGCCCCTCACTAAAAGTTACCAGGGCTCCGGCAAGAGCCTGACCTTTTCAGATACCAGCACCAAGACCCTGTACAACGTGGAGGAGGAGGAGGACGCCCAGCCAGTGCGCTTCAGCCCTCCCAGCAGCCCTTCCATGGTGGTGCACCGCCGCGCGCCCGCCGCGACCACGCCGCCCCTGCCGCCCCACCTGACCGCAGAGGAGACGCCCCTCTTCCTGACCGACCCGGTCGTCCCCAAGGGCTTACCCCCTCCCCTGCAGCAGTCTCCCCAACGGCCACCGCCCCAGCAGCAATCCCTGCTGGACCAGCTTCAGGGCGTGGTGTGCAACTTCGGCGCGGGGATCCCAGACTTCCACGCGGTGCTGGGCGGGCCCGGGGCGCAGGGGAACGGGCTGCGCCCCCAGTTTCCGCCCCCGCCTGCTACGCAGCACCTGCAGATGCTGCCGCTGCAGCTGAGCACCTTCGGGGAGGACCCAGGCTCCCCGCCCGCTGAGGACGACGACGACGGCGACAAGTTCAAGCTGCTGCAGCAGTACGTGTACGAGCACGAGCGCGAAGGGAACACGGAGGAGGACGAGCTGGAAGAGGAGGAGGAGGACCCGCAGGCGGCCAGCAAGTTGACGCCGGAGGACTCCCCGGCCCTCACGCCTCCCTCGCCTTTCCGAGACTCGGTGGCCTCGGGCAGCTCGGTGCCCAGCTCGCCCGTGTCCGAGTCGGTGCTCTGCACCCCTCCCAGTGTTACCTACGCCTCTGTCATTATGAGGGACTACAAGCAGAGCTCGTCCACCCTGTAGGGAGGAGGAGTCCTCGCGGAGAAGCAAGACAAGCCAGGGAGCTCCGACCCCTCCAGAGAAGTGCAGAAAGTCAGAAGCGCGGCGAGGAGGGCGAGGCGGGAGAGAGGGAGTGAGCTGCGGCTGCCTTTGGGAAGGAGAGAGGGAGACACCCCAAGCGGAGACCCCGGCCAGGAGGCTGGTTCTTGAATTATTCAAAAGCCTTCTCTAGGAGGAAAGGGAATTCTGACAAAGCACAATTCCATATGGTATGTAACTTTTAGCGCAAATGAAAATAAAAATAAATAAAATCAACAAAAATAATCTCTTTTGCACAATCGTGCATCCATATATACACCCGGACACACTTGGCCATGCTTGGAAAGGGACAGCGCCAGTGGACGTGCCGGTTGAATCATCAGTTTATGCCATGGCATTCGTGGTGAGCAGGTGGAGCCAGGCAGAGGAGGGCGGGAAGGGAGGGGCCCCCAGGGACCAGTGATGGGACAGCGGCTCGTTCTGAGAAGCCCTTCTCCCTGTCGGGCCCGCAGGCTCCTAATGTTCAGGAGACTCCGAGACTGACCCTGATGGGGCCTCTCGTCGCCCGCTGCTGTCACTCGGTGCCAGCCTTGCTAGCGCGCTTGGAGAAAGGTGCCCAATCACCCCAAGGCTCTGGGACTTTCCTCTCTTTAGGAAGAGAGGAATAAGAGCAAAATCTCACCAAGTGCTTCGTTGGGAACGCTATGGGAGGCAAGGATGAGAAGCAGGATGACACCCAAGCATGGGTCTCAGAAAATCCAGTCTGCACAGCCACCTTCTCGTACGTGATGCTCACTCATTGGTGATGTTGGAAAAAGCCAAGAACAGCAGATTGCTTTGAAAGTGGCAGAGACGTTTTGTGGATTCATTTGTTGGGCCAAGTGGACTCGCCATTGCCCTTCAGTTAAGCAGAACAAACATGTGGCAGAAGTGTTACCTTCCCGTTACTGTAGCAAATAAAACTAACCAGTTGGACTTTTAAGGTTCAGTATATGTACAATGTGGTGCCATTGTTTCTCCTATGTACTACAGAAACAAATCCATCTTTAAACCTAAGGGTGTAGTCATAGCCACTATTACCGGTTTAAATGACAAGTAATTCTTTCCTATTGTCATTGGAGTCCTTGTAACTAGCGAGTGAATGTGTTCCTGTGTCCTTGTATACATGTGACTCTAAAACTTGTGCAATGTAATGTCAATCTACTGCAACTAGAAGATTGTCTTTTGGATATAGTGTAGGTAATTTTATGTTCCAATAATGTTTTATATATCATTGTCACCCATATCTGCTGAAGTTCTTTGAAGGTTTGAGTACTACGATCCAATGTTTTTCACATGAAGTTCAGATGATAATTATTCTAAAAGGGAACTTATTTTTCAGATATTTTATGATGTAGGAATGTTATTAATGAAGCAGTTTGAAAATTTATTGTATAAAAGATCACAAAAACTGTGGGTGACAATAAAAGGTACATTTTATAAACTTGCACACATCATTATTAAAACATAAGACTGAAAAGACAGTATTTAGATTATTTCAGGTTATTTTAGTTTTTTATAAAAAGATTTCCCATAACTAATTGAACTTTATCTTCCTCTAGCATACAACATCCAAGTCTAGTCATGATTTCTCAAGTATTACTCATTAATCACATCTTTGCCTTCTTTTAATTTTTATTTTCATAACTTTTATTCTTATAGTTTTTGCTATCATAACTTTTCTTTATGATTCTCTCGCTGCTGTGTAATATTCATGTACATGTAATATAATTATTCTATTTTTGTGCTCCTTTATTATCCCCAATAAAATAATTTTACTTGGTGTTTATTTCTTGGTATTTATTTCTTCTATTATTTGCAGAATAAATCCTATCCCTTTAAATGTCTTTATTTATGCCTTATGTTTAGTTATATTTTTTAAATACTTTCTTCATACTGATGCTGCCAGTGATGCTGTTGATTTCTCAGCCAAAAATCATATTGGAATCTTTAAATATTGATTGCATTAGTTATTCAGAATTTAACATTAAATCCAACTTTGGAGCCCTGTTTCTTATGTTTTACCATATTCTATCCAAGTTTAGTCAGTTCTATCAAGAATAAACTGTCTTTCCTTTACAAAATTATTTTAAAATAGCTTTACTGAAAAGACCTCATCACTAAAATATGAAATTCAGTTCCATGTTTTCATTGTGATGAAGCAGAATGAGAAAAATGGATGTTTCCAGTCCTTAATAGATGGATTTCTACTAATTGGCATTCTAGCAAGAGGATATGTATTATACTTTATTAGTGAAACATGGCCTTTTAATCTTAAAGCCACTAATATATATCCTTAATATTTGAGTACTTGTGCATTCAGATTTTTTTAAAGGTCATATTAGATAAAAAAAAAATGATTTCTATTGACCTAATGAATGATATTAGTTTGTTTTGAGGTCTTGGTCTGAGACATTTGGTGAGCACATTCAACTCTGATTGCAGTATTCCTCTCAATGCCTACTACTATCATGATTAAGAGTGCTCCTAAATAATTAGAGTATTAGCTCCTATCATAGCTAAAAACTGGAGATGTACACATACATACTCTGCAGCAAAATGGCAGAAACTCTTCACCCTAATGTACGTGAGTATACAAGTTGGTTTGCGTCTTGTGAAAGTGATTTCCTTTGGCTTGTTACTGCCTTTTGTCAAATAATCTTGATAATGCTGTATAATAAAGATTTTCTATTTATTAAATGTGTATGTCCCTCTCTAAACTCTGTCTTACTATAATAAAAATGGACCAATCTAAGAAATAATTCCAGTGGTTTAATTCTGCTGAGGACACACCTTCTAGGTGAAAGTTAGCACCATGCAAAATCTACAGAACAGGTAGGTGACAAAGTAGAGAAAAGTTTATTAAAGTTTGATCCAAAATTAAAACTTCTAATGCCTATGGCAGACATTTTCATTCACTTTTTTGAGAGAGTATGTAAGGCTTGACAACCTAGTGGATCTACAGGGGAGCTCTGGGGACAGAACTATCCCATGGCTCCACCTTTGTTTCATTTGTGCCCTACAAAGCTTTTCCGTCTGTGGTTCACACTTTAGAGGAAACTAGTTTCCCACTTTGTTGTCCTTCTTCTCACACCAAGTGCAATTCCCCTAGATTCAGTGAGACTTCATTGGAGCCCCAAAGACAACATTCACATTTTCTGCTGTGAAATTCCTGCAAAGTATGCTATTTTCCAACTATCAGTCAAAGAGAGACCAGGGTGGTATGAGGGCTACGTCCATGAAACCGTGATGTGTTAGATGGTAGAAAGAAGATTCCTGTTAAAGAAATGACCATAAACGGGTTGAAATACCAGTGGTTTCCTCAGTGTGCCTAGAAAATAGAATAAAATGTCATGAAACTGGAACATGGAATCTCAGGAAGAAAAGTCATGGACTTGAGAATGAGAAAAAAAGATAAAAGCGATAGAGAAAAAGAAGAAGAAGTGTTTGAGGCATGCAGTCCAAAGATACATACCTACGTGTCATAGTGGGTCAGAAGGCCTCCACTTGGAGATAGCACAGAAGCTTCTCCTGGAAGGTGTGGAAGACATTTGGGGAGTTGGGATTGGGGTCCAGATACCGCAAAATAAGGAGGAGTAACTGCATCACAATTTCTACAGAGAAAACCTTAAGAGGCAATTGAAGAGAAGAGAAGCGTTTTTATGAACCTGTGCTATGCCAGACACTGGGTGCTGTTAGAATGGCTGCTACATGGAAAACTGAAATAACTTGCCCAAAGTCTCACCTGTTAAGTGGCCCAGGAAGCCTTTGATCCCTAACTTCAGCCAGTGCAGAGCCTGTGAACTCATAGTCCTCTCCAGAGTTCAGGAAGTGTGTAGAAGTAGGGTCCTTTTTGCTTGGGATCATTTTTCCTTGCTAGTTTCTGAGCCCTGAGAACAAAGCAGATATTCGGTAAAGGTTTGTTGGGAAACTAATAGTAGTAAATGAGTGTTATAACACCACAGTTTCCCTAGCTCAATATCCTGAAGATTTATTCCAAGACCCTTATGGGATCCACTTGCCAATCCTAACTCTGCCAGCTGGAACACCACATGCTTTAATCTGGATAAACAAATACCCTTTTCGGTTTGAAGAGGAGCTGTCCTACTTTGCAGCAGGTCCCTCTTTCCTGCAGAAGAGGAGACAATACTTAGTGTCCACTGAGCTCAGCCAGGTGTGGGAGAGAGCACCCTCTGCAAGAGAATTGTGGTAAGACAAACCAGGACATCACCTAGAGGAGGGCCATGCAAATCATTCACCAGGAAAGCAAGGGCCTGGGCTCCTCTCATCACAGACATGTGTGTCTTCAAAATAAGGAACAACTTAATTTGGCAGTTGAGCTAAAAACACCATACGCCAGAAACTAGTTTAATTTTCACAAGGTGTTGCTTGGGGAAGACTTGATAGACTCTGAAAGTCAGAAGTAGACTTAGAAGTGATTCAAAATCAGGTCTCACTCTGGTTAGAATTCATTCCCTGTGTCTTATTTTGCTCATTTTCTAAAGGAAAGAAGCCACTGCTGATGGGTGGAGCTGGGATAATGTGCATATTGCCTGAGACTAGTGTGCCAAGGGAGAAGGCAGAGAGCCCTGGATTCTATGACAGCAAGTTTAAAACAACTTGTCAACCCATGAAGCAGACCAGAGAACAGAACCTAAGCACAAACATAGGAAGAAAAAATTTCAGGAACCAGAAATGCTTAAAGCATGTACTAACAAGGGTGTCTGATGAAATTCAAGAGACAAAATGCTGGTGATTAAAACGAACTTTTGGTGAGAACCAAAGAGCAGTTCATTTATACTCTGGGTTTATTTTAACCTTCTGCTTAAGTATTTACAGGGACTAGGATCTTGTGTTTCATAAGAGAAGGCCGTAATTGTTAGAAAATTCATCTTCTAGAGTTGAAACTTGCCTTTCTTTATTTTCCCTAAAGCTCTGCCCTCTACAAAAAGTATGAACAAATTTAGTTCACAGAGTGCATAACTTCCTTTCAGCTACTTGAATATAGTGATTATGTCATTTTTGTGTGATTTATTCTGTGAACCCAAAGGATTCAGTTCCTTTCACTGCTATCTTTGTTATTGTGTTCCTAACCACTGATCAGGTCACGGTTATTTTCCAAGTCTTGAATGTTCTTTTCAAAATGTTGTATCCGGAACTAGAGCTAACATTGCACATGTGCTTCAAGTCTCTTTAACTGTTATCCTGGTATCGCTACCTGAGATGATGTTCTGTTTGTAGTCCGGCCACATTTTGAGCTCACTCTTAGTTCAGAGTCAGCTCTAACACATAAGTCACATTCTATGGGAAATAGATACAGATCTCAATATTTTTAAGTTTTTCCAGAAACAGAGCCTGAGCAAAAAACTTGAATGCAAGTTATGTATTAAGGAAGCAACACCTGGAAGCTTTGGTAGGAATGTGGAGAAGAGAGATAGCCAGGAGTGTACAGCCACTAGAGGGTGAATTAGCACGCAGGTTACCACTGAGGGAGGGGTCACTCTTTCTGGGAATTCCAGAGAAAATGGAAGACATATTTCACAAGGGTCTCCACTGCCCATGAGGCAAAGAAATTAGGGGCATTTATCCGCCCATTCCTGATAGTTATGCTTGGGGCTCCTGGGGGTGCATATCCAGTCCCGGTTATGACCAGGATGTGCTGTTGCAGGCTCCTCGGTTCCTATCCCCAGAGAAAGACCTCATGCAAAAGAAGCAGAGGCCCAAAGCTGTAGATGATTAATGCTGGCCTGTGTGAGGAAGGTGAGTGCCGAGATGTGGGGGGAGTCGCAACAGCATCTATTAAAGATGTGCGTATGGAGATAGAGGGATAGATAGATGATGGATGGATAGATAGATAGATGATAGATAGAAAAATATCAGTATGGACAGAAATGTGAAAGACAATGCTGTAGTGTGCAAAGCAAAGGTATTCTTAACATTAGCATTGAGAACATTTATCTGGTCACCTGAAGAGACTGATTTTCTTTATAACAAAACATCACAAGAGAAAACTGAAGCAAAACTTGTCTTCTAAATGAGTATGTGGTTAACCTTTGGATGACTCCTTTGCAATGACTTCTTAAATTTTGTTATTTCCCTATTATAAGAGTAATAAAATACATTGTAGAAATTCTCTAACTAAAGGAAAACTTCTAAGTCACATCACCCAACTATTATCACTGTACTTATTTTTATTTTTCTTTCCAGTGACCTTCACATAGGTTCTGTTTTAACGGCATTAGAATCATCTTTCTTTTATAATTGTGTTTCTTGCTTTTGTTTAGCATTAGAACTTAAAGGGCGCCCACGACTTCATCCACACAGCTCAGGAGCAGGTGGTTCTTGAGCTCTCAGCCACAGCAAGGGAGAGAATCCCAAAGGAAGCTAGGGATCAAGGATGAGCCCATGCCAACCCAGGGGAATTCCAAGCCCGGAATAGCTGGACAGATGGCTGTGGATAGACGCCGGGAACAGCCACAGGGATAATAAAGCATCCACAGGCAACAGGCAAACCTGTTCAGCAGCAGCTGAAATTGAGAAGGCAGAGGCAGGGCAGGGTGCAAATTACGACAAAGGCAGTGTTTGCCTTTCTCCAGACACTCAACAGTATTGGGAACGCTGTGGCCTTTGCATGTGAGCTTAGGGTAAATCACTACTTAGTATTCAGTGTAGAAGGATGGAAGGCATTTCTTTCTGAGATCGGCAAAGCACCCGATAAACATCATGATGAGGATATCCTGTGATTTATTTCTCTGTTGTTAGATACTGATCATTTTTCACTTCCTAAATTCTGTAAATAGTATGAGAAACTACATCTTGCCAAAACTTTGTATATGTATGATAGCACTATCATTTAGGCTGATTTCTAAGGTTATTTTATCAACTATTTAATAATTACTATATATGCCCTTGCCAAGTAGTATATATTTTGCATCACACTTGATCTGGTGACATCCTTTAAGAAATGACTTATTTTTAAAATGTGAAAACTGAAGCTCAGAAAGATAAATTTGCTTCTCTAAACTTCAAAGCTAGGGATTATGCTCACTAGGATTACAAAGCCCACATTCATAATTGCCATACCATGCTAAAGCTATGCTAAGAAAGAATTTGAAACAAATAAGCCTCTTTAGCTTGAGTCTCAAAAAATACAAATTTTATATTGCCTGTTTTTAAATCATCCATTGGAGGGGCCGGTGAGATGGCTCAGCGGCTTAAGCGCCTGCCTGGCAAGCGCGAGGGCCCGAGTTCGACTCCCGGAACCCACATACGAAAAAGGGGCCAGTGATATTGCTCAGCGGCACGGGCGCCTGCTGGTGCGCGAGGTCCTGAGGTCGACCCCCCGGTACCCACCAAAAAAAAAAAAAATCACCCATTGGAAACTAGTATTAATTATCTTCCAAAAAGGTTCTAGAGTCTATGGAGTTGGGGAGATTTTTCAAAACACAGAAGCAGAATTACTCTTACACATTGACTCCTGAAAGAAAGCCACCAAGAGAAAAAATTCTAACCTGAAGTCATTCAATTGTAGTAATTTATAAAGATATTAGAAAAATAATTGAAATAAAGTAAGTAACCATCTTATTCTATGATTTTGAAATATAATAATGTAATGCCATTCTAAACATAACATGTTTACTTAGAATTTCTTAAAGGGTCACTTTTATTTAATTAGTCATTATTGCTTCCAGAATATTTATTAAAAGATTTGAGGGTGGAGATTAGTGGAAATTATTCCTCTCCTGAAAAATTTCATGAGTGGATATAAAAGTAATTGGCTAAATTCCTAATAAGAGCCGCTCAACAATTTTAAGATTGAGATCAGCATTGTGTGGATATCATTAAAAACTCAACCTATTAGCTGTTTTGTAAAACTAAATCTCTTTCTCTCTCTCTCCTCCCCCACCCCCCGTGGTCCTGGTGATCAAACCCAGGGCCTCAATTCTCATCATTAATAGAATAGAATAACTTACTCAACAGATACACTGTACAAATGTTTCCTTCACTAGAATAGCACAGTATAAGCGATTTAGGGAAAAATCTACACTATGAGAAGCCTAAGTTGGAAAACTTTATACTAAAAGGTGTTTGGTCTTGGGTAAATTTCTTAACTCCTTTAGGTCTTAGCATTGCTCATCTCTAAAATAATGAGTTTGAAGTATATGGAATAGTAAATATATTAAAGACTTATTATGCGCCTCTGTGTCCCTAGTGTTATATCCTTGATGTGGTTTAATCCATATAACTGAAGGAAGCAGGTGTGTATTATATTAATCAGGATACAAGGTTACACTAGGAAGGAAGGAAGGAAGGAAGGAAGGAAGGAAGGAAGGAAGGAAGGAAGGAAGGAAGGGAGGAAGGAAGGAAGGAAGGAAGGAAGGAAGGAAGGAAGGAAAGGGGAGGGAACGAAGTAGAGGAAGGGAAGGAAGGAAAGTGAATCTCAATGCCTTAATAAACTAACATTTATTTTTTGCTCACATAAAGTCACATGCAGGTTGAGCTACCCTCCTTCAGGCTGGCAGCAACGTGATCTGTAAGTCGCTACAGCAGGAAAATTGTATGAGCTGGAGGTTTGTACCGGATGTCTGAAGATGCCGGAGACAGAAGTGTTTGCCTCTACTTCTTTCCACACTCCTTGGCTTTAGAGCTCAGTCGTGTGTCCCCTGAAACGTGCAAGGGAGACTAACCATAAATGGGGAACACATTTCATCTTCTCTGCTGCTGTTATTAGGTCAAATCACCATATGGAGAGACTGGGGCTTAGATACAGTGCCCAGCTGGTCTAGGGTCTCATAGCTGAATAATGTGGTGAGACACAGCATCAAAGAAAACGGGTTTCACCCTAACTTACCTCTGAATGATGTACTGCTAACTCTCCATCCGCTTTCAGCAGTCATCACCATGACTGCGCCGGATACTGAAAACGCTTTTCACTGGTTTTCTTTTTTCAATTTTTCACTATAATACCTGATCCTTTCCCATGTGGCCCCATGGACTAGCGTATCGGAAATTATTAGCACAGACTTTTGTGATCAGTCCTTTCCACTTATCAAAACTCAGGCTGAGCTGGGGACATAGCTCAGTGGTACACACGTGCCTGGCAAGCGCGAGGTTGTGAGTTCGATTCCCGGTACCAAAAAACAAAATGAAACAAAACAAACAAACAAAAAAAAAAAACAAACCACTCAGTCTGAAAGTGAAGATTGACATCCAGTCCACTTCAAGTTACTAGTAACCAGATGTGGCTTAAAATAACCTTAAACCTGTCATCATGGCATATTTAGTTTACTGTTAGTAGTAGTGAGGAGAAACATTTTTAAATTATTGAAAATCTCATGAAAATTCTTAACTCTTTCATCTTTCCCATTTCCACCCCCTGCCCCACAGCAGTTTTAGAGGCACAGGGTCAAAAACAGAGAGATGGGAGATATAGCAAGACCCTCAACTGTGAATTACAGCAGCAACGTTGCTAACCAAAGCAGAAGGAGGATGTATCCTATAGCATTAGTTACATTTACAGCTCTGGCCAGCTTTGCTAGCCTGGTTTTTAGTGATTTTCAACACACTGGTAACAGGTAGCAGAATACTGATCCAAAGTTAAACAGTTTCAGCCTGTTCTACTTCCAGAAAGATCATTCATCCTCATTGCTTCTTCTCTCCACCAAGTTTACTCTCTAGATCTATGATATGAAACCCTGGGGATTTAAAATATTATCTTCTTTCCCTTTCCCTGTTCAAGTATTCTAAATTTGCTTTATACATAAGGTCTAAGCTAAAGGGAAAATATGCGCTCATGAAAGATTTAGGCTTCCTTATTCTCATCTTTCTGTTTACCATTTCTGTTGGTATAGGCATGTACAATTGAATGACAAAGTTCATTTTCCTCTGGCTCTCAGGTATGTTAAAGTAATGATACTGCAAGAACATTATACATGATGTATAAAGCAGATTCACTCAAAAGCATCTATATTCCTCTTCCTTAAAACCAAAATATAAGACAAAAGTATGAGGCACGTTTTAAATTTACCTCCAAATGTTTAGCAAAATCTTAAGAAACATTATCTTTTCATAGTTAAAATAAAAATTGCATTTTCTAGTTGATTCTCTGGCTCTAGAAAGAGCCTGAACTACAGCTGAGTAGTAAAAATTAGCTTTTGCCCCATCACCAAAGTTAAAAGAAAGCCTAGAGGAAAATTTTTTTCACATTTTGGGAAGCATGAATCACAGGTTGGCTCAGATATTGGGGAAAAAACTCAAAATATTGGTGAATTTTATTCCTTAGCTAATACCCATTATCCTTTATATTAAAAATGTTAGTAATGGGTGTTTATTGTGTACAGTACTACCTAATTTGACCATATAACCGCTCAAACAGTGCTGAATGTTCTTTCAGAGAGCTCGAAATAGAAATATCAGGAGCCACTTTGCTGTGTCACCTCTTGGGTGTCCCTTGGCCAAAGGCAGGGCGAAGTCTCTTTTCTTTCCCAAGACCTTTGTAGTACACATGAGCATCACAGTATTTTACACATTCAGTTGTTCGTATCTGAGTGTTTGGGGTAGAATGGAAACCTCCCAACCAAGTGATTTGCAACTATGCTGCTTCCAGTAGAAGTAAACCCTCAGTGTTGGAAAGAGCTTTCAAACTTCTCAGGTTCTGATAAATCAGTTAGTTAATAATAGTGAATGTGAAAACTACAGCGGAGTCCCTTTAAGGCAGTGTTTCTTAGCCTGGGCTGCACTTCAGAAGTCCCTAGGGAGCCTAAAAACAAAACTAACAGCCCAACTTCCCAGCCAAGTGATTTGCAGTCTCTGGTAATGGAATCCACAAATCCATCATTCAGAAAAGTTCCCAGGTGTTTCTGCTCTGTACATAGGTTTGAGAATGCTTGTCTCAAGACTGTGAATTCAGACTCTGAATTAAAACAAACAGAAAGAGTCAATCCTTAAAAGCAGCAGAAAAACTCTACTTAAAAAATAGTTTGGGCTGGTGAGATAGCTCAGTGGCATAAGTGCCTGCCTGGCAAGCGCGAGGCCCTGAGTTCGACTTCCGGTACCCACATACAAAGGAAAAAAGGGCTGGTGATATCGCTCAGTGGCAGAAGCGCCTGCTTGCAAGCGCGAGGTCCTGAGTTTGACCCCTGGTACCCACATAAAAAAAAAAAAAAGTTCATGCTCCTACCTGCAATCTTGGCTCACATTTTATGTAACAAATGGATAGCTCCTTTGTGGCCCAGGAGGTCCCTGTATAGTACACCAAAGGGAGGAAGCAGTGCTTTGTTAAATAACAATAAACAACAACTTGTAAGACTGTTCTCATCTTCAGCCCTCATCTTACAATCAGAAACAGTATCGTCTGGTCCAACCTAGTTTTACACTTAAAACCAAATGAGGCAGGGTGGGAGTGGAGAGGTAATGTTTGAGTTGAACTCTGTGCTCTCAACAACAATCACTAGCACAAAATCACATTTCACTGTTTGTAAAGGAATAGAGTAGTATATTGAGATAGACATGGATTTACTCTTCTTACGTTAGTCTGGGTTCCATCGGAATCCCTGTGGCTCTTGTGTTATCCGTGATGGATGTTATGTTTGATTCATTAAGTAGCTGGCTATGAAATGCTTACTGAGGCTTAGGCATTGCACTTGCTCTCAGTTCACAGACAATTTAAAGGATAGATGCACATACGAAATGCCCAGGAACACAACTGGAGGGGTCTACTAGCTCTGGTGAAGTTCAGAGCCTCCCCCTTGCTCAGCAGGCAAGACGGCTCCCCTGTGGCTGCGGCCTGGGCAGTGTCGTGTAGCAGAAGGCACTGCAGCAAATCTGTAATTAGACCATGTCCTGGCAATTATCTCCCAGAGTACCTTGCACATATGCACTGCCCACTGCTCACTCATTTACTCAATCAGTGAGTAAAAAGTACTAAATTTCAAAGGGAAATTGCCTTCATTATTTCCTTCCTTTTCTATAACCATTCATAACAGAGGATGTGCAGAGGAGATTATAGCCAGATCTTTCTTCATAAGACTATTCTCTTTTCTACACTAGAATTTCCTCCAAAAATATTTACATATAAAAAACATGTTTTATATTCAAATAATGTTTGGAAACTCTCAATGAGACAAAGTTAGAGATATTTCCTAACTAGAACATCGCAGGGCTTTTTAGATGCAATATTCATTGGAAGTCTGTAAGAAAACAATCTTATCCAACGTTCCTTGCTCTAAGGAAAATGTTAGTGCTGTGAGCTTTTCTTGAGGATGCTGTCCCTCTTTCTACGATCATGCTCTGTAGTCTTGCAAAGCTATATCCTGCAAAATGTGCTGGGTAAAGGCATTAATCCCCATTTAATCAATTACAGGTGTTATGTGGCCAGTGTTTTCAGGGATGTCAAGAGAGGAGCCAGAGAAGTTCAGAGAAAGGAGAAAATGCCTCCAGCTGCTAGAATAGGCTGCCTAGGAAATATGACATTTGGATTTATCAGTGATTTATGCTTCTTTCCAAGAGCCTGCACTCCAAACTCAGTGACTTCTCACAATAACTGCAGTTTAGAATTTCTGGGAAATTAAAAAAAAAAAAAAACTCCTACATCTTATTCCCAGAGAGTCTGCTTTATATGATTGGGGTGTGACCTAGACATTAGAATTTTAAAATTTACCCCAAATGATTTAAAGAGTAAAGAAAGTTTGAACTCTAGCTGTAAAGCTTGGCAGTGTCTATGACTTGCTGTATGTAGCACAAAGAACTGACACATTTTTCTGCAACAGTTCTCAGGTCACTCTTCTCATTTGTTTGTTCCTATGGCCACACCATAAGCCAAGTTTAAGTTTTACTCTTATTTTCCTCTGTGGAGGTATTGAAGAGGCTTCCAGACCTGCTCGCTTGCTTCAGATTTTCTCTCCTAAAGTATGCTTAACACTTAATATTTAGGTCACAGACTCATCTCAGATCCCGGATAAACAGAACCCTTAAAAGCACACTCAGTATCATGTTGCCAAAATTCAAATATATGTACAAGATTTCTGAACTTAAGTTTGATGCCTAACTTTTTAAGCCTTGATATCCTCATTTGTAAAGCAGGATTAATATAATAGCAAGGCTTATCCAGTTGCTCTGAGGCTTTTAAGTGAATTCTGGAAGCCCTCAGCACCGTGATTGACACCGATTTGGCATGATTTAAATGTTAGCTACTGTCGACATCATCACCACCATCATCATCATCATTATTTTATACCTTTTTAAATTAGTTACATCCTTTCTGAAAGTCAGAGACAAGTTTGATAGCAACCTGTAGGAGCTTCTTAGGGGTACCAAATACCAGAATCCACCTCAGGCCTGCATTTTTTGCAGGATGACCTACCTGTGTGTACCTTTCATTACAGAGACATTGCCCTGGTTCCTTGACTTTCAGCCTTGGCTGCAGATTAGAAATCATTGAGAAGTCCATCCCAGACCAGTTAAATCTGACTCCTCAGGCATCAGTATATTTAGAGTTCATGGGTGATTCCAAAATGCATCTCGAGTTGAAAAACTGGTTTAGATCTAGATGCTACCAATAGCCCCTTGGAGTCTTGGGCAGACTCTATCCTGCCTCTGTCTCTTACTTCCTTTCTCCCTCACATTTTCCCTTTCTCTTTCACATTCTCTCCCTCTGCTCCTCTCTCCTGTCTTCTACTGCAGACACATTCTATTTTCCTTCCCATCAAATTTATGTGCTTATCATTTCCTCAGACTTGCTTACAGTCACATTGTGAATGCAAACTTGATAATTAGTGTCTTAGTTACTTTCTCAGTGCTGGGACAAAATACCCAACATCTGCAAGTTGAGGTGTATTTCAGCTCGCTGTTTGTAGAGGTTTCAGTCCACAGTCCACTTACTGGCTCCAGGGCAGGGCAGCATGGCAGGGGGGCATGCCAGAGGAGAAATAGCTCATGAAATGGCAGTGAGAAGCAGGGAGATAACAGGAGAAGGGAGGAGATAGACCCTTCCAGGCCACACCCCAAAGACCCACCTCCTCCCACCAGTCTTCACTTCCCAACATCACATTGACGATAAACCCATCAGTGGACTAATCCATTATCACATACCCATGATCCAGTCACCTCCTGAAACCCCCGCGCATGATCACATGAGGCTTTAAGGGGACATCTAGATATAAATCATAGCAATTAATAACTTATTTGAAAGAGATTAAGACACAAGTGTACCAAACTCACCATTTGCTACTTCCTACCGCTGTGATTACTCTAATTCATGATACATCCTTGTTATACTACATAGATTTATGTCTTTTACCGTGAAGTCTGCTAAAAAGAAGGGTCTATGTTTTACTTTAGCTCCAGCTATACAAACTTTTCTAGACACACCATGAAGTCCTGGAGTTAAACAAAAGTGTTGTCCAAAACTTATTACCAGGAAGGTAGAATTGTGGTTCCTTATTTGTGCAGCTTTCAGAATTCTTTTATAATCACGATCACATGTGATTCTTATTACTGACTTTGATTGTATTCTAAGCCAATTTTGCACTCAAAATAAGGATCAGAGAAGTCAAACAAACTTGCTGTTCCTGTGTAGTTGAGAAAGGGTCTGAGCCAGTCCTCCACACTCTCCTTCTGGGCTATTTAAGGCTGCTGCTGTCACACTGTGATTGCTCGAACTCCGGGTCAGGGAGTGGCAACTAATGAAAATAAAGTAGAGATACTATGAACTGTGCTTGTCTCTATCTTTACTTAATTATGTCAGGATGGCAAAGCAAGGCCTGTTTCTGAAACCCAGAAGTTCTATATTAGACAGAAAATAAATAACTGGACTTGAATCTCTATTTTTCTTCAGTTCTCTGCGCTTTCACCATTTAAGAGTGACTAGTTACTGGTCAGGCTTTTGTGAAAAACTATCGCAATATTTGCCTTGATGATAGGTTTCTGAAATGTCTTTGACCTGACATGTACCTGGTTCTCAGAGCACCACTCAGCCTGCTATCTCTCACTGAATACAGTTCAGGATTAAGAGCGTGAGGGAGAGAAGGAGACCTGTCCATGCATAATAGAAAAACAAAACAAAGAGTAAAGGAAAATATGTCACTTATTTATCAAGAGCTTCTAGTTAGTGAATAATAAAGCAAAAATGAAAAGCAAGAAAACATTCCTGTTCAAAAATGAGCCCATGATTTCATGATGAATGCCGTTTTGAACACAACCCAAATCCAACTTTTGGACATATGTACAAAAAGCATTTCGAACTCAGTTACTGCTAGCATTTTCTTACAGCCAAATGAGAATTTTAATGATATGAACGGCTCAGAGCCTTTAGTTAGAAACTATTTCAGTCACCCCTTTATATCATGCATATCTTCTCTCTCTTTCTAGTCTGGAACAGCTTGCTCCAGAATGATGAGTATGATCAGCTTAGTCCCTAGACTAAGACAACAGGAGGGCAGGTGACACGTCTAGCACTTTTTTGTAGTGAAACTTTGTTTATGCTTTGCATATTGTATACACACATTGTAAATGCTGAATATTTTTAACCTAAGTGAAAATCAATTAAATAATTGAACAGATTTCTTGTCTTAGACTCAGTGCCTAGAATGGTACTTAGCATTAAGTGGACTTTCAATAATTATTAATGAATGAATGAACATCCATCTAAGTAAATGAATATACTTTTTAAAGTAAGTATGCTTTCCAAAGAACCTAATTTATTTAGCAAACTTTAGAGAATTAAAAACAATTTTATTTGAGAAGTAAAAGAGCAGCCATGTTATAAATGAATAACTATTAAGCCTTGTTATTTTTCATGTTTTCCAGGAATTTGCTTCCTACTACTCGACTACCAATTGTTGA
The DNA here is from genome assembly GCA_028451465.1 of Erethizon dorsatum. NCBI lineage: Eukaryota > Metazoa > Chordata > Mammalia > Rodentia > Erethizontidae > Erethizon > Erethizon dorsatum. The sequence goes on from CM051823.1 coordinate 150,508,062, forward strand.
TATTTATTGACAAGGAAATTTCAGACTTTTGAATTTCGTGATGTTAAATATCACCTCTTTAGTTTGTAGAACTAAATGTTTCCAAATCCTTATATTTATTTGTGGCGAGCAGCTTTCTACAAGAAAAGAAACTATCATGGGGCATTTTGAAAATATCAGGCATGTGAGTATGCGTCCAGCAGACCAGGATCAGAGCCAGACATTTAATAAATTCGTAAAGTCTTTTTTAAAAAAATAATATGTTTCAGCTGGGTGTGGTGGCACACAGCTGTAAACCCAGCATTTAAGAAGCAGATCCAGGATAACCACGAGTTCAAGGCCAGTCTGGGCTACATAGTGAGATCCTGTCTCAAAAAACCAAAAAATAAATAAATAAAATAATATGCTTAAATATTATTTGGCTATTGTATAAGTAGCTAACATACTTGAATCTAATCAAGCTGCAGTTTTTTAGGAATTGTGAGAAGATAGAGAAACAAGTTAAATGAAACTGTGAAAAAGCACACATTTGATAAAAATCATGAGTGATAAAATGGTAGAGGACAATGTGCTAAATTAAAATGTCTTAATGATAAGAATCATTTAATGCTCTGGTCATTGCAATTGAAAGACAGATGTAAATATTTACTCTAGAAATTGAAGAACTTTGGAAAGGTGTGCACATTTTATGGCAACTCTATTTTTACACTGTTGTTGTTAATAAGCTTACATTATTATCGTTAATTATTGCACTAGTCAGTTCAGGCTGCTGTGACAAATTCTGTCATCCTCTGCTGAGCAGTTTGCCAAAAATAATATAATTTTATATTCTATTTAGGAGACCATATATTTACTCTATTTCTTTGATTTGATATTTTACTTATCTTGGAGACTTTTGTAATATATGGAGAGTAGCTTCATGCTTCTTAACATCTGGATGTGATTCTGTCTCACAGCTTTAATGAACTTTACTTTACCTGTTCACATTCATAATAGAGAAAATGGCTTCTGGGTTAAAAGCAAAACCATCGCAAACATTTTCTCTGGTTCTCCACTGATACCTGTATGACCTGAACGAGGCAGCAGGACAGAGGCAGTTTAGCCATAATCCCATCACTAATCAGAAAATTGTCATTTGCACCCCTTCCTGGTCTTCCCTAACCCATATGGAACACTCAGTACATGGATATAACTGGACAGCTGAAAATTTTTTTCCAGAATGAAGGAAATAACCCAGTGCCAAGAAGGGAAAGTATTTTCAAAGGTATAAAAGATATAGCTCTAAAGAAAGCATTAAAAATGAGTTCCAGAGAAAATGCAGTTTTTTTTCCAGAGGCTTGAAGACAAAATAAGAAAATCTAATATTAAAGCTAATATTCTTTAATTCTTTTTTTTTTCTTTTTTGTTCTTTTAAGACCACAGGAACTTTGAGTATTAAAACTTGCAATTGTTAAAATTATTTTCAAGGACTAAGGCCAAACATTTAACTGTAAAAGTAATTTTCCTAATTTAATTTGAATGCATTTACATTCAGTCACGAAATCATTAAATGACACCTTGGAATTCAAGCAGAAATCATATGTTAAGGGAAAATTTGTTTGTCTCTCCCCAATTCTCATGCAATGTGGTTAAACTGAGGCTAACTCTAGTCTGACTCCAAAGAAGTAAACCAACCTGTCTTTTCCAGCCAGATACATTCATTGGCCCAAGGGCAGAACATGTCCCAAATTGAACCAGTCAGAGTAAATCCCAGGACTGATGATGTGCTGTGGGTGACTGCTATAGTTTTGGGTTGAATGTCTCCTGAAGATCCATGTGGTAAATCTTGGTCTCCAGGGTGGCACTCTTGGGAGGTAGAGGAACCTTTGGAAGATGAGGTTTCTGAATTGGTAAAATGTAAACGTAGATAGAGCTGGTGGTGGCTGTCTTGCCACAATGCAAGGAGAAGTCAAAAGGAATGAGGCAAATTTCCAATATCAACCATGTCTGACCTCAGAGCTACTCTTGGATTTGGAGGTTTTATAAATGAACACATTTCTCATTTGTTTAAAGATTGACTGAGTTTATTTGTTTTTACCTTTTCCTTTGGAATGAATGATGAGTTATCCATCACTAAGCTAATAGCTGGCAGAGCCAAAAGTTAAACTCAGGTTTCCTGTTCGAATCCCTTTTCATGATATTATTTGGATTGGATTTAATCCTCACTTACCTCCAAAGAACAAGCAAAAATTAGAATAAGATTTATCCATAGAAGTTGCCTTAGATTAAGTTCTCTAGAATCAGAGCCTGAGTCAATGATTTATGTGCAAGTAATTTAATAAGGACATGTACTCAGTAGTCACTGCCTGGAGTTGAGGAAGCAAAACATCAAAGCCAGGGTGAAATTTTCAGCAAAGTCCCAGCTTCAACCTGATTCCTAAGGCTGTTCTGCCCTCTATCCTTCAGTACATGCAGAGTTTGTCGCTTCCAGCCAACGTGCTGGGCCTCCTGATTATGTCCCAGACAGCCACTAACAAATGGGCAATCTGCCACTGAGTGAACACACATCCCCAGAATTATCTACTCTGGGCAAATCCTGGAGATGAGCCATAGATCCAGTACTCCGAAAGCAGTTCTTTAAAGAAGGGTCATTGGAAGCAAAACACTGACGGTGTCTGCTCCAGCGAGTATACTGAATCAGAGCGTCTTTCCTGGATACGCACTGACATCCTCAGCTTTTCTTGAACACAGTCCTGAAAGTTAAAACTACAGGAAAGATCTCACTGAGGTAATGTGAAATTGAAGTACACATTTTGCTTGTCTTTCTTATCCATGGACAGAAATTTTCCCAACTACAATTTTCTCACTTTCGTTTTTATAACTTCAGGAATCATTATTATTCCATCCACAAATTTTTGACCCCATCAACTTAATTGTAAACACACCAACTTGACATAACATGCATTTTCTCACACATAGAACAGGCAAAACAACACAGACTATGCTGATAAATTTTTTTAAAAATTGAATGAAAAACTGCATTATCACAACACCTAGTACTGAGCGATTTATACAGTGATGCGCTGGATTGTGCTGCCCTGCCAAAGCCATATCATGAAGCCCTAACCCTCACTACCTCTGAATGTGACTGCATTTGAAGATAAGGACTTTGGAGAGGTGATTAAGTTGAGATGAGTTTATGTGCGTGGGCCCTAATTCAATCTGCCTCATGTCCTTACAAGTGAATAGTTAGAACCCAGAGACACTGGGAAATGAATAGACTGCACACAGGTAAAAGGCCATGTGAAAATTTAGCCTTGGTCTAAAGGCCTTGATCTGCCCTTGATCTTGGAATTCTTGGACTCCAGAACTCTGAGAAATACATTTTCCTTAAGTCACAGAGTCTGTGATATTTTTCTATTGCATCCATAGCAAATGAAGACACACACATATCTAAACTACCACATCGTTAATTTCTCTTTCCACTATCCATTCCTGGGTATGTGTGAGTAGAAGGCCATACGTCAGGATAAGATTTTATCTTCTGCACAATGTTTTGGGCTTATCATGTTGGGCATTCCAGAAATAAACTCGAGAACATAATGAAATAGTTTGTCCAGAAGGAAATATTTACTAGACGCATATTCTGCATTCCTTGACACTGTGTTCTCAGAAGACAGGAAATTATTCTCAAGTCTACAGCCCAGAGACCACTGTCAAGTTAGCACGAGGACCAGATGGAATAAGACCAGGATCAAAATGCTTTTATTTTCAGAGCATTTAGAGCATTGGAGTGAAGGTTAAATCTCCCTTTGGTCTCTTGGGCTTCATTTTGACTCACCAGCTCTGTGAAAGCTACTTAAGAACACTAAGTACTTAATAGAAGCTAAACAGTCTCTCCATGTCAAGGCTATGATCCTGAAAAAAAATAAATCTAGAAAATCAAAGTCATAAATCTCTTTATAAGTGCCTTCTAAAAGAAACAATTTCCTGGATGACTTTTATGGGAATAGTAAATTCAACAAATAAGTCCAGAGACCCAATAAAGCTTTTCTAAGTGGAAATAGAAAAATGAGTTAAAATATTAAAATAAAGAAAATACAACTTCTATGAGCTTCTTCTTTTAAAATTCTAGGCAATGTCCCTGAAGCAAAAAGAATACCTCACAGTGTACATGAAAGTGTTTTTTGAAGTTCTCCAATTGAACTTCACAATAACACAGGAGATTAAAAAGGAAAAGTTAACTTAAGGTCAGAGAACTCGCTAAGGATTTGATTTAGATCAAAACACTAAGTGAAGACAACAGAAAAAATATCAGATTTTATAACAGTTCTATACATAGGCATTGGATGTAAATGTTTAGAAAGATAAAGTTAAATTAGGGTTAAGTTCATTAGTGGCCTATCAATCAAGAAGATTTGGTTTAATGTATAGTTTTATAAAAATTATATTTTGCTTCATGATAAAATTTTAAGTCATATTCCTTACAATTTATTAAGCAAGAAACACAAGAAGTTAAGGGCAGGAATAAAAGCAGGTTTCCTACATATAGGTAGTTCTTGAGAATACAAAAGACATGGAGATGGAGCCTGCCCTTTGATTACAAGTGATATAGCTTTGCTTTTTTCTAGGGGAATTAGAATCAGAAGTTTTCCAAGCCAGCTTTTTTTTTTCCTTGTCATTTGGTCAGCCAGAAAAAGCAGCAACCTGGTGAAGACACAGGTGAAGCTCTGCGCAAGTTAGAAGCAGGTAAAGAGAAAAGACGCCAACTGTGAAGGTTTTGGCTACATCAATTTGGGTAGGCCACAGTTCCTAGCTATTCATTCAAACATTTGTCTGGTAGTGTTGTAGGAGTATTTTATAGATAGAGCTAAAATCCATAATCATATGACTTCATATAGGAAATTATCCTAGATCAGAGGTGGTGAACCTATGGCACGCATGCTGCAGCAGGCTATTTATTATCATTGAAAGCTCTACAAGGTTCGCCATCACTGTTAAAATGAGCGGGCCTGATTCAGTAAACCAAAAGACACAAAGAGCATAGAAGAGCTTCCCTGATGCCACCTGTGGATGACGGCAGCTTGAGCTCGTGCCCAAAAATTCAAGCCTGCCCTTCCTGATGGTCTTCACAATAGGCTTCAGACATGCCTACTCAGTGTCTACGATAATGCAAGCCAATTTGAATACACAATTGGATCTTCTAATCTGTGTATTTGTCATCTAAGCATTCAACAAATCACAGTGCAAAAAATAATGAGGAAAATACTGTGCTTGTACTAAATATATGATATACATATATGGATATGTTTCTTATCATTATTCCCAAATAATAGAGTATGATGACTACTCACACAGCATTTCCAATGTATGACATAACTATAAGTGTTCTAGACATACTTTAAAGTACATAGAAGGATATGCATAGGTTATAGGCAAATAACTACTACATTTTATATAAAAGACTTGAGTACTCTTGGATTTTTAGTATTCGGTGGGAGAATCCAGGATCTAATCCTCTGAAAACACCAAGGGGCAACTGCATGTGTATGTGTATATGTATATGTACATGTACATACATGTATATGTGGTATACGCTTTATACACACATAGATATGTGTATATGTGTATATATGTAAATATATTTTATATATGTTTACATACAGATATGTAAATTAAATAGATCCTATTAGTTTTCTATTGGTTGAATTTTGACTCATACATCATTTACACAAACGATGAAAATTTAGGTGAAAAGTTATTAACTACGTAACAGAAAGTGTGAAAGGAAACACCAAGCTGTCACAGAGTTAGTAACTGGAAGAAGTAAGTATCACTGTTAATGCCCAGGGCACAAAGAAAGAAACCCGTGAGTATTAAAATTTAGAAACCAAGAGGAGAGCCAAAGCCCAGTAAAGCTTTCTGAATCAGGGCCAACTGAGGGATGCTGCTGTCTCTGAGTTCGTATTATAAGACTGGCTCAGTGAAAATGGAAAAAAAAAACCTGTAAGTTGCTTTTCATTGCTCCTGCAGAAATGCACTGCTATTGCAAGAATAAAGAAGTGAGAACAAGAGATGCTTGCAACAACCATGGCAGACTGATAGGAAGCACACAGAAAGAGGGACGGATGTTGTTTCTTCTTGTGTTAGCCTTCCACTGCTGTGACAAAATTCCTGAGATAAATGGACCTAAAAGAGGACAGGTTTACTTCAATGCACAGTTTCAGGGGGTTCAGTCCATGACCAATTCAGTTGCTTGAGGCCTATGATGAGATAGAACATCGTGGCAGCAGTGTCGGGTGGCAGACAAGGCTGCACATCTCGTGGCAGCCATGAAGCAGAGTCAGGGAGCCTGCTCAGTGGATTAATCCCTCAGTGAGGTCACAGCCCTCATGATCTAGTAACTTCCCAAGGGATCCACCTCTGAACATTGCTGTACTGGGGACCAAGCCTTCAACACAAAAGCTTTTGAGGGCTCTTTCAGATCAAAATCATAACACTTCTGCAACCTTTCACTTTCCCTTTCATGCTCTCTATTTTTGGAACTTAAGTATCCAGCTGAAGAGCAAAAATAATGGTTTGGAAAGTCCCTGGCCCAGCAATGCAAGACTGAGTGTACGGAAGTGTTGGTTTTCAATGGAAACACCACAGTTTAATTACTGGGACAGGATTCTGTATTGCTCAGAACATGTAATGGTAGATATTTTGGGAAAATATCCCTCCAAAACACAGCCCAAAACAGTGTTTGGTGGGATATATCTCTAGCATACCATTTCTCAAAAGTCTCCTACTTTACTAGACACAGTTAAATAAAAACCATCCACTGCTAAATTTAATTCTTTATAAAAAGCAGCCACTTAAACATGCTTTTGCTTAAAAACTCACTTCACATTCATGACCTTGTAAACTAATTTTCTCTTTGATCAGTCCACTTAAATACCAGCAATAATCACTCTAATTGCAAAGCACTTACTTTTTTAAAAAGCCTACTACACCAATTAAAATTATTGAATAGAAATCAGAAGTGGGGACAGAATAAGATCAAGAATTTTATATTTAAGAGTTAGGCAATATTCTAACCATAAGTAAAAAGTACTGGTGAGAATAAAAAGTATGCAGTGTGATCAAAATTTATGGTAAATGTTTACACTTTTAAGATGAATTACAAGAGGGGAAGAGGGGTTGAAGAGAGGGGAGGGGAATGGGAAAAATAAAAAGAGGAATCAAGATATATCATGTATAGATACAAACTCCCCCCAATGAATGTGATCATTCTGCATACCAAAATTGTACTAATAAACTTAATTATAAAAGAATAAAATGAATTACTGTAAAAGGCACAATGCCATAAATACCCCACAAGATAACCCCACCACCACCACTTGGAAAGACTTAGCCCATGTTTCCACTTTCTAAAGAAGTTCTGGAAGTCCTCTTTCATATCTTTAGCTGTGTTGTTGTGGAACAGTGGATAAACAATGTCATATGAAAGATGAAATGGATGCTAAAAGTATACTTGATATACAATTTTGAACACTCTAAACTTCTGGCCTGATAGGAAATAGGACACACATACCAGTACAACAAAGATTTGAATAAACGACTAGCAATTGAAGCACACAAAAAATTGTATGCTGCACATAAGAGGTAAAATAAAATTCTGAAAGATGTATACTTCAGCAATGTTCAGTTTGCAAGTAACAGAAAACCTGACTTCATTTCAACTGATGTAGTAATTTTAATATATTTTTAATTATTATTGCTTTTTATTAGTACATGTTTGCACTAGATAATGATTTTCCTTGTGTGGAGTTGATACCCATATACAACACAAATTAATTCCTTTTATCATCCTTTTTCCCTTCACTCCCTCCATCTCTTGATCCCCTTTTTTTTTCTTGAGAAAGATCTATTGTCCTTCTTCCTATTATCTTTTCTTTTGCTTTTTATGTGTAATTTGGATTTCACATATAAAAGAAATTATGAGATGTTTAAGAGTGATTTATTTCATTTAACATGATGATCACAAGGTGCATCCATTTTTCCTACAAATGACTCAAGTTTGTGTTTATGGCAGAGTAGTACTCCATTGTGTACAAATACCACATTTTCTGTATCCATTCATCTGTTGATAGACGTATACACCACTTTCAAGACTTAGCTATTATGAATTTTGCTACTATAAACATGGATATTCCCGTATCACTGTGACAGATGTCTTTAACATTTTAGAGAAGATACCTAGAAGAGGATTATCTGGGTCAGATGGAATTTCTAGCTTTAGTTTTCTAAAGAATCTCCACATTGATTTCACTAGTGGTTATATTAATTTACATTCCCACCAACAATTTAGAAGAGTTCCTTTTCTCCCCACAGCTTCACCAGCATTTGTTAATCAGTTGAAATATGTTATGGTTTGTGTCTGGATGTTCCCCCAAAGCCTCATGAAGTCATGGGGGATGCTTTTCAGAGGTGGCTGAATCTAGGTTTCGTGACTGATTCATTGTCTAGTGTTGCGATTACGGGTGTGAGTGCTACAACCACCCTAGGGTGTGTAGCCTACTTACAATATAAGGGACAGAAAGATTCTCTCTCTTCTCCCTCTTTTGCTCTGGTTGCTTCTGCTGTCTTCCACCACCAGGAACTGTTGCTCCTCTGCCACACCACCCTGCCTCAGAGACAGCTGATCATGGTCTGAAACCTCCACAAACTGTGAGCTAAATAAACGTTTCCTTCCTTAACTTGGGGTTTTTGGTATTTTGTCTCATTAACGAGGGAAAATTAACTAATAAAACATAGTAATTTTTTTAGTAAGATAAAGTTAAAACCCTAAAAAGAGTAAGTTTCTGATCCGTCATGGTCCAGTGAGTCAAAATGTCACTCAAAACCTAGTAACTCTTACTTTCTTCTCCTCTCTACTCGACTTGCGTCCCTTGTACTTACAAGAAGCCTGTAACAGCTACAAATGGATCACCTCTTTGTTCCTAATTTCCAAAAGACAGAGAGTATCTCAACTGAAGAAAATTAAGCTACTTTCTGAGAAGCCTACAGCAAATATCTGCTAGCATCTCAGTCATATATATGCCTATTTATGAACCAATCTATAGCCAAAAGGATTGAATGTACTTTTTGGCTTAACTAAGAAATGCTCCTGTAAGAGGGGTGTGGACTAAATGAGGAAAGAGTGAATATTTCCATGAAAACAAAAATACTATTATCAAACTAAAAAGAGTGAATGCTGAATGGTTAAATTTCAAACAAACATATTAAAGAGACATGTGACATTTGATACAGGTTTGAAGAATAGATGTTTATGGAGGGAGAGGTTGTGTGTTCCTAATGGGGTCACGGGGTCAGGGTCAGGAAAAATAATGAACATGTGCATACATCAAATGGCATAGTTTGACAGGAAGAACAAAGGGATGCTTCCCCTGGAAAAGGTGACTCATTAAAGTTTATTTGTAAGTTTTTAGATAACATTGAGCCGTCAAAAGTGATATAATAAATGTGTTTATGGATACATGGGAATCTTTCTGCAGAAAAAGTGTACAGTTTCTTAAAGATACTGGTAACAAAGAACAACAACAACAACAAAAAAATAACTGGAGGGAACACAGTAGTACAGTAGAAAATTCCACTAAATAAATAGGAATAGGTTGAGTCACAATATTGAAGTTCTTAAATGCCAGGGTACAGTGTTTGTAGTTAGTCAAGTGGTTGGCGCATGTCCTTTAGAAAGCAGATTGAGAAATAAACTGATTTATTTTTTCCCTAGGTGGGAAATAATAAATTGAACATTAGCTATGTTGTCTTTAAAATGATTATAGACAATGTCTAAACAGGAAATTGGAATGGCAACCTGAATCCCAAGAAAATAAGGGAGGTTGAAAATACACTTGGGACCATTTAGAAACAGAAGCCAACATAGCTATTAACATGTAAAAACTATCAAAACAACAGATTTCACCACATTCCTTCATTGTAGCTCATGTTATAGCTTAGGGATCAGTTTTTAAGCACTCAGCTAAACTAAAGTGTTTTCATCTAATGAGGGCAGTGTTCAGGGAAATCGAATTTGCTCAGCGGAATTCATTTTGCATTAGCTGTGTTTTTCTCCATAAAAATTCAAGTTTAATTTTATATTGCTTTTGAAAATATTATGGCAGTGAGGTAACATGCCTTTCTCATGGGATTCTTAGCTACCTAACATAGAAAACTGTATAAATAATGCTTATTAACATTATGAGGTAGTATGGCTTATGACATTAAAAAAAAAACAACTTGGAAAACGCTGATTTTATTGGGGAAAAACTCTGAGTTTGACATTTTACATTTTCTTTCCAATTCATGGTTAACTAAGATTTAATTTCTAGCAGTCATGCCTAAGTAGTGCTGTATAATAATAAGCCTTTCAACTGAATGGGGTGCAATGCAGATAAACTGCAGGCACAGGTTGAAGTTGGAGGAAAAATGAAAAGTATCACATGCTATTAAGTGTTATTAAATTACAATCATTGTTCTGCAACTGGACATAATTGGTCGTTAGTACATGGATTTGTTCTATGTTAGACATTTAAAATTGTCTTTAAAAGCAGTTAGCATAAGTAATTTCAGAGTATGCACTAGCAAATAGTTGTGATTATTGAGAATTTACACAATGACATGCGACATAAAGGAAAGGGAGAGTACCAGCAAATGGAACAACTGAACTTTAAAAGTTGCGTTTATTGAACACCATTCAAGTATTATCCCAATACACATATCTGAGCAGTCCCATTCTTCATTTTTATTATATACACCTTATGATTTTATATATTATCTTTGTAAGAACAGAGAACATTTCAAAAACTGTGGTCCATGTGAGATATTAAAATTGTCATAGTGCTGATAAAATCATCACTTAGGGTGCCTGTCGACTCTTATTTCACTTTTTAGAGAGCTCAGATTTGGCCCTGTGCCAGTGATAAGTTACACTGTAGTAATTAAATTCATCTGTCTCTTTCTAGCTAGTGCCTTCTAATGGCATTCTTTCTATAAGAGGGCACTTTGTATTATTTCTCAACCCCTTTCCTATTTCACATTGTTTTTTAATTTAAACTGTCAGAGGAAGGTACTAATACTTTCAAGCCTAGCTTGTAGTATATAAACCATTTCTACATCAACTATCTTAGTCACTTTCTTCATCACTGAAACACAGTACCTAACACTCACAAATGAAAGGATAACAGGTTTATTTTGGCTCAGAAACATAGTACATAGTCTTCTGACTTCAAATTATAAACAACAAAACAGAGGGTTATACCAGAGGAAAAGCTGCTCAAATCATGAGATAGCAAATAGAGGAGTATATGAGGGAAATATGCCCCTCCAGATCATGCCCCCAGTGACCTGCCTGTAACTAGATTCCCCCTCCTAACATGAAGTAATCTATAGCACTTCCGTGATTTGATCACCTTCCAAAATCCTAAACTCTGAGTGCATGAGAGTTTTAGAGGTCACTCTTGATCTAAACTACATCATCCCACCCCTGGCCCCCCAAAGACACATGCACATCTCTTCATAAAAAATGCATTTAGTTCATCTCTAAGTGTCACTAAAATTGTAAGTGATCCAGCATTGCTGAACAGTCCAAATACAATGTCTCCTCTGACACTAAAGGCAAACTCTTAACTGTGAGCCTCTACAAAAATCAAAAAGAAAGTTAAACAATTCCAACATATAATGACATAGGATAAACATCCCTATCTCAAAAGAGAGGAATAGAAGGATAGAACAGAATCAGATCAAAGCAAGATTAAAACCCATCAGGACAAACATTAAATCCTATAAGTCTATGCCCAGAACCCAGAGGAAGTTGTGCTGACATATGAACTCCAAAGGGCTTGGGCATGCCTATACTTCTGGTATTGCCACTTTAAGCCTCATGGCCTCTCTTTTGTGGTTGCTTTGCTCACTATCTGGAGCATTCCTTAGTGGATATTACATGTTGCTGGCTTCTGTAACTTCCTAGGCTCTCCACAGCACTTCTGATTTCACTCTCAAAGCTTTTGACACTCCCCTCTCAGGAGCAGAATCCCTAGCCTCTCAGGCCTTCTTCTAAAATCTGGGTGGAAGCCTTCCTGATCCTACAATTCTTACATCCTGAAAGCCTGTAAAACCAGAACCATATGAATGATGCAAAGGTCTTCCACCAGCTCAAGCAGTAGCCAGGCCCCTGTGGATCATGACTGCAGAGGCTTCCAAGTGCCTGGACGGCTGAGTACTGGGAGCTGAATCCTGGGGAACCTATTCCATAGGCAACCCTTTTTTGTTGCTTTGTTTTGTCTTTTTGAGACAGGGTTTCACTATGTAGTTCAGGCTGGCCTAGAACCACTTTATAGCCCAGGCTGGCCTCCAACTCACATCAATCCTCCTGCCCCAGACTCCTGAGTGCTGGGATTATGGGTGTGCACCACCACGCCTGGCCTGGAAGTCCTTTTTAGCAGGCAGGTTCAGGGGCTTTCTTTTAAAATGCAAGCTTTATAGCTTTGCATCCTTGAGCTTGTGATGGGACCTGGGTGATTTCCTGAAATACCCTAAAAATATCTTTCCTATTGTCCTCATGTAAACACTTAACTTCTTTTTAATGATAATCTTTTTAGCATTGAAGCTTTCCTGTGCTCCAACTTCATAGGTACTTCCTTTCTGGCAAAACTGAGAACATTTCAAATGAGGTTTTTGCTCCTGTTTCTTACTATAAATATTGCCAAAAGCTACCAGCAGTCCCCATGTCATGGCTGAAACAGTGGGCTGCCTTGAAATGTCCTCTGCCAGATTAATTAGCCTGCTGCCATTAATCTCACTGTCCCACACAGTCTTAGGACATGAACAAAATGTAGACTAATTTTCTACCAGAGCATAATTTTTCTACCACACATGGTCTTGAGTCCAAATGTCAATAAGTTCTGTTCCCTACTGAAATCTCTGGAGCCCGGTCTTTACTATCTGACTTTTCAATAAGCATTCTGGTCTTCTGATCTCCAACCACAATCTCCCATCAAGCATGGCTTACAGCATTCTAGAGGTTCTCTAGCCAGCATTTCCAAACTTTTCCAAATTCCTTCTGCAAACCAGTTTCAAAGGCTTCTCAACCACATGGTCAGGTATATTCACAGCAACAACCCCATGGCTGGTACCAAATATGTGTCTTAGTTACTTCCCTTATCATTGAGATACAATACTTCACATTCACAATTTAAAAGGAGAGACACATGCTTATAGATCATTAGAGGGCAGCTTCAAGGCAGAAATGATATGGCAGAGTGGCATAGCTGCTTATGTCATGATGGCCATGTAGCTCCCCATGGCAAGGGGAGGAGCCAGGGAGAGAAATATACCCTTCTGATCACACCTCCAGTGACTCACCTCTAACTAGGTGCTACCTCCTAACAGCAAGTTAGCTATAGTGCTCACATGATCCAGTCACCTTCCAAATCCCCTACCTTTGAGTGCTTCAGCATCTCATTAGTTATTCTGGATCTAAGTCATAACAGAACCCTATAACAAGGAGATTATAACAAACAGCATGGCATCAAGAATAGTAATTAATAAAATTATTTGTGCTTTATTCACCTGAGCTAAGACAACTGCACAACCAAGTATATTGAGATATTTAGGATATTGTATAAGGCTACAAATAATAATCCTTTGAGAGAGCCAGTTGCATCTAGATGGAGTCTCTGTCTCTAAGTCACATCATTTTGAACACATTGCTTTTAGTTAATATTATATATTTGTATTTTTGAACAGAGCCACAAATATGGTCTCTAATTTAACCTGCATTGCTAGTGTTTTATAAGATAAATTTACCAGTATTGTCCACAAATGCCATGCATCAAGTTCAGATACTAACTGTGGTGGATTGACAACTAGTGGTCAACTTGTAACACCCAGCTGAACTGAATCAGCGTGGTGCTGGGCGTGGAGGGCCCACCTGAGGACTGTTGCCAACAACATAAAAGGGAGAACTGGAGAGGAAGAGGTGGTGCTGTTGGTTCTCCTCGAGGAGCTTGTTGCACTGGCTTTCCTGATAGGAACTTGGCTGTTCTCATCGCTGGAGGAGCTCGGGACCTTGTTGTCACTGAGGATGGCTGTGGTACTTTTTGGGGGAGCTCTGGTCCTTATTTTGAGCGTCACTTTCTGACTCCGGTGCAGATCCCTCAGCCTGCTGGCACAGATCCTTCATCCCGCTGGCACAGACTTTCTAGCTTCCACCACTGACCTTTGGGCCTTCCCAGCACAGATCCGTGAAACAGACTTGCATGAGACATTTTCATGGGCTCTAGGCCTCCATTTGGACTCATGAGGTTATTACCATGGGCTCTAGGTCTTCAGCTGAACTCATGCAGGACATTTCTGTGGAATCCAGACCCTCAGATGGGTTCTTTGGGTCTTTAGTGTGTGGACAGATTTCCTGCACTCTTTTTATGTGACTCTTTGGGTGACTATTATAAAATGGTATTATAAATTATGTGTCCTATATTAAATTGTTTACCTTGCAAACCCTGACTACAACACTAACATACAAAGTTTTTATATGAGACAGATAAAAAGACTTCTAAAAATTCATTTATAACTAAGTTTAAAAGCTATCAATGGGGATTTCTATCAGTGAACCAGCTTTTGATTGAAAAGTATAGGTTCCTTAGAATAATGGCTTCTAAGTGCCTACCCACAGACGTATTTAATTTCACAGGTTTTCTATTAATCTAAGTAAAATAAATCAAATAATGGGAAGTGCAATAAATGTATTATAGAAAAAATTCACTTCATTCTAAGGACAGTTTTCTATTCCAATTTTTTTTAAAGTATTGGTGTTAAAATGGTTTTCATATTATGAAATGCCAACGATGATGATGATGTGGATTTTTGTTTGTTTGTTTGTTTATGGTGCTGAGAATTGAGCCTGGATCCTCTTACAAGCTAAGCACCAGCATTACTAATGAGGTACATCTTCAGTCCCGTTTGTGTTTATTTTATTTTAATGACACCCAGAATTTACAAATCAAAAATCTCTGACTCTTCTGAGTTTCAAATGACCTTGACTCTTAAGAAAAGGATTTGTGTTAGGTGAGTTCTAGGACTGTCGGCTGAGACATACAGATAACAAAGAATTAAAGTGAGTTTTATATGGATTGTGAAAATGAGGCATCTGATGGCATAGATATTATTTGTGAAATGTAATCCTGATATATTATTCTATAGAAATGGTCCTTTGGTTTACCCATGCCCCGAAATGTTTTGCACTCATTTGCAACTTGTTATTCTGCTGGAGATAAACACATTTTAATTTTCTTACTTAGTTCCACATGGTTAAATCAATCCTTCAATTCAGAGCTATTTTTTAATTACAGGAAATGCAACTTTTCCTCTGGCTATGTTTCTCAACACTGAGAAAAGTCATCTAAATGAATTATGAGAAGACTGACCCTCAAAACCAAGAGCTTTGGTATGGCTCATTATTTTAAGGATATTGTATTTGGCAATTATGTGAGTAATGGGTCTGTGCAGTTTTCCAAGATAGACAAAGCAAAAAGTATGGAGGTATTTTTTTTTTCTGAATGAGAAGACACTTTGTGAACACAGGTAGATAATGTAGAATATCTTAATAACCTCTCTGACCTGCACGCTAATATTGGTGCCATTTAAGAGTAATATGTGAACCACATCTGTCAAAAGCATTGAAACTGAAGTCTGACTAAGATTTTGAGCTATTTATTCTGCACTGCTTTCAATAACTTTAATTTTCTTTTTTCTTAAAAACATTCCAGATACTAATTTGTGTTTTTAAATTGTTATTGCTATAATGTTGG
The DNA here is from genome assembly GCA_028451465.1 of Erethizon dorsatum. Classification (NCBI taxonomy): domain Eukaryota; kingdom Metazoa; phylum Chordata; class Mammalia; order Rodentia; family Erethizontidae; genus Erethizon; species Erethizon dorsatum. The sequence continues at coordinate 150,523,871 of CM051823.1, forward strand.
CCATTACACCTCAAACCGAAATCCATCTTTGTAGATATCATTTCAATTCTCAACAAAACTCGTATGTCCAGATTTTATCTTGGTTAAAGATATATGAAAAATCCACCTTAACAATAAGTCTTTTCATCTAGATTTACACTTTTGCCTACTTAAGTGATATCAGTTGTACACTTCTTTTATTTAACTATGAACAGTTAAATATATATTATATATTACATATAAATATATTATATATAAGTGTATATATATATATATATATATATATATATATAATACAGAACTATAAACAGTTAAATAAAAGGGGAAATTTTTTTTTTTTTTTGGTACCGGCAATTGAACTCAGGACCTTGCACTTGACAGGCAGGCACTTGTGCCACTGAGCTATGTCCCCGGCCCTGGAAATTTTAATTTTAATAAGCAGCAAGTACAGTCATGTTAGTGAGCCCCATTGAAATTGCCCTTCAGGAATTTTTTAGGTTTGTTTTGACTTCAAATGTAAGAGGAGGCAGTAATGGGAATCACATAGATATTGAAAAATGTATGCCTGAAGTTGCTACCATAGAGGCTGATGCTGGCATCATTGGGGACTTGTGAGTTTGTCTCAAAAGACAACCCTGTCGGGCCGGTGAGATGGCTCAGCGGCTTAAGCGCCTGCCCGGCAGGCACGAGGGCCCGAGTTCGACTCCCGGAACCCACATACGAAAAAGGGGCCGGTGATATCACTTAGTGGCACGGGCGCCTGCTGGCGCGCGAGGTCCTGAGGTCGACCCCCCGGTACCCACAAAAAAAAAAAAAAAAAAGACAACCCTGTCAAGATGAGTGTGCGTAGTTAGAGAAATGAGAATCTTGGATGAAGAGTCCTAAATGCTGATTCTGTGCAATCTATTATTTCCAGGACAAGATGTTCAAAAGAGAATTGCTGATTGCTATGTATAACCCCAAATGATAACAATACTCTAAGATTTCACTGTTGCACTCTTGAGGGTCCCAAAAGTTGGAAATCTACTAGAGGAACAAGAGAAAAAAGTGCTGTATATTTGAAGGCATTTGGGGACCTCAGTTTCCCTCACTTGGGGAGTGAATATTATAATGACTCTAAGCCATTTTCTAAGTCAGGCTCAGAGCCACCTAATCCCTGTCTTCCACAACTCCTCACAGCAGGTCAGCCCTAGGCCTAGCTTCAGGTGTAGTCATACCTCAGCCAGTCGTAGAAGACGCAAATCCTTCAAGGGCAAGGGGGGACTTCTGTCTTCCCTGTCCACTGGGATGTGGCGCTGAGTCAGATGTCAGTGTCCACATCCATGGGTCCTGGCACAATTGTTGGGCTCCGACATCTTCCTAAGTTTACATAACCAACTCCTAATCAGAGCAAAGACCTGTAGTGTCCATAACCGTCCATCTGGTCTGGATCCTGGGCCAAGGCTCTTGCCTTCAGTTGCAGTCTGTACTCTACCCAGTTCTCCCGTGCAGTGGTCTGGCCCTGTGGAAAAATGAATGTCCTCTGCCTCCACATGTTAGACTTGTATCTCTGTGGTCTGTCCTATATCTGCATGACCAGGGAGGGGTCTAAGTATAGAGCTTGTCTCATTAGCTACTGCCAATTTGTGGAGGGTCATGTCCAGTGTGAACATTAGCTCTCTCTCCGTGGCATTCATGCCTCATACCAGCCCTCCTACGGTTTGAGTGTGTTCCCCCAAAAGTTCATGTACTGAAACCTTAATTCTTTATCATGCCACTGTTGGGAGAAGACTTAGTGAGAGGTCTTAGGGTCAGAGTCCCTGTGAGTGGGTTAATGCCTTCCTCTCAGTAAAAGGTCAACTATGGGGGAGTCAGGCCCTTTTTCTGTCATATATGCATGTTGTCTCTCCACTTCTGAATTATTCCATGTTATGAAGCAGCATAAATGCCTAATCAGATGTTGCCACCTAATCTTAGACTTCTCAGCTTCTAGAACCATGAGCCAAAATATACCTTTCTTCTGCAAATTAGTCAATCTCAAGTATGTTATACCCACTGAAAATGAACTAAGATACCTACCTTGCAAGAATATGATCTTACCTTAAACTATAAGCGAATTGGTTAATAGTGTGGGCCACAGCACCAGGATACTTGGCTTCAAACCTCTGCTTTATCATTTACTAGTATCGTGACTTCGGACAAGTTATGCCACCTAGCTGGATCTCAGTTTTCTCATCCAGAAAATGAGCAAAATAATGTACTTAACATTTAGGATAGACATAAAAGCTAAACGAGAAGCTAGTAAATACTTGGGAAAACTAAGCTATTATGTTGATGGTTTTGCAGCAAACAAGCATTCACTTCTTCATCAGTGAGAAACCTAGCTCTAACATTGTTCCCACTCCCACTTTTTATGTCAGATCAAATGTTCCATTTCCAATTTCTATGATTACTTGGAGTGTGCACAACTAAGCAACTATAGCAAGGTTTGTGCTACCATAATAATTATAAGCAACTACACCAAGATTTCTCTTACCATACTGCCAGCTGCCTCTTCAGGCAAACAAATAGTAACAACTTACCAATAACTACAATTAGGGGAAGAGAAGGCTTATTATTTTTACTTTTTAAACACATTTTTCCTTTTGAAAATTTAATTTTGGGCTTATGAAAAGTAATAATCCTTTTAATTTATACATAGAAATATTCACAGTTACTTTACCCAGGAATATCTTGCAAGTTTTGCCAATTTGTCCAATCATGTCCTTTATAACAAAAAATGGACCTTGTTGTACCAACTTATCAGATTTCTCTGGTTTCCTTCATTCTGGAGAACTTTCTCAGTGTCTCTGTGATCTTCACGATTTTGACATTTCTGGAGTTTCAGGACATTCTTTTTGTAGACTGTCACTGTATGAGTTTGTCTGATATTTCCTCCTGAAGAACCACATTTTGCGTTTTGGACAAGAATATCACAGAAGTGAGGTGACATTTTATTTCATCCTATCAATGGCACATGGTGATATCAATGGCACAATTAGTTCCATTATTGGTAGTATTAATTTGATCACTTATTAAAAATGCTTTCTGCCAAGATTCTCCTTTGTAACATTACTTTGGAATTAATAAGTAGATTATGTGGCAAAAATTTGAGATGTCCCATTTCTCATTCTACTGTCACCTACAAGATTTAGCATTTATTAAATTAATTATTATTATAACAAATAAGTAGTGATTTTCTTTTCTTTTTTTTTGTGGGTACCAGGGGTCGACCTCAGGACCTCGTGTGCCAGCAGGCACCCGTGCCGCTGAGTGATATCACTGGCCCTTTTTTTTCGTATGTGGGTACCTGGAGTTGAACTCAGGACCTCATGCTTGCCAGGCAGGCACTTATGCCGCTGAGATATCTCACCGGCCAAGTAGTGATTTTTAAAATGTGTTAGTTTTTCTATTATTATGCAGTCAACCATACACATACTTTTGGCCTCCATTTATTTGTATTAGTTCAATGATTTATTTTAGTATAAAAATATTGGTATTATTTTTAATGGTTGAATTTTCCCTCATTTAGATGGTGGGAAGTCTTTGAGCTAGATAATATGTCTTTTTGACAAATTTTCTTTGTTCTTTTGGCACTTCATTCCGTTTTTTGGAACAAGATATTCCAAATAGACTCTACTTTTCTTAGTCCTCGGTAAGCCATTTCTCTAAGTAGGCTTCATTCCTTTCGCAGAGAACTGTGTTTAGAAGTTCAAGTCTGGGTGCCAAAATATGTTCATTGGTCATGGGGTCTTACTGTTTGATTTGTGCCTTTTATTTACATATCCTATTATATCCCTTTGCCTTCCATACTGCATAGTTTATATTCACTGAGATCAATTTTTGTGTCATACATGCATTTACTTCTGCATCAGTGAGAAATCTAGCTCCAATATCACCAACATATCTGAATATTTGCTGAGTCCCTTTATGTAACCAGTGTCCACCAGGCTTCTCTCACCACCCAACTCTCACCACCATCCCTATAAAAGCCACCATTAATGGTCCTGACCAGTGTCAATAAAGGAAATAACAGAGGGTAAAAAAGGAAGGAAGGAAAAATAAAATTAATTTGATCCTGGTTTTAATTGGTGGTTAACTTGCATTGTTTAATATATTCTTAAAATTACTGTTAGGTATTGCTCTTATTGACATTTCTCCTCCTATAAAATTGCTGTGGTCTCATTTCAGGATTATTATTTTGTTCCCCTCACATTCTTTCTCATATTTGGGTTCTAGTCCATTAGAACTGATAGTGACAGGGGTGAGTGATCAGCATGGTCAAGAGCCCAGAACTTGGACCTTCACTGTGTTAGGATGGTAGCATCCTGAGTGGTGGCTTGGCCAAAATCTCATAGTGGGAGAGAGACAGAGATGAAGGGAGGGAGGGAGGAAGGGAGGGATAGAGATTACAAGGAGCAATTTTCAAAATACACAGTGAGGTTTATTTCCAAAACAAGGAAAGGGATATGTCACCACTTTGCAATCCTCATGTCTTTCCTGACAGGGATAAGGCTTTACCAACTGGTATCTCTTGGTATGCCCTTGATTTTCACCAAAGTTAGCTTTTTTACTGGAGACCATGTATTGTCCTCCATGAAGCTGGAATCTCTTCATTCTTCTCCAGATGGGCCTGCTGGTGTCTCCATTTTGTCACTTATGGTGGTAATTTGAAGTGTTTCCTTATGAAAAAATTTCAAGATTCTACAGAGCAGGAATCATTTGATCCATCTTTAAATTTCCTGTCTAAAAGTAGCTAGAAATTAGTAAAGTTTCAATAAACATTTCCTGGATGAATAAATTAATAGATATATGGAATCTATTCAAAAATGCTAGTGTAAGATATATCTTCCATTATATGTTAGCTTCTACCATTTATTGCTTTGGGGCAATGTCCAAAAGTCTGAACTTTTAACAAGAGCCCCAAATTATTCTATTGAAGATTAACTGATATGGAAATCTAATTCCATGATTTTAAGTTTAAAGAGAGAATTTCATTTTTTATTGCTTCTATTAGTATGTTGAGTATTAGAAACACTAAATCAATTATATTTTACAAGGAGCTGAGATGCAACCTTAGTTATCTGTTGTACTTCATAGGACACAAACTGATGTAGCATTATTCTCTTCTGTCATGTATGTCACTTGCACACTTCTTTAAATTTTTCCAAAGTACTGTATTATCTGTGCACTTTACAGCTGAATCTAAGAACAAAATTTTTGTTTGGAAAAATATGGGTATATTATTTCTCTTGATTTATATGAAGCAACAGACAAACTTTTAGCATTGCAGAATTATTAAAGTATGACCACAAATCCAGTGGGCTTTAAAAATAATGAGACCTAGAAATCATTGATAAACAGCCCAATATCTTATGCTATGTAAATGGCTAAATAAATAAAAAGCATGACTTTTATTTCATAGCATATTTTTTCTTCAAGTAGTTGGGATGATATTAACTGGTAGTAATACCTTTCCCTACCCAGCTGAGTAGCTTTAGAGCTTTTCTAATACATGAACTCAGGAGGAAAATAAAATGCTCTTATCATTTCTCATATAATTTTGTTGAATTAAAACCCTGAAATAGTTGTGAAAGTTACATATGAATTATATATCCTCTTTGTCTAGGTTTACAGTGATTGTGACTGGAGAAAAATATTAAGGGAAAAACTGGTCTGTTTCTGTAAGCAATTTCTAGAATTGTCAACATTTCAAGTGACTTTGTCTTGGAGAACATTTGCTAAGGGTAGGGCATCTCCAGGTCTCACCAGAGGCCAGGTGAGCCACGTACTTTATGGAGTAGGCAAGGTTGAAGGCTCAGCCCACTTTCTCAAGACCTCGTTTCTCCTTCATGCAACTGGACTTGTGGTCTCTTCCTAAATCAATTATCTCATTTCACATCTGCAGAGTATGCTGTTCTATGTCACCTGTTGACCTTGAGATTTTGTCATTATATTTTTTATATCCTGTAGTTTCTTCTCAGACCTCCTCTTTCCCTACATAGCCACTGAACATTAAAGTTTATATTAGACCTCCAGGGCCCTTAAATTTTCACAATACTCTCAAAGTCTGATGCCCATTTGGGTTTGAATGTCACTCATACTCCTACAATGAATTACAGAAATGAAAGGACAGAATCACAGATGATAGAATCTGTAAAGTCATCTCTCTCTCTTCTACCTTCCCTCCCTCCCTTCTACTTTGAGGGAAAAAAAGGTGGAAAGAAATTAAGCCAATAGGTATAATGAGAGATTTTTCTTAAGTACATCACAATAGAAAAAGCAGAAATGAATTATATCTCAGTTACGGTTGCTCCAAAAGTATTCCATATTGTGTAGCTATACTATTCCCAAACAGTCACAAAAATGCTGACTATACCTGCAGTACTGAAGGGATTTTCTAATGTTAAGCAACACCAATGCAAAGTGAGATAAAGAGATGAGCAGTTATTAATAAAGAAAGATTTCTCTCAGGATGGTCTGTTTTCTCAGACTTCTCTATACTAGTAACTATTGCTTCAGAGTCTATTCCTGAAACTATCTGTCTGTGTAAATATATGCTTGTTCCCAGTCCTCAGCTTATTCAGCAGAGCTTGTATGCACATAGTTACTGGCTGAGTACTTTTAATAACGCTCATAAGAGTAGCAAAATTTGACCTCAAGTAGCAGAAAATTTTTTCAAGAGATGTACACACTACTAAGACAATTCCTTAAGAATCCCTTTATCACAAACTCTAGTATCCTTGGATGTGTATATTCAACAGCTAGGCTGATAGTCATTGAAAAAAAGGAAATAGAAGTCTGGGCTGTGTTAGTCTTCACTGTCTGAACTTGTTTTTACAGACCAGGCCATGCCACTGACACTCCATGGCAATTAACTATGATTGCCACTTTATTACAGTGCTCCGCCACAGATATGATTTTTTACTTCAGAAAATTAAGGTGGGAAAATTGCCTTAGGAATCTTATTCCTCTCTAAATATCTACCATTTCTCTCTGCTATTCCAGAGTAATTTTGTAGGAAAGACAGACTAAGTTTGCTTGATTGTATCAGAAAAGACAGAGCTGTCTAGGCTGCCTTAAAAGTAGTGTCTCCGGAGAGATGGGAATGTGCACCGAACAGGGCGGGAGGGCCGTAAAGGATGCTGCTTCTTGAGAAGGAAAGGGAAGGGGAAGCTTAACGACCACACTGGGTCAACAGGGAATGAATGGCTGGTTTTGAGGGTTGAAGGAAGGGAGCTCCTTACCTTTGCCCACTCTCACAGAATTGTCCGGAAAGCATCTGGATGAAAAGACAATGCTTCACATTAGATTTGGGCAAGATTTTCTCAGTGAGACAAAGCCTAATTAAAACCAGTGTCACCACATACTTGTGTAACCACAGGCAAATTTCTTAACATTCTTTTGTGTCAGTTTCCTCATTTGTAAAATGGGAATAATACTAATATAATTAATGACATAGATGTTTGTTTTAAGGATTAAAAAAAGCATATGTGTGAAATATTAAATTAGTACTTTTTTTGGCTAGTAGATTTTTAGTAAAAATATAGATTAATTTGTTTTGACAATTTATTTTCATGTTTAGACTTAGTTTAATAATTATTAGTTGTATTACTAAACTTTGTCTCATGTTTTTGCTCTTGTCTAAGAATAATTTCTGCTTACTGATTTTATTTCTCTATCATTTTTTTCTCTGCCAATTTGTTTAAGTTATTAGAGTTGTGAGATAACTGACAACCAAACATACGATTTTAGTTTGACAATTTCTCTTAAGAAGTAAAACCATGTTTCTACATGGAATATGTAAAAAGTAAAACTTTTCTATATGGAATATGTTAAAATTACCATTCACAGTTGAAAAAACTTAACCCCAGGAAAGATAAATAACACTATAAATGATTTACTAATCTTTTCAATTACAAGAACTTTTTCAAAGACATTAAAATATTACAAATAACTACATAAAGATAATCATAAGCATTTTGTTGGTCAATGAAGAATATATATAGTGATACTAAAGTATAGATTCATAGCATATAAATCACAATAGTGACAAAATTTAACTAAAGGAAGAAAGCTAAATGTTTATAAATATATAAACATTATATATATTATATATATAATATATTCAGTCTATATGGTATAATGTATGTTTTAGTCTACAATTTTATACTTGTTTCAATAACTCCATGTAACCAAATAGTTTCTCTTTTTGTTTTTCCTTTATGTGGGTACCGGGAACCAAACTCAGGACCTCGTGCTTGCCAGGCAGGCACTTATGCCTCTGAGCTATATCACTGACCCTAAATAGTTTCTCGATAAACAGTTTGAGGAACCAAATACTGAAAAAATATTTTTTCATTGATTACATAACATACGTTCTGGCAGCATTTTTTAGTTACATTTGGTTTCACTTAGGTTATGTCTTAGTTACCTTTTCTCTTTGCTGAGACAAATACCCAGCACCCAAAGTTAATGGAAGAAAGGTTTATTTAGCTCACAGTTTGTAGAGGTTTCAGTCCATAAGCAGCTGCTTCCAAGGCTGGGTGGCATGGCAGACAGGCATAGCAGAGGAGAAACAGTTCATGGCAGGCAGAAGGTTGCAAAGCAAGCAAGCAACAATAGTAGCTTCTTTCTGGCCCTTTTATAGTCTATCTAGGCTACCTGGCTATTATGGTTCATATTTAGATGTCCCCCCAAAGCCTCATTTGGCTATAGGTGGGGCTTTGTCAGTGGTGGCTGGATCTAAAGTGTGTTGTGCTGGAATTGATTCATGATGTAATGCTAGGATCAAGGGCACTAGGTTTAAGAGAGTGAGTGCTACCTGCCTAAAGTAGTCTGCATAAGATATAAAGGATAGAAAGAGCTGTGGTTGTCACTTGTTCCTTTGCTACCTTCTGCCCACCATGAACTGTTTCTTCTCTGCAATGTCACGCTACCTTGGAGCCAGCTGATTACAGACTGAAACCTCTACAAATTGTGAGCTAAATAAACCTTTCCCCATTTAACTTTGGGTGTCAGGTATTTTGTCTCAGCAACAAGAAAAGTAACTAACACACCAGATTATGGCAGGTGCCAAACCAAACAATGGACTCATTTAGTAACCATACACCCTTAATGCCAGCATCACACATTCTAGATCCAATCACCTCTGAAAAAGACCCACCTATGACTGTATGAGGCTTTTGGGGAACATCTAAACACAAGCCATAATAGGTTAAGTTTATGAAAATATTTGTGCAAATGACATTTATTAAGTACAGACTTTAACATTTACACTTTAGTGAAATAACTTGTTTACTTACCTAGAGTATGTATGTTTTAAAAGAAAATTTTGAAAGTGGCCCATATTAATGAGAACTTTAACTTTACATGAATGGCAACTTAGGAGCCACCATCAGTCAGAATTTTTTTTAAATTTTACTTTAAACAAACTACCTTCATAACGTAATAATGGTAATATTAGGAAACAAGTAGTCATTAAGATTAAAGAGCAACAAGATATTCAGCTAGATATAAGGCACAATATAAATATAAGGACATACAAAACCTAAAAAAATAAAAGGACAATAAAATACATATGTTTTTAGCTTTCCTGTTTCTAGGACCAAACATCCAACACTTACAACTTAAGGAGGAAAGGTTTATTTTACACAGTTTCAGGGAGGTCGATCCATGGTCAGGGAGCTGCAAGGCAGGAACATTGTGGTGGAAGGGCATGCTGCTACAAAGCTGTTTAGTTCATGGGAACTAAGAAGCAGAGCAGGGGAACTGCACTAAAGGAAGGGACTAAGGACCATTTATTGTACCCAATATCACATCTCCATGACCTACCCAGACACACCCAAAGGTGTGCTTTATTAATTCCCTGGGCATGTCTTAATCCAGTCAAGCTGACACAGCAAGTTAATGACCACAATCCACCCCTCCTCAACTTGCCAAACAGACACATCTCCTTAAACTGTAATTAATCTCCAGATAAAGACAATTGAAGTTCATAATTCTGCCTAACACGATACAACTCTCTTATCTGTAGTCAGAAATGCACAAATTCCCTCCCCAAGTCTCAAATGTTCCAGCATTTTTCAGAAGTGCAAGTCCAAGTCTCTTCTGAGACTCAGGATAAACTATTAGCTGTGTACCTCTATAAAAATAAAAAAACAAGTTACATAATCTCAAGGATCTATGACACAGGTTTAATATTCCTACCCCCAAAGAAAGTAATAAGGGGGTAGAAAAGAATTAGATCAAAGCAAGACTAAACCCAGTAGGGCAATGATTAGGTCCTATAGTTCCATGCCCTGCATCCAGGGCAGATGGTGATAAAATGTGAGTTCCAAAGGGTTTTGACAGCCCTACTCCTATGGCCTTGAGAGTTGTAGCCCACATGGCCTCACTCTTGGCTGGCTACACTTGCTGCCTACAGCTTTCTTTGGCACACTTTCCACATTCTTGTCTTGTCCAACTTCATGGGACAGTCCTGAATGGATGGCTTTGTTCCCACAGCTTCATGCACTGCTCTCTCAGGGATTCCTTACCTGGTCTCCTAGGCCTTCCTTTGAAATCTGGGTAGGAGTCTCATTGACCTCATCATGCTTGCATTCTGCATGCCAGTAAAGCCAGAATCACAGAAGATGCCAAGTTCTGCTCTCCCTGGAAGCAATAACACAAAGCATCTTTGTGCTCTGGCTGCAGTGGCCTTCGAGTGCCACGATGGCTGAGTTCAGTGAAATGAATCTCCAGGAACCAATTCTCTATGAGGCCCTTCTTGAGCAGAAGGCCCAGAAACTCTCTTCTCAAGTGAAAGTTTCACATTTGTGCACCCGTAAGCCTACAGTAAGTGGGATCTTGCTGATTCTTGAGATTCCCTCAAGGTACCTCTTTTCTTGTTCACATTCAAAGTACTTTGTTTTAATGCTGTTAACTTATTTAGCAACTATGCTTTGGCTCCAACTTTACACAGGCTCCTTTTCAGGCCAAAATTAAAATTTTTCTAATCATTATGTTCTGAGTTTTGTTCCACTTTCTCGCTCTAAATCTGACTAACAGCAGTAAGGAATACCCATGCTACAGCTTGAATGTTGGTGATTTGAAATTTCTTCTTCCCAAACAATCATCTTAATCTTAACTTTAAATCTCAGTCTCTCACAGAGTCTCAGGCCAGGGACCAGATGTAGGCACATTTTTTTCTTGCAGAGAGTAACATGCACGGCAAATCCATTTCCCAATAGAGTCATGGTTTCCAACTGAAACCTCATGAACCTGGACTTTATTATTTGTGTTCCTATCAGCCTCTGATCTTATGGACTTTGACCAGAATCACCTATTAAGCTCTGCTTATCATAGTCTAGATTTTCTCTAGCCCATATCTCAAAACTTTTCCCAACTCATCTCACAAACCAGTTTCAAAGACTTCTGAAACACATGGTCACGTATAGTCACAACAACCACCACACTCTCAGTGTCAATTTTCTGTATTAGTCAGCTTTCAGGCACTGAGACCAAATACCCAACACACACAATGTAAAGGAGGAGAGGTCTATTTGGTTAACTGTTTCAGAGCGTTAAGTCCATAGTTGGCTGGCTCCAATACAGGAATATTATGGCAGAAGGGTGTGGATCAAGGAAAGAGCATCAGAAAGGACAAGGCCAGGGACCATCTGTTATTCCCAATGTTGTGTCTTCATATCCACCCAGGCACTCCCAGAACTGTGCTTTATTAAGTCCTTGGGCATTTCTCAATCTAGTTGGCATATCATTATTAGGGGTCATAACATGCAAATGCTAACCACCTTTAAGGTGGCCAATAGTATGAAAATACTTTTAAGGTAATATGTATAACTGAAAAGATATTGTATTGATCATAAACAACTGCAAAAGGCGGATAATTTAGTGAAAAAGATTGTCAAAACATTTGACTAAACATTTTACAAAAAACAGGCATTTGGACAATAAGCATAGAAAAAATGGTCAACTTTAATAATTACCATGGAAATGCAAAATTAAAATCTCATAAAATATTACATCTACCAGAATGAAATGAAAATATCTGATTATACTTACTCCAAAAAGCATATTTAAAAATTGGAATGCTAATGAACATGTAAATGAGGAAAGAAAAAGATTTGAGAATGAGCTGGAAGCCATATTCATGGTAGCCATACATCGCTAGGCTTCTTAGGGTTTACAAATTAGTGCCAGAATCAATCTGGAGGGCATAATTTTAAGGATCTTCCAATCTCTTCAAGAAAATGCACATATTTACATGCTCTGTGCTCACACAAATGTACATTTGTATAATATATTTTAATATATATTCAAATGAGTATGTATTCAGGTGCATATTCAGATACATGTATACATATATCATAAGCTATTTAATGAAATTTATTTCACTCGTTTATAATGTGCATACTTTCATTCTTGAAAGATTTTTCTTGTCATCTTAAATCCCAGAGTAAATAACCCTCTCAGTGTTGCTAGATACATTTTTTTGAGGTTTAATATACCAAATCTATACTCTAGAAAAGACTTATTTTAAACAGAGTGTTTGAACAAGAATTATTCCTCTCTGAAAGTGCTATATTTCAGATGTCACCCTCCAAAACATTAAAATAATCACTTTTCTTTTAAATGAGAAAGGTTGGCATTTTGCACAGCATGATATATTGGTACACGACAGAAAATAGAATTTAATAAATTGATTCCTTATTTTAATGCTAATCTTCTAAAAAATTTTTGATGATTACAATATCCTCAAATCTTTCCACATTCCACAATCATTCTTTTTCAGTACTCAACAAAACTGCTTGTCACCCCTTCACAACTTCTATGAAAACTCTATCATCCTCCCTAAAATTTCCAAAGCTGTTCAGGCAGCCTTTACATTCTGTTGGACATGTCACACTTTTTACTACCCTTGCTGAATTTTTGAAAGGCCCTCAGTGTTGTGTCTCACCTCTCTATCTGTGCTGCTTTACTCTAAAACCGTCACCTGACCTTTTCCGCTTTTTACATGGTACCATGTCTTAGTCAAGTTAGGTTGCTAAACTGAACTACCATAGTAGGCTGAGTGGCTTATAAGCAACAAAAATTAATTTCTCATGCCTTTGGAGGTGAGAAGATCAAATTTCCAGCATGTTTGGTTTCTGGTAAGAGCCCACCTCTCAACTGTGGTCTGCAGAGGTCTTGTTATATCTTCACATGGTAGAAGGAAAGGGAGCTATTCCTCTAGCTTTATTCTCAGAAAGACAATAATCCCATTAGTGAGTGCTCTGCATGACCTTATTGCCTCCAAAGCTTCCTCCTTCAAATATCATCACACTACAACCAACATAAGTTTTAATAAAGATTTAATAGGAACATTGCATGGAATAATATTTGAAAATAAGTACTAGACATAACTGATCCCTGGTCCTGCTCCCTAGATCCGATTTTCTATTAGCCACCTCTGTTTTCCCAAGGCTTTTCTATCATCTTCCAGTCCTTCCTCTCTAGCAGCCATAAAGCAATCTCTGAATACCTTGTTACTCTACCATACAAATAAATAACTATCCTTCATCTTTTTATTCATATTTATGTAGACCAAGCCCAGCCAAAAAGAACCTCTGACACATTAACCTTTGCAACACATACACACACACACAAACATACATACACACACACCATGGACATACACGCATTCATACACACCCACATATAAATATATGTTTGCGAATCTAGCATGGCAATTTATTCAGAAGCAAACAAATCAAGACTTTTACTTTCTAGGATCTCACATGCTTATGAGAAAAAAAACTCTATACACATTGAATATATTTAATATAACTTGTTTAACATCCTTTCCTCTTAATTATATGTATCAATCCTTGGTAGCTTTTATTAATTTTCTAATCCTTACAATAACCCTGAGAAGTAGGTGACTATTATTATTCTCATTGCACAGATTAAGAAAACTGAGGCATAGAGAGATGAAGTAACCTGCCCAAGGTCACACAGCAATAAGTGATGAGACCAGGACATGAACCCAAGCAGTGTGACTTCACTGAAGTTGGTGTAGACAAAGTTTGTTATTATCATTATCTTAAATTGTTAAATAAGCCTCTGGAACTTCAGGTTATCGTAGTTCAGAGTTTCAGAACTCCTGGTTCTGTTAGAGAAACAGAGAACGGTGAGCCTCTGAGCCACCGTATCTGACGTAGAACACTACCTGGGCTAAGGCTGGAGGCCGGCCTGTGTGCGTAGTTATGGCCTCCAGCCTTATCTTCCAAATGAAGAGAATGCACTAATGTACCCAAAAGGTCACACCCAGCTACAACTTTGAAGATCAGTAATATAATGGAATGTGATTCTGTTGTTTTGAGTACTCTCTAAAAATATTTGGTTTAAGCTATGAAAACTCAGAGGATTGTGTTGGTCTTTGTTCCTCAAGGATCTCGAATAATTTTTTTTTCATTATGAGTTTAGTGATCTTACCTATAAAATAAGGTTACCGTAGATCCCATTTGTTTGGTTGGTATAAAGGTTAAAGGAGATAACATATAAGCTATCAGCCCATTATTTCATGAAAACAGAATCCAAAAATGGTAATTTTTCTAAAATTTTGTAATAAAAAAAAGCATAAAAAGTGGACTGCTGCAATCGCCAGGAACTACAGGTCTATAAGTAGCTCATTACTTTATACATCAGGGACCTTCTGTAGTATCTATTGTCAAAGAAAGCACCAATAGAAAAACTCCAATCCAGAATCGTCAGCACGATTGGTCTTTATTGTGCTTATTGGAAATCCCTACAAGATCATGCAGTGTCATGGATGGCCTGCATTTACAACAAAATCCAATTCCTTTCAAAGACATTAGGTTTGGTTAAACTTTTCAATTAAAACTTGAGAAACTGTGCTAATGTTATGTAAGTGCCTATCTGGGAGAAGGGACTTTAATAAATACACGAATTGAGAGAGGAGAAGTGAGCGAACTCAAGGATAGTGAGAGGTCAGGTTCCCTAACGTCACATCCTAATGTTTTTTCCCTTCATGATTAGCATATATGTTAGAGGATTTCCTGGCTTTGGGAACTTCTATAAAGTCTTTCCTCTTTAATTCTAAAGGATGGCATTGAAACATCTGCTGCACTACTGAAAACATGAATTCAAATATAATTCAAATTTTCTTATATTCAGCATTGGAAATAAAATCATTGTTTTTGCTTCAGTATCTGGGTATTTGATGTGTGGTTTTCTTCAAAATCTGGCAACAAAAAAATCCAGATAGCCTATGTCCTAATGCTAAGATGACGGTCCCACACCATCATCTTTGGACACCAATTTCAGTACATAGGGATGAACTGGCTGAGCACTATAAGATGTTATATAGTTCTTGGTTATAGTACACACTTGTTTCCTGCTGGAATGTCAGAAAGAATAAACTTCAAAAGATGACTCAGAACTACTTCAAGTCTAAGAATTTGAGAGAACAAAAATCTTGTTTTTTACTATCAAAAAATGTTGATGCTAAGAGGTAATATGATCTTTCTATTCAAAGGTTAGAGATTGTAGTTTTGTAACACAATTTATTTAAATCTGATTAATAATCAGGAGTAGGAAAGGACACAGAGAAGAACACGGGGCACAAAGGTAGTCCATACATTGAAGCTCACAAAATGAAGTTCTCTTGCATTTAGAAGAGATTTTGTAGTTTTTAAAGATTGCTGCTTTAAGTGATGCAATATGTGGAAATGATGCAATTTTTGAAAGGACTATTTTTGCACTTGAATTTTTCATGTAGTTCATCAGAAGTTACCTTTTCATAAGACAAGGTAATGAAAATGTTAGCACAGAAAGTGGGAGAATGACATTATTATCTTAAATCTTTTCCACAGTTAGAATATGCATGGAAAAGAAAAAAGGGAAAAGGAGCTCTTGGCAGAGCAGATGGCTTGGTGCACACTACCCATGATTTGTGTACACACAGTTTAAAATGACAGTTTTTATTGTTCCCTGAACATGGCTTCTGATGACAGAAGCAAAGTCAATAGCCTTAAAAATATACAAATGTGTTAATATAATTTTTTAAATGGAGATTGCACTTCATCTATTAAAAAACTCAAGGTCATTCTTTACCATGTGTCATTACGATCCCAATTTTACTGATAGATGAAGAATATTGTCTGGAAGGAGCTGTGAGACAGCCGTCATCAACTTCCAGATTAGAGTCATAAAGAAGAGGAACACAAAGGGACATTTATCTTTTAAAATACTGTGGTTACCATTATAATGAATCAGCCCCAGAAAAATTGTTTCAATTTGGAGTGACAGACACCAAAAAATATCTTTCAAAATAAAATGTTAAAGATTTGAAAATAGGGGCCGGTGAGATGGCTCAGCGGTTTAAGCGCCTGCCTTGCAAGCGCGAGGGCCCGAGTTCGACTCCCGTAACCCACATACAAAAAAGGGGCCGGTGATATCGCTCAGCGGCACGGGCGCCTGCTGGCACGCGAGGTCCTGAGGTCGACCCCCCGGTACCCACAAAAAAAAAATAAAAAAAAAAAAAAGATTTGAAAATAAAAGCAGTTTAAGGTAAATTCACTGTATACCTATTTTCATCAGGATTGTTATCATGAATGGATGTCAGGTTTTGTTAAAGGATTTTTCTGCATCTATTGAGATGATCATGTGATTTTTATGTTTATTTCTGTTAATACAGTATATTACATTTGTTGATTTATATATGTTGAACCATACTTCTATGCCTAAGATGCAGCCAAGTTGGTGATGATGTATGATCTTTTTAATGATTTGTTGCATTTTGTTTCCAAGTGTCTTGTTGAGAATTTTTGCATCTATGTTCACTAAAGAAATTGCCCTGTAGTTTTCCTTTTTGTTGAGTCTTGTCTGGTTTTGGTATCAAGGTGATGCTAGCTTCAAGGAATGAGTTTTGCCATATTTTTTCCCTTTCAGTTTCACAGAAGAGTTGGAGGAATATTGGTGTTAGTTCTTCCCAAAAGTTCTGGTAAAATTCTGCAATGAATCCATGGGATCCTGGGCTTTTTTTAGTTGATAGAGCTTTTATTACTGCTTCTATTTAATTGCTTATTAACATTCTGCTTGGGATTTTAAATCTTGGTCAGTTTTGGTAATTCATATGTGTCCATGAATTTCTCCATTTCTTCTAGATTCTCCGATTAATTGGAATATGAGTATTCAAAGTGGTTTCTTATAATCTTCTGTATTTTGATGATGTCCATTGAGTTTTAGCCTTTTAAAATTTCTAATAACTTAAACTGGAGAAAACATATCTTCTTTAACAAATGGTACAGGGAAAACTACTTATTCATGTGTAGAAGAACATATCTAGATCCATGTTTCTCACCTGTA
Source organism: Erethizon dorsatum (assembly GCA_028451465.1). NCBI lineage: Eukaryota > Metazoa > Chordata > Mammalia > Rodentia > Erethizontidae > Erethizon > Erethizon dorsatum. Next base: position 150,541,238 of record CM051823.1, read on the forward strand.
CTAAAATCAGAACAAAATGTATCAAACACCTAGATATAAAATCAGAAACACTGAATATCCTGGAAAAGAAATTGGTAAAACTCTTAAAGACATAGGCATGGGCAAGGACTACATGAACAGAACCCCAACTGCACAAGATAGAAGACCAAGAATCAGCAAATGGGATTTATCAAATTAAAAAGCTTTTGCACAATAAAGGAAACAACCAACATGAAGAAACAACCTACAGAATAGGGACAAATGTCAGCTCTAGATACTCCTTGGACAGAGAACTCATATCTAGAATAAATAAAGAGCCCAAAAATTAGACCTCTTAAAATAAAAGACTTAATCAAAAAATGGTCAATTGAAATGAATAGTCACTTCTCAAAAGAAGAAGTTCAAATACTCAATAAGTACATGAAAAAATGTTCAGTATCTTTGGCCATTATAGAAATGTAAATCAATGCAACCCTGAGATTTTGTCTTATTCCAGAAAGAATGGCTATCACCAAGGACTCAAAAAACAACAAATGCTGATAAGGTTGTGGGGGAAAAGAAACTCTTCTACAGTTTTTGTGGGAATGTAAACTAGTATAACCACTATGAAAATCAGTGTGAAGATTCCTCAAAAAGCTGAAACTAGAACTTTACTTGGCACATCCATACCTCTTTCGGATATCTCCCTGGAAGGTTTAAAGGCACTATATTGCCATGACACGCACATATCCATGTTGATGGTAGCTTCACAATAACTAAATTATGGAAGCTGTCTATGTGCTCATCAGCAGATGGATGGATAAGAAAACATGGTACATATGCACGAAGAAGAACTATGCAGCCATAAAGATAAATTTGAGTGATTTGTAGGAAAATGGATGGCTCTTGAGACCATAATGCTAAGTGAAATCAATCAGACACAGAGGTTAAATATCTTATGATTTCTTTTATGTGAGAAATTCAAAATATAAATAATTCAGGGTGCAAAATAAAAGGGAGATAGTAAGAAACAGGGAGTAGACCCTGGAAATAAGGAAGGGGGCCCAGGGATGAAGAGAGACAGGAGGGCAGGGAGAGGAAGGAGGAATAGAAGATTAAGATGCAGCATGTCTATGTACCAATTCTCCAAGATAAATGTAATCACTATGTACTGCAAACATATACTAATAAAAAATGAAAAAGAAAACAAAAACATAGAACACATGCCAAAGTTTGCAAAATTAGTGCCTGATTTCATAAAAAGTATTCAATAGAAGATTTTGGAAATATTTAGTGGAGAAGCAGATATAAAAGTGAAGTGAGAATATTTATATTTTTAATGTTAAGAAGACCAAACTACTGGGGAAGATAAAATTAGTTCAAGTGTGCAAGTTGGAAGCATTCTTTTGAGAGTAGAAAGTGAGAATCAATGAAAATTTAAAATTTCTAATAAGGAGTATTAAATGGATTCACTAAAGAAAATAAAACACCAAAATTATATTTCTTTCCTATATTATGTTCAGTTAAAGTAAAGAAGCAGAGTGTTTTAGAAAAAAAGAGAAAGAGGAAAAGCTAATAGATTCTTGCTCATGGATAAATAGTTGACTGCTACTGGCACCAAAGAGGTTAAGATCGCATCCCAGATAGGGACGGGAGGTCAAATAACAAGGTGTCCTCTTCCTGGTTACCCAACGGGCCAGTGCAGAGATGAAAGGGCAGAGCCCTGTCGTATCTTGCCTGTTCTGACTCAATATTTGGCGACGAAGAGCAAAAGTACCTACTTCTGTTGTAGTGTCCGTACCCTCTGATCTGTGCTGCAGCCTGAAAATTGAAATGGATCCAAGCTTGGGGGCCACAGAGACTCCAGATCATGAGAGCAACACATAGTCATCCTGGGTGTCCCTTCCTTCAGAGGGCCGCACAGGAATGGGTTCACTGATGACCTCTAGGGGTCCACGAGCTCCTTAAAATTGCACGCCATTTTAAAAAATCAGTTGCATCCTTTTATTTGATACAGTCTTAATAATTAATAGTATAATTTGATCATAATAAAAAGTGCACTCATTTTTAATTACATGTGTATTAGCATAAAGACCTATGTGGGGTACTAAAATTATTCTGAATTTTTATATGCATTTTTCTGGCGAGAGAGTGTACTCTTTCATAAGGTTTTGAAATGGAATAGATCAGAATTTTAAAAAGTGTTAAGAAGCACTTCTGGGGCCGGTGAGATGGCTCAGCGGCATAAGCGCCTGCCTGTAGGGCGCAAGGTCCTGAGTTCAACTCCGAGTACCCACAAAAAAAAAAAAGAAAAAAGAAGCACTTCTGTATGAAATAAACTGCATTGTGCATACAGTAGGTAAGTCTATATTCCTAAATTTAGGGAGTACTCACTGTAGGTCAGGCACTGGGTTAGCTCATATAGTACGATACTATGTTATAGCCCTCTGATTATAAGTGGTAAAACTAAGACCTGTGGTAGATGCATATATACAAAATGCCACACAACTAATTAGCTCTCAGATTCTCACTGTCCATCTGTTGCAGTTGATGCTCCGTAACTTTGTCCTGCCTCATTTTGCCTCATCTTTGGCTGTTTTCTTCCTTCACGTTGACTTCGATTGTCACCTACATGTGAGTAGTTATGGAATCCTTAACCCTAGGCATGACCTCCTCCTCAGCTCAAGACCAGTAAGTACAGTTGCAGATGAGACTTCTTTCTTTACCTTAGGACTTCAAAACCTAGTTACTTTTTATTCTAAATGAGATCGTCCCCTCCCTTGTTTTCTTCAAGGCATCTGACATTATCATTATCAACTTCTTCGTTGCCCATGACCCATCTTTGATTCTATGTCTCTTCCCTCAGACAATCACTGATTCTGATGACTTGCTAAATATGTTAGAATCTTTCTACTTCTGTGTTCAGTCACTACTTAATTTCTTACTCAAATTAGACCACATCACATTTTCCATACCTGAGCTTCTGAGCCTCTCTGGATTTCCATTTCTCTTAGAACATCCAAATGATCTGTTTCTAAAATCCATGTCATAATCTAGTTTTGCTTTAGACTTATCTTCTATAACTCTCCAAATTGCCATGTAAACTTGAGTGGTCCATACTCAATTTCACTCGCTATTTTCTCTACTAGGAATTCTTATCCTGTTTCTTTCTCTAACTAACCACTCCAAATCCTTCAAGTCTTGGAAATTAGTTATTCAATGAGTGCAAATTTTAATGTATGATAAATTAATATGGTCTAGAGATCTGATGTACAATATAGCACCTAGAGGTACACACGAAAGATGGACAGTGGAAGCTGGGAGATACAAGGAAACTTTGGGAGGTGCTGGGTATATTTATTATCTTGATTTTGATAATAGTATCCCAGATGCTTGCATATGTCCATACTCACCAAATTACACACATTGAATAAGTGCATTTATTCACATGTCAGTTATACTTGACTAAAACTGTTTAAAAAAAAAGAATTATGGTCATATCTTAAGGGAAGATTTCTGTGGAATACTTTTAATATCCCACCGTGTTTTCCCACAGTATGCTGCTTTCCCCATCACAGTACTTCCAGGATGACCTATTCTCCCAATAAGCAGTAACACTATGGAGCAGAAAGGCCGTGACTGTCCTGTTCACTCTTATACAGTACTCCCAGTGTTGACCATGGCATCTGGTACATAGTAGGTACCTCATAAATACTGTTCAGTAAATAATATTAACTGGAATCTATGAATGAATCTCCTTTCCAACATCCTGGCAAATGTTACTTCAGTTAGTGTTGCTTGATAATAATTTGCCCAACTGACTTTGAATTTCAGACAAAAAAAATGAAAAAATAATAGTCTATGTCCCGTGCCATATTTGGGACATACATAAGCTAAAACTTAACAATTATCTAAAATTCTATTTTAATTGGGTGTCCTATATTTTTATTTGCTAAATATGGCTGCACTACTAACTTTGGTTTTTGTTTGGCTTTTGTCAGGGAATTACAGATCCTTTTAGCTCTTAAATAAAAAGGGCATCTCCCACAGCCTTCAGAGATAGGTATGTTTTGGGGCAGGTCTGTTAGGTAATATGTCTTCGTGTGAGTCTAAATTGTCTTCTATGAAGCTTCCAATGATTAGAGTTTCAATAGATAGTGTGCTTGTTAAGAGCCATGCTCTATTTATATTGGTACCTTCAAGATCTATGGCAATGACTTGGATATGGAAGGTTCTGCTGAATAAATGGGATATTATTAGTATCTCCAAAGCTACACTGTGCAAAGAGAATCTCTTTTCACATTCATGGTGAGTTTTTCAAATATGTGAACAATGATACTAGTGCTCTGCATTAGTCTGGTCTTCCGTAAGCTGGGTATTCCCAGTTCCTCACATCATTCTCTATTTTAGAAGCAGAAAAGGTACCTGATAAATGTTAGTCTATTAAGAATTTCTCCATGTTAATTAAAAAATTACATGTTGATATGAAAGTGTAATGCTAGATACAGCTTTAACCGACATAGACTAGTGGTAGATAAAAATAAAATTAATGATCAAAGTGATAATTATACCCCACAAAAATGGATATTATCTTAACCTTTCAGGGAAATGGAGACTTTACAAAATAGATTGCCTAGGTATTTTAAAATGCATCCATGTGTACACACACCTAAACATGCCCATAATTTGAGAGACTTTCATTTTGAAATATAGTACTCTAATTTTTGTGTTGTATTAGGAAAGAAACTTCAGCAGTTGTCTAATCTTATTATTTGCCAATTCCCATGTACCCAAAGTGTCTAGATATTTTTAACCTCAACACTTAACATATTGCAGGAAGAAGATATCATTATTATTTTTTTAATGAAACACATCTTTCACTTTCTCCTGAAATAATTAGCAAGAGGAATGATTCTATCTTCCCTTTGTTTCTATACAAAAAAAAATCTATAGAGAAAGAAATAAAGAAGGAGAAGGAGAAACCAATGACTCAGTCCATGAATTAGAGAAAAATGGTGCTAAAAATGGTAAGACACACATCCAGATACTAGATACACTTTAATTAGGTTATAACATATGTGGGATATTTGTCAGTGTATCTTCAAAAATCTATTGCATAGAAGATATGTACAGTTATGGCTGCACACTTTCCTTCAGCTTGGAATTACTGTTTCATCATTTACAGCAATCAGAGAAAATATAAGATTTGTATTAAACTTGAGCGAGTCCACACTTTACTGTCTTATTTATAACCCGCATTAGTTTCTACGATGATATTTACTCTACAATCTATATTCAAATCTGACACAGTATTTAGTCCTGTCATTTTTGCAGTCTAAGCAATCTGAGTAGAGTCTTCTTCTATAATAACATTTGCACACGATCACTATAAAACCATTATATTGATTGCTGCAGAAATATGAAGCATAATTAAATGGCTGGGAAATAAAGGGCATTGCTCTCAGGAAGACTCTGAGAGGCATGTTGCTAACACATAAAACGAGGAAAAGAGAAGCACTCAAAAAACCTGGTTGTGTTTTGTACTTAATCAGGGGCTTTACCATTAAAAATAACATTTTCAGGATAGAAAATCCTGTTTTATAGAAAATAAGTATACACACATGTGTGTACAGAGGCAGACGTTATACAGTGCCCTGCTGGTATCTAGCCATAAAATAAGCTCCAGGAGTCATACTGAGATTTCTTAGGACATGAACTTGCCTTCTCCTGGCAAACACTGCCATAGCTACTGGGGGCCCAAATACTGGGTGTGCCTGAGATCTAGCTGCAGATCATCCCGTGTTTATCTTCCCCAGAGAAGTAAGCAGGGGTCCCCTTGTCCTGCCGGCCACCTCACCCACCCTCATACCGCCTCTGCTCTAAAATATAATATTTGAGGGGAATCCCTGAAGTAGGTTATAATCTGTTGCCAGAGGAAATGCTTCTATTTTAAAAAGAAAAAGCAGTTGCAAGGGGAAGATTCCACTGACTCTGTGGTACTCCTGACAAGCTGCGGTTTAGAAGGCAAATCTTCTGCTTCTGCCACCTCCACATTATCTGGGAGCTGAGCAAGAGAACCCTCTGTACAGAAGGCTTTTCTAATCCGGAGGTGCATCTCTCCAGGAGATGTGAACCCCATTTGGAGAGAATGAGATGAGAGGCTTGTGCCAGAAACCTCATATGAGAAGATACTTCCAGAGTCTAGTGAAATAGAGGAAACAGAAGTCCCTCAGGGCCATGTATCACGACTGGAGGTGAGAATTCAGTTGTCTGCAATCTCCCTTGCCTCTCTGCTGCAGTGTCAGAATCCAGGTAGCCTCTGAGACTTAAGGTTTTCTTTATTTTAATTATAGCATATGTTCAAGCTGTCTCCCTAAAGTCATGACTGGACTACTAAAAATAATATGACTCCTAAGATAAATAATGAGTAATACTCTGAGCAGTGCTATGAGAGGGAGGAGAACGTTTGCAGCTGAGATTTTAAAGAGGAGAATCAGTGAGGAAAGGAGATCAAAATGATTGCAGAAGCTGATAGAAGAAAATCCTTCTTTGGTCCAATTTTCTCTCATTTTGTCTGTCAAAATGAGCCAGTGTATATAACACAGATATTGAAAAGATTCTCCAAGAGTTGGCCTTGGATAGTTTAAAATTTAAGAAAAAGAAATTTGAAATGATTCTTGAAATTTAAAAAATAGCATCCAAAGGGATTGGTCAAACCACAATTTATTCTTGCAAATAGGCAAAACATAAACTGTGTAAAGTGTCATTCTGATTGGAACAGTTTGATGACGTCAGTGTCATGAGAAAGGCTTGCCCTGGGAATTTGCCTCACACCTTCTAAGAAGCAGGAACAGTTTCTGTTCCTCTTAGCACATAGCCATGAAATAAAACCCTCAACTATCATCACATTGAGACAGTTGCAAAACTGTACTATCTCCCTTATGTTCCTTTTGGGTAATTTCATTTTTTAGTGCTGGGGAGTAAATTCAGGACTTTGTGCATGGTAGGCAAACACTCTTATCAATTCATGTCCGGTGAGTAATTCTAAAGTAAGCCCCAAATAAGGAGCACCACATATCATTAATCGGACATAACCCAAATCAGTAAAACAGATGATATTATTTTGGTGAATGGTAGATATTAGAACCTTAAGCCAGATAACACTTAGGTCTCTATTCCTGAAGTTTTCCAAGAGAACTAATTTAGATGATACTTATTCAGATCAATTTTGGATTAATGCAATTCATGTGATTTTTCCTAAGTCATCTTTATAGCATGAATTAATATTAATAGTTAAGAAAACTGCAGAAAAGATCAGCTGGTCCATCCCAGTGATCAACACTGGCCTTGAAAGCAGTTAATTTAGGATTTCACAAATGAGAAAAATAAACTCACCCCAAATTCTATAAATTAATTGCAATCTGTTCTTTAAAAATTTTTAACCAAAACTATTTTCTGATTATTGTGGCAGCTGTTCAAGAACATCCTTCAAAAATTTATTTATTGGTATATTGCATTAAAGTCTAAACTTGATAAAATTTCAGGAAATCTCCTCTGTCCTCCACTTCTCTTATCTGACATGTTTTATTTTTTATGGGCAGGGAAATACTTATATTTCCCCAAACATGACTATTTACTTTTTTGGGGGGGGTACCGGCAATCGAACTCAGGACTTTGCACTTGCCAGGCAGGCGCTTGTTCTATTTACTTTTTAATCAATGATCTACCAGCGAGGATGAGCAGATGCTCTTCTCTTAAAGTGTCAAGATGGCCAGAGACCAATAAATTACTGACAGAATTTGACAGCTTCGTCCAAAAGGAGTTGTCTCATTTGGCTCATTTGAACAGCCCACTTGTAGGTACGAACTGTTTCAGGAAGCACTACATTAGGAGTGAAGTTGGGGGGAAAGTAACCATTTTTGACATAGCCCCAGATGACTTTCTCATGGATTCTGCTAGGTAGATGGGACTAATTCTTGCCCAGTCTATGGCATTTGTTCCAAGCAAATACATTAAATTCTAATTTGAGCACCTAAAAGCAACCTAGCTTTGCCTAGAAGTATGGCTCATGAGATAAGAGCTGTTTTATTTTACCTAACTCCTACACCTCACTAAAGTTTGTAGTTTTGCTCCAAACACAATTATATCTGCTGTAGGAAGCAAGGATGAAGTCAAAAGGTGAAAAGTTTATCACAGTGTATGCAGATGCTCTGGCAAGAGTCTGCAGAGTTCCTGGGGAGGGAACATGCCCCAAGATACATCATTGGCTTCATAGGGAGCAGGATCTGCAGGGAAATGAATGGATTATTTTTTGTCTAGGCTACACATCATAACAGAGTCAGAATATATGACATACTATGCATGTAAAAAAGTGAGATGGATAAAATATTTATGCTAGTCATTAATCAAGTACCAAGTTAGAGAGATGTGGGAAATCCCATACACAATACCCATGGTGAGGCATGTAACCTTTACCTTCCTACAGGAACAAGAAAGTAACAGGCAGTCTGTGAATCCCTTCCCAGAGCGGAACAACCACCTGCAGTGAAGAAAGAAAAAAGAACATTGGCCAATCTTTTGTTGAGAGATCATGCTTGTTGATATTTCATATTTTTATAAATATGAGGGAAAGGCTAGTTCCCTTGCATCCCAAATAAGAAATTATAAAAAGAAAAAAGAAATTATAATTGGATGCTACCATGGACACCCAGATTCCATGCAGGGAAGTGTAAAGAGATGTGATTAGAATGCTCGCCTGCTGGGATTGCATGTAGGCCATTCTGTGGTGTGACTACATGCTCAGGTAAAACAACTCTGCCTTTTCCAAGGCAGCTCCACCCCCCTTGAGGGGCACAAGCACATGAGTACTGAATTTGACCAGAAGCAGAAGGCTGGAAACACTACAAGGGCTGGCTATTTTGTTCTCACAACTGTGGTTCATAGAGAATAATGAGAGAGTGTAAACCTTTGGTTTCTCTATTAACACTTGGCAATATCTATTTCACTAAGATCCAAAAGAATCCAAGGATGGTCTTCCCCGTGGGTAGCATGTACATAGTTAAGAAACTTCTAAGGTCAGAAGTTTACAAAGGTGAATGATAGTACTCTTCCAAGGTCAGAGTCAATAAAACACCCAAGAGCAAGGCCAGGAGACACGTAAGATTTGTTAATCTAGTAAAAGCACAAAGCAGAATTTGATCATTATTACACAAAGAAAGAATAAAAAGAAACATGGCATGCTATTAGAAAAAAGAACAGAAAATTTTCTTCTAAGCCATTTGATTGTTAATATATAATCACTGAGTTTTGGAATCAAACTTTTCTCAATACCTCTGCAAAAAGGTACAAAAATCAGGAATGTAGATCTTAAGGGAAAATAAAACCAAAATGAGGGATTTTTGTCTGGCTAAACCATAGTGAATAACAATGTGCCTACTTGTCGGTGCCTTACTTCTTTCATCTGTAAGTTCCACAAAAGATCGAGCACAGATGAAAAGGGTCGTTTCCTTCCTACTTAGTGGGGAATCTTAGGAGCATTACTAAACTGATCTCAGTGGAGTGTTTTGAAATCTATAGCAGAAAAAGGAATAAAAGCATGTTATACCATTGATCCTTTTGTCAGCAACGTGCTTCAGGAAAACTAATATTAAAAAATGTTATACTGCTATGTGTATCAGAGATAGGAAAAGAGAACCCTCATGTGTCTTATTTTATATGAACAAGTTTGAATTCTATGAGGTTCTAGGATCTTTGAAAGTGTGAACATTAATCATTATAGGTCAACTTGAATGGATTAAGAAATGCCTAGCAGATTAGTAAAGCACAATTCTGGGTGTGTCCATGGATGATCAACACGTAAGCCAGTACACTGAGAGGGGAACCCCACTAGTGGATGGCACAAACTTCTAGCCTGGATGGAATCAAAAGGGAAGGACGAAGAAAGTGCATCCAGTTTGGAAGAGCGCCAGTCTTCCTGAGCAACTAAATCCTTAGCTGCTGTCACCTTTGCACATCAGGCTCTAGGTCTTCAGTTTCTTCAGCCTTCCAATGCAAACTTGCGCTGGGGAACCTCCAGCGAGCTTTGAGGCCTTCCCCTTTGGGTGGTGCTGCGTCATTGATCCCTCTTGTTCTGCAGCTTCCACCATGTTGTCTCAGCAGTCACTGACCCTCTGGCTCTCCAGTGTGTAGATGGCCACTGTGAACTCTTCTGCCTCTGATCCTGTAAGCCAACCTTAATTATACAGGTATTTTCTACTGATTCTGTCCGCCTAAAGAACCCTAACTAATACAGAAAGTTTAAAATATCCTTACAGAGTGCGTTTTGCAATTATTACCTTAATTTAAACATATCATGATTTTTTTCAGGATAGGTTAAGTTAGGAGAAGACGCTTCACCATAAGGAGATACTGGGCCTTAAAGTTTGGATCTATGGGGCCTTATAGTTTGGAACAACCCCAGAGTCTCATGTGTTCAAGGCTTGGTCTCCAGCTGGTGGCACCAGCGGGAGGTGGAGGAATCTATAGAAGGTGTGTCATAGCTGAAGTGCCTTTGATGATGTCTCTGGACACTCCTTCATTCTCTCTGTCCTGGCTGCCATGAGGTGAGTAGTTTTGCTCATTATGCTCGTCCACCATGATGTTCTGCTTAACCATGGCTCCAAAGTAAGAGACAAGCAATCATGGGCTGACACCTCTGAAACCATGAGCCAAAATGAATCTTTCCTCCTTTAAGTTGCTTTTCTCAGCTCTTTTGTCATAGCAATTGAAAGCTGACTAGCAGTTTGGGTTTGGTTCTGGAGATTCAATGGGTCAACAGAGGCCTATGGCCTTTGGCAAGGGCTTTGGATTTGCTTTAAATATAGTTTAAGAAGCAAATAAATCCATCAAGGGATTTAGGGAAGAGTTGATGAAGAAGGTAATATTTGAACTGGACCATACGGACAGAATTTGCTGTATAGGCTAGTGGGCAAGGTGTGACCAAGCAGATGGGAGTATATTTAAAATTTCAGAATTATCAAATAATTCAGAATGAATGGTACAATTTTTGTCATGCTAGAGTTTAGGATTTGGGTATGTCAGGCAGCAATAGTTAAATAAGTGTCTGCTGTTCTTAGGGCAAGTATCCTCTACCATTTACGACCCCAAGTTATTTTTTCTGAGTTCTTTTTAGCCATAGTTTCTCAATAGCATGTATATTTATTTCCCTTATATTGTTCACCCAATTTCATAGCTTATTCACATGCCTAATTGTGAGGTGATTAATTTGACGCAGCCATAAACTACTGAATGCTAATTATTTATATTGCCTTCGGGGGCTTTATACCTGCACATTTACAGCAAGCTCTCTTCAGTTTAATATTTTAGCAGATATTACAAACTAGTCACAACAAAGAAGTGGTGTACTTAATTTTAGAAGATATTACAAACTAGTCACAACAAAGAAGTGTCGTACTTGAAAATTTACACCTAATTTGGACAGAACAGAAAGTTAATGAGGTCACAGAGAAGTGCATTTTCCTTGCTTCTGAGAATAAATGACACACTTTTCTAGAGTTAGCTGGCTAATAAATGTAGACCCTTTATCAGAAAGGACTGTATGTCAACACAACTGTAAATTACCAAGTCACAGAATTTCAGGATTGACAATAAGTCAATAAATATTTATTGAGTGCACAATATTTGCCAGTTGTTGTCCCAGGAGAGGGAGTTAGAACAGGGAGTGAAACAAAGCCCTACTTCTCCAAGGCATAGGGTTTAGAAGGAAGACAGCCAACAGGTACAACCTACATACATATACACATCCATAAAATGAGTACAGAGAGTAGAGTGTGAGGAAGATATAGATGTTATTTTATAATCAAGATCTAGGAACTCCTACTTAGTGAAGCAACATTTTGGGGAAAGCCTAAAGTTTGGAAATGCAACAAATAACAAGAGTTGGGGTTGTGTGTTGTGGAATATAGGAAGTGTTTGGGAAGAGCAAGGAGGCTCAAATGACTGGAATAAATTCAGGTAGAAGAGGAGACAGGGGCATGGTCTAGGTCAGACAGAGCCTTGTGGGCTTTAGCAAGGATTTTGGATATGCTATGAGAGGGAGGAATTCAGAGGATTATAAACAAGGAAAGGGATGTTATGTTTTGTATTTGAAAATGATCACTCTGGCCAATATGGAGAGAGACTCTAGGTGACAAGGGTGGAGACAGGAGGCTACTGCAACAATTCTGGGAGATTAAGGTGGTTTTGTCCAGGGCGATAGCAATGGTGATGTGTAGGAGGGGAAAGATGGCTTGATTTGAATCTATTTTAAAGTTGCTGGAAATTGAGAGTAGGATTTTGGTCTGTTTTATTCTGTTCTGTACACCCACATTGTATACTTAATAAATATTTTTAAAAATTTGCGTGAAGTGAATGGATGGAGAATTAGATTTCAGGAGTGAGAGAAAAGTGGAGTCAAGGATGGCCTTCCCACTACCCCATAGCCACTTGATCCATGCCATTGAGAGAGAAGGAAGAATTTGCCGTTTATTGAACATTTACACTGTGTCAAGCATTGTGCAGCTACTTTATTTGGAGAAGTTCAGCTTCCTGACCCTGCTAAACTGCAGCCACTTCCCTCGCATCTCCCTCCCCACAGCCCAAGCTCCTCTTCCCTGTGCAGGGAGGCCAGAGGATCCCAGGCAAATGAGGAAAAGTATCTGGGGAACTCAACTCAGAGCACGATGTCCCTCTTGCACCACATACCTCTACCTCCTCCCTGCCCGAAGTCACGAAGAAACTGAAGCTCTCTCCCCTCCTCCCTTTCCCCCACTTCTCTATGTCTGTTCACACTACTGTTTCTGCCCATAGTCTTCTTTATGTTGAGTTTTTCCAATTTTACTCCTGCAAAATTTGTCACATTGAGTTGGCAGCTGCTTCCCCTCCCACTGAATATTTTTGCAAGGGCTGTTGGGGAACACTGAGGTATGAGGTGAGTCAGAGTGAGGAAGGATTGTCCTCAACCAACACGAGCCATGCTGTAACTGCCAAGAGTCATGAACTGGAGGAGGATGACAGGAAAAATTTTGACACTGCAGTTCAAGAAAACTTGAATGAGGGGCTAAGGGTTTGATGAGAACAATAAGGAGGGAGTAGAATTTTAGACCAAGGGCCGGGAGGACGAGGGACAGAGGATGGAGTGAGCCCGAAGCAGTGAGGTAGCACAGGGATGGGAACAGGGGTGAGTCATACTTTTGTGGCTGTGACGGGTGATGATAGAACAGTGTTGTAAGAACCCAGGCTAAGAGAGAAGTGAGCAGGTGCACATGGATGAGCAAAGCACACTGAGGGCCAAGGTGTTCACGTTTGAGAAAATGATCCTCAACAAACACTCCGGTTTCCAAACGAGGAATTTAAAATGTGTGTTACTCAGGGACAGTCCTCAGGGTCACAAGCCAGAGCTTAATGAGCAAAGCCTGTCCAGCACACTTTGTACAGCTTGTAGTCACTTAATTGGCCATATTTTAAAATCATACACAGACAGAAAATCACACATATGCTAAGGAATCACTACTCTTTAAAATATTCTCCCTTAAAACAAAAAATAATTGAGGTGTTTAAATATTAAGATAACACAAAATCAAGAGGCAAAGCTAGTCAGCCCTAAGTATCCACAGTTCAAAACTCAGACAAATGAGCTGCAACACCAAGCTTCCAAGCAGACTATGTTTTTTAAAAAAATCTGTCGCTTATCATTCCTATGCAGGGTGTCCTTCTTTAATCCTATTCTTACTCATCTGCTTTTTTTCTGCTTTAGAGGCATGCAATTTGAGCTGAGTTTTAAAGCCTTAATGAGTTTCTGTGGCAGGAGCTTGCCATTTACTTCGATGAGATGCACCTGAACCCAGCTGTGGGCGCTCCAGTCTCTTGTGACCCATCTGATGACCCTGCCTGCACGTGGAGGGCGTCCTGTGGTTTTTCACCATTCTTCCCTCTCACAGCTCAGTGTCATCTTTTTCATTCCTCCTGATCCGTTCTGCCATACTCTAAATTTTAGTTCATTTTTTTCCCTGTGGAGACTCAGAAATAAAAGTCACCACTGTCTTTGTTCTACTGCTCTCCATCATTTCTTCCTTAGCATTTTTGTATTTCTGCTTTGGCTCCCTGTTCTGTGGGTGCCACACCTCCTTCTGAAGCATGGTCAGCCTTTCAATCAGAATACTAAATTTAATGATTGCCAACAAAATTTTATGCTAATCTGTCTCATGTGTGTGTGTGTGTGTGTGTTTGTGTGTGTGTTACTGAGGACTGGAATGAGGGCCTACACACTTAGCTCCAGCCCTAACCCTCTTTCATTTTTTATTTTGAGACCAGATACACCTAAATTGCCCAGGCTGGGCTTAAACTTTCCATCCTCCTGCCTCAGCCTCTGATAATGCTGGGATTATTGGTGTATACCACCACGGCTGCCTCAATTCATCTCTTTTAGTAACTGGACAAAGAACAGAAACAAGATCTTCTATCCACTATAACTTCAGCAGTGCCCTTCCCACAGGAAATACTCAATAAACCCTTGTAGAGGAAGTTTGTGGCTCCGAGTGAGGGGACCAGGATTCACCTGGCTCCCTTTCATTCACTCATCTTGTGGCGTGCACACAGCATTGCACCTTTTCCAACTGTTTCCTGATACATTAAATAGAATAAAGCTGTCCTCTTCAAATTATTATATTTCAGTGATCCTATATAAAATGCTTCAAATAATGTAGAGTATACCTGCACACATATGGTAGTGTGTTGACTCCGATGTTTGCTGCCAAAAATAATAGGGAGGCTCTCTACTCCAGCCAATGGGCTTTTACACAGGGTGTTTCTGCCCCTGGGAGCCATTTGGCCATATCTGGAAGTGTGTTTGGCTGTTGTGTCTGAGTGTGGGCAGGGGAGGGTTGGCTACTGGATAAGGGCCAAGGACACTGCAATATATCACACAAATAAGGCCCATGCCACAAAGGATCGTCAACACTGTTGAGCTTGAACAACTCTCGTTCAAATTTTAAAATGTATGATAGGGAAAATACTTTCACTGATGTATTTGCCACTAAACAATTATCTGATTTTTAGCTTTTTGGCATATAGATTAGGGACATCGTATTAATTTTGTCATTGCTTTTGGAATAACTCCCTTTTATAATGGCATTCACTTATTCCTTGCTTAGTATTTAGAAACAGCAGACTACATATGGTAGAAACTTCTGGTTTCCTCTCCTTCTAGGCACACTGAGAGCTTATACTTCCCCATCTTTCATATACGTAGCAGGCTTCATGGCACGAGCCAATGTCTTGCGAATAGAAGCATGATGTGTTACTTTGGAGCCAGAGGATTTAATGGCTGGCGTGACCTGCACAGTCCCCCGTGCCCTGGTTTAGTGATTACAGAGGCAGCGCTTGAAGTGCTGACAGCACAAGAGTAAAGCAGCCTGGATTCGAGAGCATCCCATGGTGCACAGCTGCCTAGAACTGCCCAGACCCACATAGGACTTTACACGACCAAAAGTAAGGTTTTCCAGGTTAAAGCACTGTGATTTGAGGGTTGATTGATAATGACATTCAACGTAGACTCATGTGATTTCTCTTCCATTTGAAAGGGAGAATCATGCCGTTTGTATTGAGCACTTCAAACTGAAGTTGACAATTCCTGGGACACAGCAGGTAGTTAAAAAGATTTTTTATAAAAACCTCACCTCTTCTTTACCCAAAGAAAATGCTCAATTGGGAAGAGAAACTTGCGGAGGGGGGGAGGAAGGAAGGGAAGAGGAAAAAAAAAAGAGAAAAGAGGGAGAAATGGAAACAAAGCTTTTGTAAATGAGGAGAAGAGGGATTGAAGGGAGGATAAGGGAAAGGGGTGAAAAAGGAGGAATTGAGATGTCATGTACAGGTACAAAATCTCTATGATGAAAGTGATCATTGTGTATATTTAAAATGTACCAATAAACTTAATTAATAAAAAAAGGGTTTTAAATGCCTATTTGGAGGAAAAAGAAAACAGGAAATATCTGGCTTTTCTGAGTATTTCTGTCCAAATATGACAAGTATGCTGGGTTTGTCTTCAAGGTTTTATTTTCAAAGCTTTAGAGTCTGGAAAGTTTTGACTAAGGCATTTGTAATATATAATACATCAACCACTAACATACATTCAAACCATGTGTGGCAAATCTTGAAACCCATTTTACCTTCTGGTGACCCACAGTGCAATAAAAATCTGCAGTGGACACTCGGTGATCTTTGGCTGCTAGGAAACTCCTAGGTAAATTAGAAGTGAGTGGAAGAACATTCTCTGACACAGTTGCACTGACCTGAATTTGCAAAGTTTGCCTTCTTGAGGCTGAATGGTTCCAATCCATAAACTGTTATGCCCAGGTAATAAATACTAGTCTCCTTGACGCTTAAAGCTTCGAATTGATGATGCCGGGGTTCTGCAGCACTGCAGAGTGGGAAATGATAGGGACCATGGAACCAGATGTCTGGTTCTGTGTCTGGGACCTGCTGCCTGCTGTCTGTGTCATCATGGACCTCTTTTCTTTCATCCATAAAATAGAGATAGTAAATTACCTGTATTAAAAGGCTGTTTAGAGCTGGTGAGATAGCTCAGCAGCATAAGCGCCTGCCCGGCAAGCACGAGGTCCTGAGTTTGACTCCCGGTACCAACATTAAAAAAAAAAAAAATGGCCGTTTAGTTCATTGTGTTAACACATGTTGGGCATAAGATAATACTTGGTTCACAGCACATGTTCAAATAAGGGACCCAGTGGCTGAACTAGTATCTACAATAATTGTCTCAGAGTGCTATACACATTAATGGGACAAGAAGTTGATATTCTTAAAAGGGCTACAAATACTTTGTCAACTAATTGTTCAAAATATATTTGAAACAGATAAAGCTGATAGTTTAGAAGCATGACTATAATCCACACTGAAGCATGTTTTCCAAGTCATATGGTTCTCTATGAAAGTCTCTATGAAACAATGAAGATGTTCCCACGAAGATACGACTATCTAAGAAGTCCAAAGAGTCATGTCGTCTCAAATCGTGTTCTTG
Source organism: Erethizon dorsatum (assembly GCA_028451465.1). Lineage (NCBI taxonomy): Eukaryota > Metazoa > Chordata > Mammalia > Rodentia > Erethizontidae > Erethizon > Erethizon dorsatum. The sequence continues at coordinate 150,558,264 of CM051823.1, forward strand.
AATGATTCAGGGAGAAAAGAGACATTTGTTAAATATTCTTTCTCTGATATTTTTGTTTCTTTTTCAAATTTCCAGGCAATTGAATAAACATTGTAATGATTGAGACTTGAGTACCACATTGCATATAAAAAGAGATAAATTGTTTAAAAATGATTTTTGGTGGATCTGAAAAGGTCATTCAATTCAATATAGGAATAACTTGTAAAATTAATTATTGTGCATTCTCTGGAAATTATTCAACTAACTCTGTGCAAAAATAGTTTAAAAAGCTTTCTATTCCCCACACAGCTCTAGGACTTCCACAAACAGCATGGAATATAAAATGCAATCTCCTAAACTGAGAAGAGATTATAATTGCACGTGGCTCTGTGATACAGTACCATGATATTAGATTATCTTGCACATTACAGAAACAGAAGGCAATAAACAGAGTTGTCCAAACTAGCTAGAATTTTATTTATGTTTTGCCAATCTGTTCTACATTTACTGTTGTAAAGTATGTGAAATGAGCAAGGAATTAAAGTTAAAAATGGTTAAATAAGCCTACATAACCTATTACAAAATATAATTGTCTGATATATTTAAAAATTTTAATACACTTATAATTACTTAAAATTATGCTAATAGGGACACATTTCTGCTTTTGTTCTTTTTTTTTTTATGTGGGGACTGGGAGTCAAACTCAGGACCCCACGCTTGTCAGCAGTTTCTTGTGTCACTGAGTGATATCACCGGCCCTTTTTTTCCTTTATGTGGGTACCAGGAGTCGAACTCAGGACCTCACATTTGCCAGGCAGGCACTTACGCCACTGAGCTATCTCACTGACCCTTTCCTTTTGTTCTTAACCATATTACATTACTATAGACATTAAGAAAAATGAGAGATTATTAATTTAAACAGAAGTTGTTACAGAAAACATAGGTGTATAGCAATAAACTTGGCAGGGAATACAATACTAAGTATTCAATAGCTTTTTAAATAAAAATTAATTTTTACCTATTTTCTACATTTGTATAATGTAGTATACATGTCTTAATATTATCTATGTATCACTTTATACAAAAAGCAAGGCATAGATTTTAACCGCAGTTTAAGCCAAGAAAATTGAAATTGGAGGAACTTTGACTTCTTGAGATCAGACAAGCAGTAGAAGAATCAGAAGTTGACCTCAAACTACTCCTCTAAATCTTCTCCCCTTTTGTTAGTCAAAGGTCAGAAAAATGGTCCATGGATAAAGCCAAAATGTTAAGCCAGGTCTTGGAAGAGTCTATTGTTCATTTAATATTCACTCATCAAACATTGAGTACCTGCTGCAAAGATAATGAGGGTTTATGTTATTATAGTGAAGAAGGTGGGGGCCTTGCCTAGCCTTCCCAGTGTGGAGTGGAGACCGAATGCTAAATACACATGGCAATGCAGTGCCATAGCAACTGGAACAGCGCAGGATGCCACAGAAGAGGGAAAAACAGACTTGCAGCTAAGCCCAGGGGAGTGGAAAGAGTAGGTGATCTTTGAGATGAGAGATCAATACTATTAGAGCTTAGACAAAGAAAGGGAGAGGGAAGGGGGAGTTCCATGCAAATGCCCTGAGATGAAAAAGGAAAATAAGATTAATTTTAATATTGATTGATAAGAACAGCATGAGGGCCAGTGATATAGCTCAGCGGCATAAGTGCCTGTCTGGCAAGTGCGAGGTCCTGAGTTCGACTCCCGGTACCTGCATAAAAAAAAAAAAAAAAAAAGAACAGCATGAGTAGAGATGGAATCCTTGAGAAATAGTTAAGTGCTACCTTACAAAGTTTTTTCTTTGTTGTTGTTCTTTTTTGTTGTTGTTGTTGTTGTTTTGAGACAACATCTTGCTATGCAGTTCAGCCTAGTCCTGAACTCACCATGTACCCAGGCTGGCCTCGAACTTGCAGCGATCCTCCTGCCTCGACCTCTGGAGTGCTGGGATTATAGGTGTGTGCCACCATGCCTGGCTCCACCTTACAAAGTTTAAACCTCAAACTGAGTTTCATGGAGAACCACTGGTGAATTTTCTTTCTTTTTCTTTTAGCTTTATTAAGGTTTAATTGATTTAAAACTTTTTCACGGGTTCACTATATACATTTTGATGAGTTTGATCATACCTCTATATCCATGATGGTGTCACTCCAATCAAGGTTCTAAATGTGCCCATCTCATCCAAAAACTTTGTGCTTTTTACTGTATGTATGAATTTTTTGTGTTTTGGTTTTTGTAAGAACATTTAATGTGGGAGCGATCCTCTCAGTGTAGATTGAAGAGTGCTGAGCACTGTTTCGTGTTGGTGTAGGTGCACTCTTTCTGTATCAGTGTGTATCTTACCTGTAAGTCTATAAGACACAAAACTAAAACTCCTTGAAGAGAATGTAAGAGGTAAGCTTCTTACACTGTTCTTGGCAGTTATTTCTTGGATTTGACATAAAAATCACAAGCAACAAAATAAAAACTAGACAAACAGGATTACATCAAACTGAAAATCTTCTGCACAGCACAGGAAGCAACAAAGTGGAAGGCAACCTACAGAGTGGGATGAAATAGTTACAAGCTCTCTGATGAAAGGTTAATATCCAAAATGTACAAAAATTTCCTCAAACTCAATAACAAAAATAGCTCAATTTAAAAATGAGCAAATGCTTGAAATAAGCATTTCTTCAAGTGAACATACCAGTGACTACCGGCTATATGAAATGTACTCAGTTTCACCAATTAGCAGGGAAAGGCAGATGGAAACTACAATGAGATATTATATAACATCTGTTAGAATAGCTACTAATGTAATAAAAAAGGTAACAGGTGTTGGTAAGAATATGGAGAAATTGGAACATTTATGTATTGTTGGTGCGAAGGTAGAATGGTATATTCACTATGGAAAAATTATGGAAGTTCTTTAAAAAATTAAAAATAAAGGACCTTATGATCCATCGATTTCATATCTGTATTTATATCCAAAAAACTGAAATCAGGATTTGAAGGGATATCTACCTGCACTCTTGTGTTCATTGCAGATTATTCATGTCAGTCACAATATGGAGGCAATCCAAATGCCAATCAATAGATGAAAAAATAAAGAAAACGTGGTAGATTTACATAACAAATATTCTCCAGCATATAAAAAGAAAGAAATCCAGATTTTTGCAGTAAACCAGCCACAGAAGATAAATACTGTGTGATTCCATTTATATGAGGTAACTAAAATAATCCAAGTTATAGAAGCAGGAAAAAGAATGGTGGTGGATAGCCATTGGTGAGGGAGAAATAGGGAATTGTTGCTCAGTTAGTAGGGAGTCTCAGTTTCATGAGATGAATGCATTCTGGAGAGCTTCTGTCATGAGATTTAGACAGGGCTGAGACATGATTTTACTGGATTTTTAAAAAATATTCTGACTTCTGGTCAAATATGGCAAGTCTCTCACATGTATTTTTCTCCATTTACTTTTACAGTCTCAGTAACATGACAAAATTTAAAAGGTGGAAAATCCAAAAGATAAAATAGATTGAGAGAGAAGATAATAGTAAATGAGAAATATTTTTTGAAGGTGAATAGCACATGAATATTAGTAACTGACATACAGACGAGATGACAGAAAGCTAGGAATCTGCAAGAGAAGACACCTATGAGAAACAAGGTAATTTATAGCACAAACCTGGAAAAACTTGGGAACTGGATATACAAGGTCCCTCAAAGTCAAAGGTAGATTGATTCTAAGCTACAGTCTCAACACTTGAAGGTCACTTTCAATTATTCATTCAGATCCTCCGGCAATCCTGAGCAACAGACTGCTGCCATCCATACTCCCATAGAACACGTGAGGTTTCTTATCAGGAGAACGTACACCGGAGAGGACACCTATGGTGCAGTGCCTGGGTGAGTCTGCATACTGAGCACTGGGAAGCCCATTCCGCTAGCCTACGCGACATCTATGGCTTCCAGCTTGCAACCAAGCTTATCTCCTCCAGATTGGAGATGAAGATGCTCTTTTCTGGAGAACTTGAGCAATCAAAGAGTATCTGTAGTCAACACCTACAGATGTCGACATGGAGTGGGGCAAAAAAGTAGCTGGGTCTGCCACCCAGTTATCCTTTACACTAAACTACCAGTTAATAAGCCTTGGTCATGTTTACAGGATTTGAATTAGTGACAGTGTCCTCGCTCAAATCAAAGAAGTATTGCCAGAAATTTAAAGATCATTTCTCATATATCACACAGAGATATAATAAAGACAAAACCTCTAAGACATGGAAATTTGGAGACTAGGACAAAAAAAAAAAATCTTTAAAACGACAGAATGAGGGCCGGTGAGATAGCTCAGCGGTGTAAGCGCCTGCCTGGCAAGCGCGAGGGCCCAAATTCAACTCCCGGAACCCACATACGAAAAAAGGGCTGGTGATATCGCTCAACAGCATGGGTGCCTGCTGGCGCGCGAGGTCCTGAGGTCGACCCCCCGGTACCCACAAAAAAAAAAAAAAGAGAGAGAGAGAACAAATGTTCAGTACAGATTAGAAAATATTTTAGTTTAAAAAGCAAAGGTACTATAGAAAAAAGAATAATCAAAGAATGAAGAACATTTAGAAGTAAAAAAATGATTGCAAGAAAAAGAATCAGCAGGAAATCTGGAAAGAACAAAAAAATTTAATATAGGTGCAATAGACCGGATTCATATTTTAGGAAATATTTACTCCTATTTCCCATAGAGAAGAAAGTATTTTCCCACTCTAATGTGGTTGGGCTGGGCAACCAAGTCCTACCTATGGGTAGACCAGAAAATGTGTTAGTTCCAAACTAAAGTCTTAGGAGACACATGAGTTCCTGTTTGCTTTCCTGAACATCTGGCATTCAAGAAGCCAGTGGTCCAACGAAGCTAAGAAATACATGGAGCAGATGTCCCTGAGTGAGTGGCCAAGTCCAGCTGGCCCAGCCACACCACAAAGAGCCCAGCCAACTGCAGACAGGTGGGCAAGAAACAAATACTTATTGTGTGTAACACTGAATATTAAAGAGATTTGCCATGCAGGATTATTGTATCAAAACCTAGCCTAGGACAAAAAATAAAAATAAAGACCTTTTAAAAAGGAGAGATGTTCTGTGTGTAAGGACTGGAACAAATGGTACTAAAATAATTGGATTTCTGTGTGAAAAGTGAACCTAGATATGTATATTACACCTTTCATAAAATCAACTCAAAATAAATGATAGACAAATAAAATGCAAAAGCTATAAAATTTATTGACAAAAACACGAAAGAAAATATAAATTACTTTGGATTCATTTGTTTATTTATTTATTTTTTTTTTGGTGGGTACCGGGGGGTCGACCTCAGGACCTCGCGCGCCAGCAGGCTCCCGTGCTGCTGAGCGATATCACCGGCCCCTTTTTCGTATGTGGGTTCTGGGAGTCGAACTCGGGCCCTCGCGCTTGCCGGGCAGGTGCTTAAGCCGCTGAGCCATCTCACCGGCCCACTTTGGATTCATTTGATGATGAGGTCTTGTTTTGGTTTTTGTTTTTCGTTTTGGGGAGTGAACCCAGAGTCTCATGCATGTTGAGCTTGCAGACTACTACTGAGCTATGCCCTCAGCCCTAGTGATGAGTTTTAAAATACAACAGTAACAAAATGCGTGAAAAATTATTATGCTAGCATTAATTAAAACTAAAATATTCTGTTCTACAAGAGACTGTTAAGGGAATGAAAAGACAGCTACAAATTGGGAAAAATATTCGCAAAGCACAGATGTGATAAAGGAATTATATCCAAAATGTACAAAGAACACTTGGAACCCCAAAATAAGACACCAAACAAGAAACAAAAATAAACCAGAAACAAAAAGGGCAAAAGATTTGAACACCCCATCAAAGATATACAGAGATGACAAATAAGCATATAAGCATTCATCATTGTTTTTCATTAGGAAAATATAAATGAAGGGAACATTCTGGAAAGAGGAAAAACTATAGAAAGGATAAACACATTTGTGGTTGCTAGGAATTCTGGAGAGGTTATACAAGCAAATCATGCAGGATTTATTAGGGTGATAAAACTGCTGGTTATGATACTATTCTGGTGAATACAGAATACAGAATGACATTCTGGATTTGTTGAAAATTAGAACTTCTTCCTAGCATAAAGAATAGAACTTAAGGTTTGTAAATTTAGCAAATACTTTATGATGTGAGGGGATCGCAGGATAGAATGAAAACTACCATAAAAGAAAGTCACTTGCCAGGCATGGTGGCACTTGCCTATAATCCCAGTACTTGGGAAGCTGAGGCAGGAGGAGCCCCAAGAGTTTGAGGCCAGCCTGGGTTACATTGTGAGTTCAAGACCAGCCTGGACTACGTAGTGAGACCCTGTCTCAAAAAATTTAAAAAATGAAAGTAACTGTGGTACAAGTATATGAAATAATCTCTCTGAAGGGGTCAGGAAAAAGATGCTTCCTTAAATAATTTTACGAATGAATGAAGACTGTAATACTGAAGGCAGAAGGAAACTTACACACACAAGCACTGTACTGTAGGTGGTAAAGTTGTTTTACATAGGGGTGTAGGTCAACCATTCCAAAATGTTTACACATGCATGCTGGGATTGTGCATCCAGTAAACAGGTGGTCAATGATGAGACCAAGTTTCTCACTGTGTTACAGTGACAGGCTACAGATAAGCAAAGGGAGAATGCTAAAGGGATTCAAGTGCTCATGGGTTAGAGATGGAGGCAACACTATGAACTCATGAGTAATTTTCTAGGTAATGATGGATATGTACAGAAATACTTATTCACATATACGCGGGTAGTACACACACCCAGCTTACCGATCTTTGTTTCTTATACTGCTCTCCAATGAAAAGAATCATGACTTTCTGAGTGGAAAAAATGATTGAATTAGGGCTTGGACAAGAAACATATAAGATGATTGTGAGTCATCTTGGAGTGTTAGGAAGTAGAGAAAAACTCAAAAAGAAAAACCTGTGATAGTAGGGAAATCAACACATGTAGGAACCAACTGAAAGAGCTTCCAATCACCAAAATTGGAAAGAAATGAGCTATCAGGGTCTTGGCCTAGCTCCAATATCCTAAATGAGTAGACAGTGAAGGCTTAAATAAATGAGACAAGTGGTATGATTTTAGGGCTCCAGGAGGATCAAAACCCTTTAACAGAATTCGAGATTCTCTGGGGGTTGAGACCAAGAACTTCTCTGCGTGACCTGTATTGATTTAGTTTACGAACAAAGGGAGGGGATACTGAGGAAAACTCGGAACCTGAGCAGGAACTTGGGAAGAGTTCAAAGACTTCCCCGAGTAGTAAATTATGTTAATGTAGGAGAACTATCTTATCTCCGGGTTGACATTTACTGCAGGGGTGAGAAGCCAGCAGCTACAGTCTCTATTTAGTTTATTGAGGTTTTGAAGTTGGAACCAGTATCCTCAGCTGTGGTTATCTTGACTTTAGAGCACCATGCATATGTTCTTTTCCAGCTCAGCCAAGGTCCCTGTATTTAGCAACTTAACCCTGTACAGCCTGGGCTCCAACAATGAGCAAAGTAATAAGTACCATTAGATTGTAATTCAAACTATAAAATTGAGATAAATGAATGAATGAATATAAAAATTAATTGGGGAGAAGAGATAAATGGAGAAGAATTCAAAATAACTTATGTAGCAGTTCTCCCTCAGGGAGGTGGAGCTTTACTTCGACTTTGTATGTATTAACTGGGCATATTGACTTTATTTCAAAAAGAACAATATGGAAAAGAAGTAATCTTACAGAGGAGAAATCTGATAACCATTACTTCAGCCAAGAGATCAAGCTTAATATCAACAATTATCAGCATATTGTTAGCATGCACCCTTAATATGATTTATAAGAATGACACTTTACTGTGTGGTCCTCTTCCCCAAACTCTAGTTTCCCCAAATTCTAGTTGGGCTGTGAAGAAATAATTAGACAATTCTAATTTAGGCACATTCTACACAATAACTAGGACACACTTAATAAAACTGTTAAGGTCATCAGAAAAATGTGAAGTCTAAGAAATTGTTAAGGCCAAAAGAAGCCTAACATATTTACTAAATTTATTGCAGTATCATGAATGGAATACTGGAACACAAAAATTGTGTTAGTCAAAAATAAAGGAATTTGGGGGGCCAGTGAGATGGCTCAGCGGCTTAAGCGCCTGCCCTGCAAGCGTGAGGGTCCGAGTTCAACTCCCAGAACCCACATACGAAAAAGGGGCCGGTGATATCGCTCAGCGGCACGGGCGCCTCCTGGTGCGCGAGGTCCTGAGGTCGACCCCCCGGTACCCACAAAAAAAAAAAAAATAAAGGAATTTGAATTAAGAAAGACAGGAAATGTGTAGTCTTTGAATGAACAGTCCTGGGTCAATCAGTTATCCAAGTAGGCAACACAGGAAACTTGATACCAACCTTTAGTATTTCTTTTATGTGTAGCCTGCTGCTCAGTGAAGCTTTTATTCACTATTCAATGATTATCACTAAATGACATTTTCTTTTTCATAAAATTTATATCTGAAATTATTGCATTTATTTGATTTTTTTTGTGGTACTAGGGAATGAACTCAACACCTTCACACTCAGCTACATCCTCAGCCTTTCCTTACACATTTCAGTGTGAAACAGTGTCTCCCTGGTTGCTAAGATGCCCAGGCTGGGCTAAACTTGTGATCCTCCTGCCTCCACCTCCAGAGCGCCAGCATTATAGTCATGGGCCACCATGCCCAGCTTGATTGCCTTGTTTTTTTTTTATACGCGGGTATTGGGAGTCGAACTCAGGACCACGCGCTTGCCAGGCAGACGCTTATGCTGAGCTACATCACCGGCCCCTTGATTGCTTTTTGACTGCTATTTTGTACCCACTATAATACAAACACCTTAAGATTAAGAATTCTGCCACATCTATTCTTCTTTGTACCTGGAATCTCTAGAATATTTCCTGCCAAAATCATAAATTTTTGAATGAATGAATGACTCAATCAATAAATGAATAAATAAATGTATAAATCTCCCAGAAAAATTAGGAGTGCAAAGAACAGATAATCCTTTGGTCTAGCATGTGAAAGATAAAGCATTTATTTGAGAAGGCCTGAGATAGGGTGATAGTTTGGATCACATTCCAGATAAAGGGCATAACAAACACAGAACATATAGCAAATGTGTAGGGGAACATCACAGCATGCATTTCTGAGTGAGCCATTATTATATATAGTTACTTTCCTGTTGCGGGACAAAGTACTTGCCCTCTGCTGCTTAAAGCAGGAGAGGTTTATTTGACTCATGTTGTCCAGAAGGTTCAGTCCACCATGATCTGACTCTAAGGCACATAAGCCTGGCAGAAGAGCCTGGGGGAGGGAAACTGCTCAACTTCCGGCAGCTGTGAAACAGCAAGGAAGGAGCCAGGGACAAGAACACACCCTTACAGGTCATATCCTGAGTAACGCCCCAGGCCTACCAGCCAGGCCCTAGCTCCCGCTAGCACATTCGGCTCATCATAACAGCCAAGACATGAAAGTAACCTTCCATAGATCTGTCTGTGGAAGGGCGAATGGATAAAAAAATATGTCATCTACAAATGAACTTTAAAGTATGAGAAACAAGTTCTCAGCTACTGCTCCTGTCCACCCTCAGCATCAGGATCACCTGGGAACTCCCTAGAAATGTCTATCATTTACTCCACCCCAGACACACTGAATCAGCTGCCTCTGGCCTACTAATGTGACAAACCTTTCACACCAAGTTTGAAAACTGCTGATCTAAACCATCATGTCGCCCTAGTTTGAGAATTATTGGTCTAAGCCCTCATCCTGCCTTCAAGCAGTTGCCATTTCTAATTTTAACTCACAGCATATGACTTTTAGCATCAGATTTCTCTTATTAATCCATTGGAAACAAGTCCAAGAGGGCTAAAGGAGAAAAGCCCATAAAAATCTATGGTCTAAACTATATGTGGAATGTAATGATACACTTAGGACAAGAACTGGAGGATTTTTCCTTTTTCCAAGCTGGAGATGTTTTGGACATGCTCTCTAATTGGGTAAACATAATAGCTATTCTAGAAAAGGATTTACTCCCACCTTGTCTTCTAAATTCTAAAATGCCGCTACCTCTGAAAATTACAATCAGCAATTGTCAGTTACAGTGAGGACAGCAAGGTAAGCAGCTGCTTGAGTTTATTTAAGGAAGCTACCCAAGGATGTCAGCTCTCGGTGTTTCTAATTATTAAGGCAATGGGAAGCATCCTTCAATTTTATAAATAGAGAAATCAAGGTAAGGCTTCCTATGTTTCTTCTGTAGAATGAAACCCCACAAGCCTACTACTTTCAATCCATTATCTGGAATTTTTCTTACAGCTTTTACATTTATTTAAAAACTACCAGCTAAAGGCTTGAAAAGGCTGACTGTTTTAAGGACATTAAATAAGGTCATTTTAAAAACTGTCTTCTTGGGCCAGTGAGATGGCTCAGTGGCATAAGCGCCTGCCTGGCAAGCGTGAGGTCCTGAGTTTGACCACCGGTAACCACACACACATGCACAAAAAAACTGTCTTCTTTCTCAGACTCACCCCTTCGTTTGCATACTAAAGAATAATCATTTTTTAAATTAGATTCTTATATTGATTATTTTTCTTTTTATTGGTTTTCCTTTTTGATTCATTTTATAATACTGAAGATTGAACCTAGAGCCTTTGCACTGAGCTATATCCTCAGCCCTTCTTTTATTTTTTATTTTGAGACAAAGTCTTGCTAAATCGCCAAGTGCCCAGGCCGTGCTTGAAATTGTGATCCTCCTGCCTCAGCCTCTCAGAGTGCCTTTCCTTTTCTTGAACATATTTGTGTACAATGTTTTGATGTACAAAGTAAAATTATCACTAGAGTAAAGCACACTAGAATACACATCATCTCATAGTTATGCAATTTTTCATTAGTAACCTAAAAGCTACTCTTTGAACAAATTTCTAGTATTCAATAAAATAGTAACTATAGTCCTCATACAGTACGTTAAATCTCTAGACTTGTCACCCTAACTTCAACTTTGTACTCTTTGATCTGTATGTCACATTTCTTCCTTATTCCTGGAAACCATTATTCTATTTTCTGTTTCTACAAATTATGATCAAAATATATAGCGAATATTTCTTTTAAAATTTATTACAGAAAAGGCATATTTCCATTAATCACCCTCAAAGTATTCCCCCTCGCTTTGAACACACTCCTCCTACCATTCTTGCCACTTTCTGAAGCAGTTCTGGGAGTCCTCTTTCATAAATGTCTTTATAACCATGATAAAAAATATAGCAAATGGTGCTGCCAAGTGCCATTCAACAGAAAGGCATGCTTGTAAAAACATTACTTATTCACTGGATCTTGTGCTGTATTACTCTGGCTCTTTTCCAAAGTCAAAATGACCATGAGAGGTAAATGTTTTGAATAGATTTAGGACATCCAGGCAGCCACGACTGCCCAACTAAAGACACCCATGAAAGAGGACTTCCAGAACTGCATCAGAAAGTGGCAAGAACAATGAGATGTGTGTTTAAAGTGAGAGGAAGTATTTTGACAGGGATTCATAGCAATATAGTGTCTTTTACTATAACACATTTTAAAAAATTTAAACATTGTATTTGTTGATCATACCTCATATACATTTGACTTTTAAAAAGATTCCACATATAAATAAGATCATATTATACTTTTCATTCTCTCTCAGGCTTATTTTACTTAAATAATTTCCTACAGGTTCATGCATGTCATTACGAATGGCAGAATCCCTTACTTTAAGGTTGAATAATATTCCATTGTGTGTGTGTTTATAATTTATGTATCCATTCCCCCACCAATGAACACCTGAGTTGATTCCATATCTTGTGATTGTGAATAATGTAATCAACTTGAGAGTGCAGGTATCTCCTTGGATCCTGATTTCATTTCCTTCGGGTATATACCCAATATATTAGTCAGCTTCTCTTTTGCTGGGAAAAAAATACCCAAAACCCACAGTTTAAAGGAGGAGAGGTTTCAGAGCATTCAGTCAGTGGTCAGCTGGCTCCCCGGCAGAAACAGGACGGTGGAAAGGCATTGCAGAGGAAAGCTGCTCACCACACGGCAATCAGCAAAGAGGGAAGGAAGGAGCTGGGGACAAGAACACACACTTCCAGGTCAACCCCAAGTGACTCACCTCCAACCAGACCCCACCTCCTAAGAGCACACTTATCCATGAACTCATCAATGGATCAGTCCCCATGGTCCAATCATCTTCCCAAAGCTCCAGCACTGAGCACAAGAGACTTTTGTGGGACATTTTAAATCTAAATCACAATATCCAAAAGTGAGACTGCTGCGTCTTATCTTGATATTGGCCTTAGCAACGACATTTTGGATATCACACCAAGAGCTCAAGCAGCAAAGAAAAAAAAAAGAAAGACTAATGGGATTTCATCCAACTAAAGAGCTCTGAACAGCAAAGGAAAGGACAAAATGAAAAAGCAGTCTACGGATTGGGAGAAAATATTTGTGAGCAATTTTTCTGTTAAGGGGTTAATATATAAAAGATACAAGAAACTCAAACGACCCCATAGCAAAAAACAAAACAACAAACAAAAGCACCACACACATGCCAGTGATCAAATGGGCAAAGGGTCTGAACGACATCTTTCTAGAGGACACACACATGGCGAAGAGGTACAGGAAGAAGTGCACCGCGTCACTAATCTGGGAAATGCAAACCACAATTAACTATCATCTTCCAGCTGTGAGGATGGCTGTTACCAAAAAGCAAGAGGCAGCAAGCGTTGGTCTACAGAAAAGGGAACCCTGGAGCACGGGTTTTTGAAATGTAAGTTGATACAGCTATTAGGGAAAGCAACATGAAGGATCCTCAAAAACATTAAAACTAGCTGGCCCAGCCTTCTCGGTTCTTTGTGAAGTTCAGAGTCCTCTGTCTAAAGCGGCTGCCAGAGCCCAAGGCCAGGGCGCCGGGTGCTGCCCTCGCTTGCTCGGGGCTGAGGCAGAGGCAGCTCCCGTCCGGCCGGGCTCGGGCCCGCGCTTCCTCCTCCGCCGGGCCGGGCCAGAGGGGGCGCCGGGCGCAGGAAGCGCCTGCCAGCGCGCGCCTCCGGCGTCCTCCCGGCCCGGCCCCCGGCCCGCCCCCGACCCACCCAGGCGGCGATCGGGGCGGTTCCGGGTCCTGTGACCGGTGGCCTCCGAGGGCGGGCCGGCGGGCGGGCGGCTGCTGCGAACTTTCGCAGCCGCGAGGTCCGCACCAGCTCGCGCGGCCCGGAGCGGCGGGGCCCGGCGCGGACCCATGGCCGGCGGGGGAGCCGGGGACCCGCGGGCGGACGCCTCCGCGGCGCCCGAGACCCGCGAACACCTCTTCAAGGTGCTGGTGGTCGGCGAGCTCGGCGTGGGCAAGACCAGCATCATCAAGCGCTACGTGCACAAGCTCTTCTCGCAGCACTACCGGGCCACCATCGGCGTGGACTTCGCCCTCAAGGCCCTCAACTGGGACAGCCGGACTCTGGTGCGCCTGCAGCTGTGGGACATCGCGGGTAAGCGCGCCCGGCGCCCGCCGGCTCCGTTCCGCCGCCGCCGGGTTCGCGGCTCTGTCCCCTGCCTGCGCTCTGCCCGCGCGCTGTCCCGAGAGAGAGGACCGGGAACCGCGCCGCAGCGGACGCGCGCCGGCGGGGCCCTTCCGGGCGGCTCGGGTCGGTGCGAGGGCGCAGCGCTGCGTGCTGCCCCGCCGGCCTGCGCAGATGGGAGGGCAGCCTCCGTCCCGGGCCTCCCCGTCCGGGCTGCAGGCCCGGCAGCCCTGGGAGCTGTGCTAGAAGTTTGGACTCTGAATAACCCAAGATCGTGAAACACCGGGACGAGGGGGGCGTGAGAGCCGCGCAGGGGGATGAGGTGGTGTAGGAAGGGCTGGCTGGCGCTGACGCGGGCACCCAGGGGTGCCCCCTCGGGAGCGGCGCAGCCGCACCGACACTCGGGTTCCTTTCCAGCACCTTCTTCTTCACCCACCTTGGATCTGGTGCTGTGCTTTTGTGAGGGCTTTTTCCTGACAAGGGGCCGGGGAAGCCACGAAGACTATTCCAGAAGTTTTAACTGTGGCTAATGATAATAAACCAGGAAGAGTTGGAGCTCTGAGAGAGGCGTGGCTCTGAGCCCGGCCTTGTGAGGGAAACTCCGCTCCTTAGTTTGTTCTTCATCTGGGAGGCCGGGTCACCCTGGGGAAGATCTGGGAAATTTCTCTGAAACTTTGTACCCCTGCTTCCCTCCCTCAACCAGCATCTACCGGCCCCTCCTCTACATCCCACAAATCCCGTCTCATCTCAGCGGCTTTGTGTTTAGTTTCACTCTGAAATATAAAAAGTCCACTGTCTCTGAGGGACATTGTCCTTACTGTAATTTAAGAATTGCACCCTGGCCCGGGTAGTGGGTGGGATGTGGACATTTAAAGAGAAGCGAGCTACTGGGAAGTTTAATTATGAACATGGTAGCAAAACAGAGGTTACCCTGTTTAATAAGTGAAGCTCAGTGTGCCATAGGTCATTTGAGTGGGAGCACATTTAGGGTGGAAGGTGCCTTACCATCCTTCCCACAAAGGGTGCCCTGAAGCCCATGGAAGGTAGGCTCCCCGGCTGGGATCAGACTGGGGGAACCCGTGGCTGCTCTCTACCAGACAGTGCTGTCTTCATATACCCTGGTACATGGAGGAAGTGTTGAAGAATTGTAGTTTATACCCACTCATTTAAGAGCAGATTTCTGCTTCAAATGAAACAGTACATTCATACACATGAACTCCTCAGAAAAACAGATCATCAGCCTTGGGCTGTTTTTTTTTGTTTTTCGTTTGTTTGTTTTGTTTTGTTTTGTTTTTTGCCAAAAACCAAAAGTACGTTTGAAAAGTCATCTTTGAAGCCAGTCTGCTTTCGAAACACTTCCTGCTGTTGCCCGGAGCAGTAGTGAACATTTTACTGTCTCTTGAAAAGCAACAGATTCTAAAGTTGCCTTACCATGTGATAATCACCATCCAGCACTCTTCAGTGTGGCCTTTCCACAAGGATGACTTTCAGCCCTCTCACTGAGGTGTGGTTGACATTGTCTCATTCTCTTTGTAAATTAGCATGGTATTTAGATGTTAAATTACAGTTGACTCCTACTGCAGATACATGAGTATGAAGGATAAAATTTTATGGCATTTTTTTTTTTGGTACCAGGAATTGAACTCAGGACCTTGCACTTGTCAGGCAGGTGCTTGTGCTGCTGAGCTATATCCCTGGCCCTTGGCACATGTATTTTTAAGCTTCATAGTAAAATGTTTTTATTTGGACACTTAGGAAAACAAAAATCCAAGTAAGTTTTCTTCCTTGGTATTACCTCTTCTGTTTTCATCATTCTTTTCTTTTTTGTTCATGTGCATGTGTGCACGTGTGTGAGTGTGTGTATGTGTGTAATACTGGAGAGTGAACCCAGGGTCTTCACACTTCTCCAGCCCTTTTTAATTTTTTTTTTTTTTTTGAGGCAAGTTCTCGCTAAGTTACTAAATTGCCCAGGCTGGACTTAAACTTGGGATCCTTCTGCCTCAACGTCCCAGACTATGGGTATGACGGGTTTGCGCCACCATGCCTGGCTCTTTTCATCATTCTTGAACAGATCTAGATAACCAGCAGTAAGACTTACTATGTCTTTATTAGACTGCTAGATACCTGCCAAGATAGGATATCTTTGCACTTCTGCCTAAATCCATAGCTTAAGCTGTGTCAGAAAGGAAAGCAGCATTCTACAATCTCCAAAAGGTATTTTTGGTTGCTAGCTACTGATATTTCAACAAGAACTGTTGTACTATTCAGCAGGTGTATATCAGCAGTTGATAACACCAGAAATTAACTTCTGAGATCATTAGAAAATTATTAGTTTCTTTTAATAAGATTTTGAGAGATAGAGTCTTGATATAAGGATAACAGGAGACAAAAGTAACTTCGATTTGGGCTAGAGTTTGGGGAGCTAAATCATAACTACTTGGTTTGAATAACTGAGCTGTCAGAGAATCTTAGCTCATATTATTTGAATTAAGTAAGAATGATCTAATGCGGGACACTCCAAAAATTTTTCCCCAAGCCTACATGTTTGGCTGATATTAAATTCTTAAAGGATAGAAATATTCCTTGATTGCAAAACAGGGGTGAAGCTAGCCACTTGATATGACTAATTTAAGGTTTGGTGTTATTACTAGCTTGTTTTTACTTTTGTTGTTTTGGAGGCTGTGGAGAAAGACAAGACCATAAAGAAATTATGTCAACAATCTCTATTCTAGGAAGCTGTGGCAAGTGTAATAGTCAGGAATTGTTGAATGTTTCCTGTAAATGTAGCCAAGCAAATCTAGCTAAACTCTTCAAATTAGGAACCACAGTAACTTTCAGGTAGAGGCCTTAACAAATCTTTTCTTGTGCCACTGAAGGAACTTACAAAATAAAGATATACTTTATTGCCATTTTTGTATGAAACATTTGCTGCCTTTTAAATTCATACTTACTTTGAGGTTGTTGCTTGATAACAACTGAGATATGTTAATGTGATTAAGTCTTGAATAAGATTTTAAAGAGTGTTTAATAAATGCACACTAAAATTAAGATGTAGCTGGAGAGGTTTCTGATCCCTCTTTTAATGTTTGCTATACACAAAGTATTGGGGTTACTACAAACTGTAAGCTTACTGCTTACTAGCAATGAAAGAATTTTCCAAGCACGTTAAATGGTTAATGTAAATTAATCCTTAAGTGTATCCACTTAGACCTACTGTATTTTAGACTTGATGTATTGATTGAAATGAGTTGTAACAATTTTTGAGCCAAAGAACAAATTGGGAATAATTTGCTTTGAAAAAAGTTCATGTAACAATTTTTCCCAAGCACCAAATGCATGCTTGGATGACTTTATAAACTATATAAGCTATATTTAAATTCCTTTTCTTCATTTTAATTCCTATCCTGAAGCAGAATGTGGACCCTGATTTTCCTTTTCCACTTTGTACTTCACCAATTAGTATACCTGATAATTTCCTGTCTTCTTTCATAACTCTGTTCTAAACATTCATGAAGAAGAATCAGTAGTACCACCTCAAACACTTCCCTGATCTTTGAATTATCATTGTGGGATCGTCAGTGCCATAGGTTATACCTAGATGACCCTCCAAAGCCTCATGCTTGTGGAAAGTGATTGGATTACTGGTGCACTATAGTTGATTCGCTGTTAGGAGGTAGGATACAGTGGGAAGAGGGAGGATCACTTGGGGTGTGGCCTGGAAGGGTGTATTTCCTTCTCCCGCTCTGTCCTTCACTGTCTACTTCCTGTTGGCCATGAGGTGAGCAGCTTTCCTCCACCAGACCCTTCCTGCCTTGGGGCCAGCCAACTGTGACTAAAAATGTGAGCCAAAATAAACCTTTCCTCTTTTAAATTGTAGGTGTCAGGTTTTGTTTCTCAGTGGTGAGGAAAATAACTAAGGCAGGGAGTTATCTTCTAAACATGAATAAGCAGTGCTTTGAGGAATTACTTATTTCTAGTCTCTGTCTTACACATGAATAGTACAGTAAATTTCCTATTGCTTATGGTGGCCAATTACATACATGCATTCAAAAGGCTTTTTCTAATCTGTGTTATATATAAGGGATCAGACTTTTCTCCAGTCTTGCCATCCTATCCTTATTTAGGCTTATTTCCAGTACAAATTTACAAGCAAAGGCCGACATCTTGAAATCACAGTTCCTGAGTTTGGGGCTTACATTCACAATTGCTAAGGCGGGCAGTGGTCAGCCTAACAGTGTCACTGGACAGAGTTTGATGAAGTCGCATCAAAGAGGCAACGAGGACTTCACCTTCTCCCACCCCGTGGAGTAGGTTCATCCACTTTTGTCACAAGCATTTAAAGGATGTGTCAGTGAGAGGTATAGGCAGATTTATTAAGGAGAAACAAAGAACTACACATTCAAAAAGGAGTGCAGGTGCTCCAGTGTGAGCACATTATGATTTGGAGTTTCAGGGTATTGATGTGGTGGTCTTGGTATGTTCCCAAGACGGATGTTCTAGGATGTATATTTCTAGTGTCTGTCAGGTTACCCATTCATAGGCTTGGATAAAATGTAAACCAGCATGTGTTCGAAGTATAGAGATATGGTACCTAATTAACAGTGTTATTTCCTTGAGGATGGAAGTCTGTGGAATTTGTGAATTTATACTACTGAAAAGCCATGGGCCTGATTGGCAGACTTACTATATCTTGAAGACTGTTAGGATTTAGTATATGCACTGCCTAAGCGAACACAAGATTGTTTTTTAGAAGCAAGAAGCCTGGAAGAAGAAAACCAGGCCTAGGGGTGAAAAAGGCACTGTAGGCTTGGGTACTTTTGGGTGTCGAAGCTGCAGTTTCCTTAGAAGTGCCATTTTAAAATTACAATTTCCTTGTTTCCCTTTCTACCTGTCTTTATTTCTCCTGTCCCACCTCAATAGCATAGTTGTGGTAGTGCTCATGGAAATTCTCCTGCCAAAGATAAGCTTGTGGCCTGTCCCTTGTTATTATGCTGCCATTCTTAACTGCCACAATTAGGCCTGTGACCTGAAAGATCCTCAGATTAGCAGTAGAGATAGTGGGACAGTGACAGGAAATTCTCAAACTTTCCTTTGCTTCCAGCCAGTTGCCTGACCCTTCTGCCATCTGAATTGAATTACAGGTGTCCAGGAGCCATAGTCTAAAGGCGGAGAGGTGTACTCGCTGCACCAGCATAACACAGGTAATCGGGCACTGTATCAAGGCAGGTTCGTGACTCCGAGATAAGAAGACAATAAACTCTTAATACTATAGCAACCTTCAGGTTCACTGTTGTGAAAACAGTAGCATAATTCTTTTCTAATTTTTCAAATGTTCTAGTTATTGTTAAATTGGAGCATATAACTCATATTCTAAACATTTGATAATTACCATCTCTATTTTGAATCTAGAATTTCCAGTTGTACTTCTCTTACATGTGAAACACAGTACTGATGAGGTAGTCAGTTTTTGATTAGTGGCATCATATATGGATTTTGAAAGACTTCCCAAACTGTGGGACTTTTCTGCAGGTAACAAAGATACTTCATTGCTGTGTAGTTGTAGAGCACACCCCGGAATAGCAAGGCAATAATTATATGTGTTTGCTTGTATGCTCACTAGTTAAACCTGTAAGCTATGTATTATTCCAGGGATTCAGAGTTATTTTCAAATATATTTTAGAAGAATTTGTATCCATCATGTATGTGGGATAGCCACAACTGTCTATTTTTTTTTATAAGCTTTTCATATGAAATTTTCTGCGGTACTCATTTTGTTTTAAAATGTACTCAGAATTTTACTTTTATTTGTATATGATGAAGCCCATAGATCAGGAGCCAATTGCTATTGAAAAGATAGTTATTTAATGACACAGCCCTAAAAACAGGGGCAACTGTATCAAGCCACAAGGGCCACCTGTGGAAGCACCAGGGACAGTTACTGGGCAGAAGGAGGACTAGATCCTTCAGTGCAGGACTTGAATTTAAGGATGAGTGAGGGAGGGTTTGCAAAGGGAGTAAATTAGGGATTGGATAGTTAGAAGGAATTCTGTGTTCTCAGGGCTGTCGCACTTGCCCCTGGTGATTTAGGGCTGGGAGATAGTGTCCAAGTCAGCGGATAAAGGAACCCTAGGGAACACTTGGATTTAGAATTGGTTGGTTTGCATATCAAAGGGTTGCTTTCAGCCAGGTAGTTCGCTATCTCTAGAAATTAGCTAACTGCCCAGGGGAGTTCTGTCTCCAGGCCTGCAAGTCACCAAGATATCAAAGTATCATGTAGAATATAGAAAACTGAAAGAAAAAAGAAAAAAAAAAAAAAACCCAAACATGATTAACACATATTCTTTGACATTCTACTAAAATAGATTGAGGTGAGATAAAATGCTCTTTCAAAGAAGGAAAATTTGAAGACCTTAGGTATGTAGTGCAGGAGTGCCATAATCTTAAAATAATGAGGACTTCACAGTTAATCAACACTTAAATTACAGAGAATGGGCTAAGTCAATAAGTTCTATTGCAAGTACACAGTTCTTCTCCTCGATAAGAAGAAAAGTGCATTACTTTTGTAGCTGTGAGACAAAGATCAGGAAAAGTGCTTTAGAATTCTATCCAATTGAGTTTTCGTAAGCCTTTTGTTCTTTATGGCTCTTCACAGTTGAGTAGGTTAGGCAGAGGGAGCTTCTTTACTCTTCGGTTGAGAAAGAACCACAGAAAAATCAGTTGATAGGAAAGGTTTTCTTTAAGGCAGGTGTGCCCAACCCTCAGCCCACGGGCCACATGTGGCCCTGGACAGCTTACAATTTGGCCCACAATATTATAAACTTTTCGTATTATTATGTGACTTTTATTTAATTGGATTTTTATTCATACATGTTTACAGTACATACTGATTACATTCTTCATGGGGAGTTGGTATGTGTACATAATACATCTTAATTTTTTTATGTCCCCTTCCCCCGTTCCTTCATCTCTTAGTCCCCTTCCCATTTGAGAAAGATCCATCTCCCTGCTTTCTATTAACTGTCTTGTATTTTGCGCTTTAATTTATTTATGCTTTGTGTTTCTCATACAAGAGAAACCATGCAATATTTAACATTGTGTGTCTTATTTGTTCACTTAACATTATGGTTCCAAGGTGCATCTATTTTCCTACAAATGACTCATATAAATGACTCATGGCATATAAATACTAAATTTTCTTTATCCATTCATCTGTTGATGAGCATGTAGACTGCTTCTAAGAGTTAGTTATTATGAATTGTGCTGTTATAAATATGGGTATGCATGTATTAGTGCAATATGATTTTGGGGGGAAGAAGTTTTCTGGGGGAAGATATCTAGAAGGGGACTAGCTGGGTGGAATGGAACTTAGCAATATTTTTCACGACTGGCTTGCCTGGTGCTCCAGCCTGCACTGTGTAGGCAACAAAAGAATGACTAAAGCAGTATTCTGCCTGATACACAGAGCACACAGTCAGTCTCGTTGTAACCCGTGTGTATCAGACATTGCACGTGGTTATGTGACTTGTCGAGTACAAAGAAACAAATACTGAGGACAGTGTTTCAATCTACCTACCTGTGTGTGCCTATGAAGACAGGCATTCATTGTTATTAAGGAGACGTGTAAGTATTCTTATTTAATAATTAAACTTGGCTTGTTGAATCATTCTATAAAATAATTTAATAAAAATTTGAAGCATAACGGAGATCTTGTTACCTATATGCATTAATTATATTATAGATTTTATATGCAGCTCAAGACAAGTTTTTGTCACTAGATGAGGCTCAGGCAAGCTGAAAGGTTGGACATCTGTGGTTTAAGGATTTCTGTTGGTCTTTCTAACTGACAGATGACCTATATCCTCTTCTTTCCCATTATTTTCACTCACTTCTATCCACACATTTTTCATAGACATCTTTGCAGTGATTTTTGATTACTTCTTGAAATAAATATTTCAGGATTCGGGGTGTGATTAAATGGAGCCTTTCCATCAGAACCACTGGAGGTGCTTTAGATGCAGATTCTTTAGCTCTCACTGTACCCATAGATTCGGCTTCATCTGACAATACGTTCCATGTGTCATGGTTTAGCAGGAGAGGAGTTACTTCTCTCACACATAAGTTTAGGGCTCAGCAGTCTAAGACGGGTAAGCAGCACCATAAAGTCTTCATGGGTGAAGCTTGGCTTTTCACCCCTCAGCTATGCTAGGCCATGATCCAGTCAACTGGACACACCCGTGGCAAAGAGCAGTGAGGAAATCTAAGGCTTTGGTTATACACTCTGTACATGGCCTGCCCAAATAAAATTCTGTGAGAGGAGTATGGTATAGGCAACTAGTAATCCTTAATATTTACAAAATCCATTCCTAGGGCTTGGAAAGTTGTAATCTGTCACGCACCATGAGTGATTCTTAGTCATATTAACATTGAGAAGCATTGTTCTGTCTTTGGCTTTGTTACACCCTGGTAGCGCACTTATCTTCTGCTGCTCATTCTCCCTCACCTTCTACAACTTCTCAGTTTCTTTCTCAGATTCACAGTGCTTCCCAGAAGTGGCATCACCACCTCTACCTCTGAGAGCAACCTCAGGAGCCTCTCTTGGAGGCCACTGTGTGGTACCGGAGTAATTGGCAGGACAGAGTCAGGAGGCTGTTGTTCCTGTTGGATACTTTTATTTCAAAAGGAAAATATTCGATATCATAAAACTTTAAAACTATTATGAGTTTGGACACAAATCAGGAAGCTATTTGATTTGGATAATTATCCTCTTACAACTTCTGATTAGAGATAGCTTGTTGTACATACTTCATCTCTGAAATGAACAATGAGATATGAGTATTTTTCTTTAAAGGACTTTCCATATATTAAGTGGAAGCTACATATTTTTACCAAGTCACCTTGACTACTATGTAGATTGGTAATTCTCATTGGATGGGGAAAAGTAATTGGAAAAACTAAGCACTGTTTCATCTTAGTGCTTCAACCTGGTTAGAGTAAAATTTATATTTTGAATTTCAACTAACGTTTATCAGATGGGTTCATGAATATAAAATATAGATTCAAACACTAAAAAACTATACAAGAATAGCGATGAAAATTCCAAGGGAAAGTATCTCTGACTGGTATTTGTGATACTGCAGAATTTAGCACTTCTTTATCAATCTGAAGGGAAATGCTTCCATTAGCTGCAGAGATAAATAAGTGTATATATTTTCTTTAACTTGTTGTTTCGAGTGGTTCTCAAGGTCATTAGTGTTGGATGCCTCCAAATAATAAGATAAATATTTAAACTTTTGCCAACCTGTGTGCTTTCTGGTTCATCTCTTTGCATGTAGAAGAGGTTTGGTGAAGCTTTAAATATCTTTTAAGCATATATGAGTAGCACTGGGCTCTTTTTCTTTCTGATTGCCAAGATATCAAGTTACCATCAAAATTCCCTTTGGTAGTTAACTATAGAAGGAAGTAGTGCATTGTTTTAAGGACATAACATTTTGAGTCCTTTGGAATGTGCTCTCAGTATGCCAGCAGCAATGCTGATACAAAGGTGTACCTAGTATCAGGATGACTCGTGCCCTGGGCTGGAGCAGAGGTTCCCTTAGCTCCTGTGTGAAGAAGGAGGTAACACAGAGAAGAGGGTGTGACTTTCGTAGAAGAACTAAGCTGTCTTTAAGGCAGTCAGTTACTCTTGGGCTACTGCTGAAAAGCATTTCGGATCTACAAAACACTTGCAGAAGTGTCTACTCCAGCAAGTGTCTGGCTAACAGATTAGTCAGCACAAAAATAACAAATCATTTCAGCAAATCTGAGTAATTTCATCTTCCTGCAACTTTATTCTTTCATCCATAAATCTCGAGAAGTTTGACTAGATGATTTGGGATGTTTCCAGAAATCATTGGTAATGACTGGAAGCATTGGTAGAAGAGGCTGGTGTTGGCTAGAGTTCTCTCTGAACTGATAGGAACTTGTTCGATAAACCTATTAGGATGATGCTCCCCCAGTGAAGCAAAACATATGCAACTCCTGTTTGTATTTACTAAGTGTACTCTTCCTTCACTATCCAGCCCTTCCAGTCACGAGCCCCCATGAATGGATCCCAACCTGGGACTTTCCCATGCAGGAAAAGCCTGCATTTTGGTGAAGTGTCTGTTCTAATATTTTGATTACTTAATGGATCAGGTTTTTTTTTTAAATCTTACTTAGGAGTCTTTAGAGTTCTATTTTTTTTTAATTTTTATTTTAAAGAGAAAAAAATAGAACAAAATTTCAAAACAACGTAATAGGAGGGTAACAATGGTTAATACATTACGTATGGTTATCTTTAAATTAGTTACTCAGGGTACAAGATACCAGCATTCAATTGTCCAAACATTACTGGCACAAACCTTTCTCTTCAATGAGCTATAAGCAAAATTAATAGGGTATCTATCTTAACTATCTTATATTTATATATATACAATTTTTTTTCTCTTCACTTCTTTCTTTTCCCCATTCCCCCATCCCAGTTTCTCTTTCCTTTTGACCAGTTTCTTCCTGTTTTACCATATCTGTTGTATATTTTGGATCTTATTTACTCTTTCGGTTTCTCACACTAGGGAGACAATACGATGTTTACACATGTGCATCTGGTTAATTTCACTTATGAGTATTTTCTCAAGTTGCATCCATTTACCTATAAAAGTCTCCAGTTTATCCTTCTTTATGGCTGAATAGTACTCCATTGTATAAAAATACCACATCTTTTTTTATCCTTTCCTCAGTTGATGGGCATTTTGGTTGTTTCCAAGATCTGGCTATTAAAAATTGTGCTGCTATAAACATGGGTGCACATATATCGCTGTGGTACGATGTTTTTAATTCTTCTGGGAAGATGCCCAGAAGGGGAATAGCTGGGTCAAATGGGACCTCCAATCCTAGTTTTTTGAGGAATCTCCACACTGATTTCCACAGTGGCTGTGCCGGTCGACACTCCCACCAACAGTGGAGAAGTGTTCCATTTTCCCCACAGCCCCTTCAGCATTTGTTATTAGTTGATTTCTTGATAATAGCCATTATTTCTGGGGTGAGGTGGAATCTCGGTGCTGCTTTAATTTGCATCTCTTGAATGACTAGTGATGTTGCACATTTTTTCATATATTTATTTGCCATTTGTATTTCTTCATCTGAGAAGTGTATATTCATCTCAGATGCCCATTTTTGGATTGGGTCTTTAAATTTGGGAGGTCTGATTTTTTTGAGTTCTTTGTATGTTCTTGATAATAATCCTTTGTCTGAGGAACAGCTGGCAAACATTTTTTCCCACGTTGTGTGTTGTCTCTTCATTCTGTTGGTGGTTTCTCTTGCTGTGCAAAAGCTTTTTAATAAGATGAGATCCCAGTTGTTGATTCTTTGTGATAGTTCCTGTGCATTTGGGGTTTTATTCATAAAGTCTTTGCCTACATGAAGGTCTTCAAGAGTTTTACCTATCCTACCTTCCAGCAGATTTAATGTTTCTCTTTTAATATTTAGATCTTTGATCCATTTTGAATTTAGTTTAGTGCATGGTGAAAGATATGGGTCTAGTTTTAATCTTCGGCATGTGCAGAGCCAGTTTTTAGAGTTCTTTATGTGTTTATTCTCCATACAAATTTTTATCAGATAAATGATTTACATTTTATCTCCCAGTTACTTTCATTTGCTTAATTGCATAATTGACACATATTTGACTTGACATATAATGTGTTCTTTCTTTTTTTAAGCTTCGTTCCTTATATGAGGGCTGTCAGAGAGTTTTGAGTCCTAACCTTAGAATCAAAGGAAAATTAACTGACATTCCTAAGTCACAGTGTCCTCCTCCTTTTAGGAGTAAATGTTAACATCACTTGAATTACTTGGGATATAGGTGATTCACTTAAAAAAACAACAGCCACTTACACTTAATAGTGTTTTGTAACATTTGGATATTTAGACTTTTAGTCATTTGTCAGCCTATATCTTTTCTAAATTGCAAGTGGGCTCCAAAGAATACTTTCATAAAAATTTGTAATTACCTTGAAATCTTAATCTTTTGACCATCCTTAATCTAAGGCTACCTTAGTGAGGCTAGTTACTCTTGTTGCCATAGTCCTTTCATATTCCATCTTAAAATTTAAGGAAATGCTTGTTAATACCACCGTTTAAAAAAGAACAAAGTCTGATCCATTGTAATGTACCTGTAAAGTCTTTTTGAAGAATAGTAATCGTGACTTTGACCACTTGGAGTATCCTGAGTGAGCATGCCCTGTCTGATTACTGATATATATTTATAGAAAATAGCCCAATGCTAAGTTTTTATAAATATCTGTTTTATCACCAAATAAAATATCCAGTTAAGCACAATAGTAGGGTTTCATATGTGATCATGTGTTACAATAAAATTTAGACCTTTAGATTATGGTAGTAGCACTTCAGATAAAAACACATGAGTTTTTTCAAAGTAAATTCACAGTTAGTTTATTTGTATAAGCTTGATAGTTGTTATATTTTTCTTCTGTTATTCCATTAAGCAATATATAAAATTGTATGATGGCATTGTAAAGTTTAGAGCAGAAAGGATTCTCTAATTTGAAGTAGCTCTGCATCTGTATAGATAAATGTTGATAAAATGTAGATAAATCTTATTTCTCATCATGTGTTTTAACAGGAAAACTGGCTTATCACATCGCTTTTATCATAGACCAAAGTGTTATAAATCTTAGTCGTTACATTGGTTACCTTTCATTTTTCCCTTTCCGTCTAGCCATGAATTTGAAAACCTGGAGGTATGACCTATAGAAGTCAAGGCACCTACAAGATAGCTCAGAGTCTTAATTCAAGGGAGTCAGAAAACCTAGATTAATCTTGTCTTCTTTAATCAGTACCACTGTGATCTAGCCCAAGCACCTTTTTGCCTGTCTTTCCATCTGTCAGGTGAAGATAAGTGTCTTTCCTAGGTGACAGATTAGTATAGTAGCAGATAGTAAGAGGATGGTTTATAATCCTCTCTTTATGCATTGATAGTATTGAATGAAGTAGCAGAATCTACCCAAAATGTTAAATTATTTTATTTTATTTTATTTTTTGTGGGTACCGGGGGTCGACCTCGGGACCTCACGTTCCAGCAGGCGCCTGTGCCACTGAGTGATATCGCCGGCCCTTTTTTCATATGTGGGTTCCGGGAGTCGAACTCGGGCCCTCGCGCTTGCCAGGCAGGCACTTATGCCCCTGAGCCATCTCACCGGCCCCTAAATTATTTTAAAAGAACAATATTTGGAGACCTCTACAATTGATCCTTCTTATAATCAAGCAACCAGTTGTGCTACATCTTGTTCTGAAACCCTGGTTTTCATGTGCCAGCTTCTTATAGGAGACTGCTCTTGCAATCGAGCCAAAGCGGATATAGCCCCGAGATGTGAAAGAAAGATGATTGAGAACGTGATCTACTTTGTCTCTTGTCCAGTCCTAATCTCTTAAGCTGAAGTTGTAATCACTGCACTTAAGTCCTTCCTGCAAGCTTCATTTCCTTATCTCTTCTGCACTTCTAGCTTTCATTTTTTTTTTTTTTTTCAGATTCCTCTCTTCTCTTAGACCAAGGGAAGAGGAGAAAGAACCCACAATTTTTGTAGAGCTCAGTACTATCATAGTGAAGTTTATGGTGAAGGTGTGCATGCACAGAACATAGAAGTCCTTCACTGTGTGCCCAAGAGAACCATCAGCCACTTCTGCTTTATAGCTCGTGGTTCTGGATGATGTCCTTATTCCCACCCATTTATGTGGCCGTGAAATGGGAGATATTTGCTTATAGTATTATTCTTGAAGCCATTGAGGCCATAACCTAAGTATGACTCCATGAGAGTTACAACCGTTTAATCTTTTTCTATATTTATTTCTAGGTCAGGAGCGGTTTGGCAACATGACTCGAGTATACTACAAGGAAGCCGTTGGTGCTTTTGTAGTCTTTGATATATCGAGAGATTCCACATTTCAGGCAGTGTTAAAATGGAAAAATGATCTGGATAGTAAAGTTCATCTTCCCGATGGCAGCCCTATTCCTGCTGTCCTCCTAGCTAACAAATGTGACCAGAGCAGGGACAGTGGCCATAGTCCTTCTCAGATGGACCAATTCTGCAAAGACCATGGCTTTTCTGGATGGTTTGAAACTTCTGCCAAGGTGAGATCTGCTTTGCTGATGAATCTGCTCATCTCTTTACCTTGTCAGTCTGAGTTGTGACTATAGTATTTGGATGGATCTCTGTGAGGGTTTCTTTTAAACCCAGAAAAAGAAGAGTACGTCATGGATGTACAGTAGCTTCCCACATTCTGTAGCAAGAGTGCTTTCCAGATATATTAATAGGGAAGTGAATAAAGGGTAGATTTTTGCATTAAAATAAAAAGAATTGTTATTTAGAGCAAAACTCAAATGACATTTTCTTTGACTTTGAGTTTTTACCTGAGGTACTTCTCATGCCACTCCAAGTAAATGAGAGATAAGATATATTGTCAAGCACAAACATTTTTTTCCTTTTAAAAAAGGCTTAAAGAAATATAGGGAGATGCCCCTAAGTGAGGGTCTCTAGATTCGATCAGTGAATGTTTAAATTAAAAAATATATTACAGTAAAAGATGCATTGCTATTAACCCCCCTCAAGATATTCCTCCTCTTTTCAAAAATGCTTATCTCATTGTTCTGGCCACTTTCTTAAGCAGTTCTGAAAACACTCCTTTGTGTCCTTAGTTTTGCTGTGAAACCTGTCTCAATCTCCTGCATTGATACAAAGACATTTACCTTCCAAGGTCATTGTGACCTTAGGGAAGAGTCAGATGTCATCTGGTGCCAGCCCTGGTGACTAAGGTAGATGAGGTCACACAGTAATACTTTTGTGAACCTGCCTTTCCATTGGATGGCACCTGACAGCAGCATTCACCATATTTTTTTTAATCACACCTCATAAACACACTCCAGAACTGCTTCAGAAAGTGGCAAGAAGAATGAGATAATTGGGGTCAAAGTGAGAAGGAGCATTTCGAGGGGGGTTAATGGCAATGTGTCTTTTACTGTGGTAGAGTTTTTTTACTTAGACACTCACCATATAATTTGATCACAACTCCTATATCACATACAGCGTGAACAAAGAAGTTGTTTGAAAAACTTTATATCAACTATGTATGAAAGGTTTGAACAACAGCAAAATGTCAACATTTATAAAATGCTTCTTCATAAATATTAGGTAAAATTCTTTTTCCTCACTAATTGGGAACTGGATAAAATGTGTTTTGAAGGAAAAAAACACCAAAGAAGATTTGGAAAAGCTTAACCATCTGGATATACAAGAAAGCAAAGGTGAATTTCAGAAATACAAAATATTGGGAGAGTTCTGTGCACTGGAAGTTTCACGTGAAACAAAATCACACATATAAAATGATATGTTTGAGAACTGTGTAGAGAAACTAAGTCATGAATTTGTACATTCATGACACAGTTCCCGCTTTAATACGTATTGTGTAGATCTTATATATGCGCATGCATGTCATTGCTCCTGCAGGCGTTCCCCTCATTCTGGAGACTGACGGTAGTAACAGGTTACTCTCAGCTGTGCTGGAAACTGACCCTCAAAGTGAAAGAGTATTAGATGCCACTGGTGATCAGAATGATGAAAGCAAGTGAAGAGACGGCTCCAGAGGGCAGCCTCACAATGCTGGGTGAAAGTAGAGTAATTAGAGGAAAAGAGTGTCTCCTGGGGACAGAAGTAGAGTTTCTAACCTGCAGGCTGTTTGTTTCAGTAAAAGAAACATCATTATCTTAAGAGTAGTTAGTTACTCAGTACTCGGAGGTGTCTCGCTTAGCCTGGCAGGAGGAGCATACGTCAGAAAGAAAGGCTTCTGGGAGAGAAGGACTGTGAACAGCCAGGCTTCCGTCTGCTGAGTGATTTGCCTTAACTTTCTAGGTTCATTGAAAAGAAGAATACCAGTGTATGTAAATGTGTATGTGAGCATGTACTTTGGTTGGGGAGTATTCTGTATTTGAAATAAAATACCACTTTAGGCTTGATTTGAATAAATCTTAACTATAAAAATCTAAATTTTTGTCCAGAATCTACATGTAAGATTTATAAATGATGTCATATGGCCTATAATTTGAGAATGCATAAGTGTTCGGCTTTATTTTATTTTTAGAGGCGATTACATGTACAGGTTAGAGGAGAAAATTGGATTAAAGGTGCAGGTATGTTCTGCGCTTCCATACAAATATAGTAGAAACAACTTCTGAAGAACCTCCTATGTAATACAGCAGGAATTTTAAGAGTATAACAGTAATATATATTTTAAGTTAAAACTCTGTAGTCCAGTATTTCAGCTACTTCCTAGGTGTGGCTAATAGATACACTAAATCTACTTGTGAGCTGGCCGGCAGCTGCCTTTATATCTGATTTTGCTTGAGTTCTACTGTTCTGAATTCTAATAAGAAAGACACTTTTGAATTTATGCATTTCATCCTTTCCTCTTATGGCAAATAATGGACTTCTAATATGAAACTTTGTGACTAATTCAATTACTGTTCCTGACCACTGTGAACAAGTGCAGCTAAGTAATTTTCTGTAATGGGGATAATGGGGACTGAGTGACACTTGTACATTCAAAGATCTGTACTTACATTAAAGTTAACAGTTATTTTGAGATCAAAGATTTTTAAAAAGCTGTTGATCCTCTGAAAGACACCTGAATAAATAACATAGCTCTTCTAAGTTTCCCACCATCTGAGAAGTAACACAAATAATGGAGAAGGTTATAATAAACCTCAGGGTTTTAGATTTGATTGGAGATATCAATATAAGCATTTTATGTGTTTTTATATATACATATATAAACTCATACATGCACACATAGCCATATAAATAAGTAGGTATGGAAGTATAAATGTACCTGTACCTAAATTTACTACTCTGTGTATTAAGAGGGCTTGGACACAAGGATACCAGAAAAATAAGTGAACTCTCCTAGTACTTACAATTTGTTGCTGTTGCTGGTGGTTGAACCCAGGACCTCATGCATGCTAGGCAAGTGCTCTACTGCTGAGCCATGTTCCTGGTTCTGGAATTTGGTTTTTAAATACAGTTTTCTAGTAAGCAGAAAGAGGATTCCTAGGGAAATAACTAATTCCATAGCTGGTGAGACTAGAAAGTTAAGATCACCTGAGATATTTTGTGGTGTCAGAAACTAAAGAAGCATTCAAAGAAATAATGGAGACATGTCACAGAGACACAGGAGCTTCTCTATAGAAGCTTCGAAAGTCCCAAGGCAATTGGAGCAACAAAGTAATATTGTAATGGAGTTACCTCACAGAATTAAATAACCCATGATGTGCACAAACAAATGTCAAATACCTGCAGAAAAGAATCTTTTTCTAAAAGTAGAATCCCAACTAATAAATACAGAAAGAATGATGGAAATAAAAAGTCGCCATTAAACACCATGTTAATCATTGTTTTAGGGGAGAATTAACAGGGGCTGGAATTAGGAAAAGTAAGGTGAGAAATAGGAAACATATATCTCTGCTTTCTAAGTAGAAAGGGAAAACTAACTTTTAGGTGAGAAACCTGGCAGCTGTGACTTCAGTGGGTTTCCTGGTACGCTGAGAAGGACACAGACACCTATCTTGCTCCTGCCAAGAACATAATACTTGAATTTAATTGTAGTGAAATATTAACAGACCCAAATTGAGGGATATTTTCTGATTAGTGCTCCCCAAGAGTACCGGGGTCATGGACTACAAAGAAACTAAGGCCCTGTCCCAGACTGAAGGAGACCTGGGAGATGGGACAACAAAATGCAGCTTCTGATGCTGCATCAGAAAAAGAGCCTGAGATAGTTGGGGAAATTCATTTATTTATTTATTTATTTATTTATTTATTTATTTATTATTTTAGAGAGAAAAAAACAAAACAGTTTCAAAACAGGTTAGTAAGAGAGTTACAATAATTAATGCATTGCGTATTGTTGTCTTCGTAGCAGTTATTCAGAGTACAAGATATAGGCATGATATCTTGTCGAAACAATATTAGCACAAACCTTTCTTTCCAATGAACTAAGAGAAACGAGCTGTATAACTATCTTAACTATCTTGTGTACAAATATATCGTTGACAGATTAATGTCCTGATTTCTGTACCTGCACTGTGGTTGTGTAAGCATTAATCTTTGAGGAATATGGGTGAAGGTTAAGCCAGGAAATTTTACTATATTTTGCAGTGGTGTTGGAGATGTGAAATTATTGTAAAAAGTAAGCAACAGTATTTTCTATGCATTATCAATTGTGAGTTTTGTGAAGATTTATGAAAAAGCCACACAAATGCTGTGAGAGCTAATGATTCTTAATTTCCTTAATGGACATCATACTTACAACATGATTTTAGGCTAATTATACATGATAACTTAAAACATTAATTTGTACTCACAGATGGAAGAGCAACAGGATACATTTGATATATTTTGATGTGGTTTAAGCCCTTTTTACATTTTCCTTCACAGTGTATCCTAAATACTTCAATTATAAATACAAGGGCAGAGATTTTCCAATCCGAGTGCTTTCAACTGTAAGCGGCAACCTAGAACAGGGTGGCTTGTTGAACCTAAGGATAGCTCATTGAACCTAAGTGGCCACAGTTTTAAACAGGATCATCAAAAAATGTTCCATGGTTAGAAAGATAAAATAGAATTCTTCTTACAGCCACACAACTCAGTGACATTGAACTCAGTGTGCAAGCATTTGAGTATTAGAGAAAATGATGTACTTAGCGTCCCTTCTGACAAATCTCCCCATTTCCCTTAGTACTCTTAACACTTTCTTCTAAGAATGGAGGCAATGCCAGCATTGATCCTATTCTTTGCTTCTGTGTTACAGGATAATATAAACATAGATGAAGCTGCCCGGTTCCTGGTGGAGAACATTCTTGCAAACTGTAAGCACTTTCCTAGTGAAGACAACGATGTGGACAAAATTAAACTGGATCAGGAGACCTCGGTAGGAGAGCGCCGAGCACAGTGCTGCTAATGTGGCTTTTGCTTCTCCCGTGCCTGCCTCGGTCCTGAGCACATGCTGGAGGATGGTCAGGTGTTGCTGTGGGCTGTGAATCTCCCACCCGTGCCTCTCAGTCCTGTTCCACAGGGCCACTCTGATCATTTAAAACCAGAACAGGTGGAGAATTAACCCCACTCATGTTACTGTGACTTAACCGATGACCCCAGGCTTTTGTTGCTATCACCATCCTATGGAGGATAATGTTTACATCCTTGTAAGTGACTTCTTAGTGGTAGTTTTTGGTGTAAGCACTGGGGTGGTATAAACTTCTCTGCAGTGCTCCCGTAATGTTGAGTCTGTTTCTTTGTCTCATCATGAGTGTCGTCCATCCTCACTCAAGAG
The DNA here is from genome assembly GCA_028451465.1 of Erethizon dorsatum. Classification (NCBI taxonomy): domain Eukaryota; kingdom Metazoa; phylum Chordata; class Mammalia; order Rodentia; family Erethizontidae; genus Erethizon; species Erethizon dorsatum. The sequence continues at coordinate 150,591,271 of CM051823.1, forward strand.
ATTTTTAGACTCTTTTAGCTACAGACACTTGAAATTACTGTTTAGAAGGTCTATTTTCTATTCAAAACCTTGGTACTTCATGCAAACCTTTTTTCCCTTAAATATTGTGAGTTCACCAGTCATGGCTGGTGTGGCATGTGGTCACACCTCTTAAAGCTATAGTTACCCTCTCTAATTTCCCAAAAAAGTACTCCTACCACCTCTGTATTGTGGATGTCTCCTTCTGGACCCATTTACTACCACTTGGAAAAGATGTAAATGAATATTTCTTCTCTCTCCCTAGTCCTGTCTCTTTACTCTTCAGTGTGTTTATGTTTCCAACCAAAGACCGTATTGATATTACTATTCCAGAGAGTACTTTTCAAGAGTACTTTTCTGATCTGTAAAGGTAATAGTCAAAAAAAGAATTTTTTTAAAGCACTTACAATTATATCTGAGCTTCTAAAGTATGAATTGTGAAAGAAATTAGGTCATGTATGATTTTATGTAAAAACTTTGGACATGTATAGTGTAATGGTTGAAAAACTAGGCAGATTCAACAATGTTTGTATTGCCATTAAATCCAATGAAGGAAAAAGAATAAATATTTTAAGTGAAATATGTGGCCTGTATTTTGAATTAATGTAGTTCTAAGAAGCTATTTTTCTGCCTTAGAAAATTCTGTTTACTTCTGCCTTTTATTTTCAAGGGGCTTAATTATCCAACTTATTTCTTTCAAAGATATGTTAAGGGTTTTATGTCATAACCCAGAGCTAATGCAAAATGAGACATGGACAAGTTTGTCTCATACATTAGGTGAGCTTGGTAAGAAAGATCCATGCATTCACTGAAAACAGGAGAAAAACCAACATGGAACTGTATTTTCTCTGACAGGTGTGATTTGGGAATAAATCGAAGTTGTCATAAGCCAGAAAATGTAGCCCTCTCTTCTCGGTAAACCTAAATCTTGCCTATAAAGCATGTTTGTTTACATATTATATATTTAACTAAAAAGAAACCCTTTGACCTCTTTCAACATGTATTCTACATAGAATCAGATTTCCTGAGGTGAAAAAATAGAACGCCTTCATTAATTCTTTTATTAATAAAACTCCTTTCATTATCTTTATTGAATAAAATCTTGCTTTCTAAGGCATATATGTCATACTTTAGTTTTTTCTCCCTGTGTAACATTTGAATTCAGGGTAACCTATATAAATGGCTAAATGAAAGAAGAGAATACTTTGGTTCCCTTACTCACTTTGAAAAAAACAATTTTATATACATATACACACATACAATGGCTCAGACACTGTACAGAATACTTTATGAATGAAAGGATACGTATTTCCTCTTTATGTGAATCTTATATATTATGAAAATGCCAATGTTTTAACCTGCTATATACAGATCAGTAACCCAATCATGTTTCTTAAAGTGATTGCTATCAAAAGTGGTGATTTTCCAGAAGTGTGATTTGGGTTCCTGAGATATGTATATGAAGCACTTCAGTTGCTCAGTGAAAATTCCTGAGACTTACTGTAGACTTGCTGAGTTAGTTATCTAAGGATGGAGATCAGAAATGCTTGTATAGAAAATCTGATGCTTATTTTGAAAGCAGTATAAGTATCAAATTGGAAAATGTTGTTCAGTTTAAAATCTATGGTATTACTCAAAACATAAACACTCTTAAGATATACCACTTTCATTTCCACTTACAAGTCATTGTCATTAAAAGTCTGAATGCCTTAAACAATGGAAAGGCACTATAAATTTGCTTTCAATCACTGAAGAGGACAAAACATACTTAATGGTTTTGACAGTCTGAACTAACCTTCCAGTATTTTTGCTACCACTGGTTAGTCATTTGGAAAAAAAGTAAATGATAATTCTATCTCACTTCCCCAAATGATACAATATGGAAAATAGTTTAAATGCAAAAATAAGATATAAAACTATAAAAAGTTCAGCATGGAAGGAAACAGTTTTGATGTTGATTTTAGAAAATCCTTTTGCATTCTCAATGCAAAGAGGGAAAGACAGGTATGTATGATTTACATCAAAATGTCTTATACAGCAAGCCTCTATAAGCAAAATTATGCAACAGACAAAAGAAAATAGTATATGTACAACCTGTCCAATTAGGTGAAGATTAATAAGAAAGATAATAAAAAGACAGTTAATAAAAATGGGGAAAGAATATAAAACCAACAGTCTTATAGAGGAGGTAATTCATGTGTCAAATATTAGTAAGCAGTAACCCTTAGAAATATAAAACTCTTATCAAAGTCATAAAAAGTATTAGTTTGATTATATCCTTGACGTTGGTGAACAAACAGGAAAATAAGGGTTTGTAATCTGCTGTTAGACTAAATTTATCTTAATAGATACTACCAAGTTACCTTCTCAAACTGCTATTCTGTTTTCACTTTTAGTCCATGTCTTGCCAGGAAGTGAAACTGTTAGGGAAGTAAAATTAAAAACAAAATCTCTTCCCAACTCAGAGAACCTCTCCGCAAAGAGAAGATAAAGAAAACTCTTTTATCGTTGAATATTGAATAAGTATTAAACCAAAATGTTATGCACATTATAGACAATTCAGTGAGAGTACAAAGACAGGAGGAAATTTCACTGTTATATAGCCAGGGCTATTTAACACATTTCATAACTGTTTAAAAAGACTACACCAGAGCTAGTCCTCCATACAGAGGATTTGGCATTGTCTGTGACACACGCTTCATCTCATATCCACTTGATAATTGGTAGGATCATGAGTGTTAGGTAATTGGTTTTATCTATAGGAAAAATGAACTTTCCATATCTTTACTACAAAATGTTTTGTGACTTGGAGCAAGATACTGCAGATGGGCTGCCAGAGGTGAAATTGAGATAGAGGCACCATATTTCAAGTCGGTTCTCCCAACTTGAGAAAGTTGTTGAGATGCCAACTTAGCTCATAGAATGATGCACACACATTTCAAAGAAAATGAACTGAACGTTTCCTAATGTAAATACTCTCAGAAAAGGGGAATTAGCATTTCATTTTAAATTTATATCTTCCCTTACCACCAACCCTGAATAAACATGTGCCTGTGTGTGTAAAGAAAAGTCTATTCAATACAGCACTGCGCCTATATACTTTGTACTTCAAGAAAGAAAAAAAAAAAATAGAAATCATCTAAATTCTCCTCTACAGGGAAAAAAACAAAATGGACAATTATATATCCACCCTAGGAGGTACTGTGCAGCACTCTGGGAATATTTCTGTTAAAATATGTTAAGAATTTAAAGACTTTGTGAACCATCTGAAAGATAAATACCAAATGCCTAATTGCAGCTGTTTCAGAGAAGCTTGGAATGAGGATAATTTGGTTAAAATAGTCTTTAGCTTTTTAGACAGTGTTTACATTTTTATGGCAATAGATTATAGATGTTAGTAACAATCATTTTACACTGGTCACAATGCTTGTTACACTGTCATTAAAATGAAAAGGAGCATTCCCATTTGGAACACAGTGCTTTAAACAAAAGCTAGTTTGAAATGTCTTTACTTTTTGCTGCATTAAATAACATCACCAATGATTTTGTCCTTTTCAGATCTTAAATATATGAGGTTTTTTTAACTAATCAGATAACTTCTTAAAGATTAATAGCTCTTAATAGCCAACTCAGAGTACATCTACATTTGCATGGAGTCAGTATTTTGTTTCTGCTCACTCTGGCCAGTGTTCAAGAATAGACAACTGCAACTGTAAAGGAGGCTTTATCTGTAAGCCCAGGACTCTGGGAGGCTGAGGCAGGAGGATCACCAGTTTGAGCTAAGCCTGGGCAACTTAGCAAACCTTGTCTCAAAATAAATGTATTTTTTAAGTCTGTGGATATAGCTCAATGTGAAGGCTCTGATTTCAACCCCCAGTAATACCAAAAATAATTTTTAAAGAGTAAGTGCATGTAAAATCATATGAGCTATATATTTATATTTATATTCAATTCCTTTTTTTTTTTTTTTTTGGTACCGGGAATTGAACTTAGGACCTCATGCTTGCCAGGTAAGTGCTATGCCACTGAGCTATATCCCCGGCCCCTTCAGTTCCATTTTGAAAGATGATCATAGAATGGTGTGATTCAAGGGGTTTGGGATAGAGCTCAATAGTAGAATAATTGCCCAGTGTGTGCAAAGCCAAGGATTCAATTTCCATCACTACAAAAAGAAAATTATTTCTGATTTTTCAAGTTGTGGGTATATATGAGAGCCAGAGGAAGAGATATAGAAGTAGCGCTCATGCAGGTTGGGGTTAGAGGTGAACAACTGCTGGATCTATTTACATACCCCTAGGAGGTAGAAAGTCACTTGAACACCACTGATATTGTCCAACAGGTCCAGCAGCGTTTTCCACACCAAATTCATTATTTTCCCATCTTCTTCTTACTGCCAAACTGGTCTTAAAGCTTAAGTGTTTACACATTACAATCTAAATAAGTTATGATTACATTTATGCTATGATAAAATGGGATGCTTTTAGTGAAATGATTATTTGGGTAAATTTGTCAGACCACAGCAAATTATAGCTTACATTTCTAAAAACTTTGCCTTTGTATCTTTAGTATAGCATCAGGCATGCTGTTAAATTGTGGTTAAGAACAATTTGCTTAAGAGCCTACAGAGCTTTAGAGGAACATGAAACTGCCTTAAGTGAGGACAGTCATGGTGATTGAAACTAGCTTCAATTTCAGGTCAACATACTGTCTTGTCTATCTGTAAAGATTAATTTCTATGTATTTCTTTTGTATTGATTATAAACTTTTAAGTATTGTACTCTCCAAAAACTTTTCTGTTAAAATTTTAGCACTTCATGCTTGTTTGATTCAGAATGATTTTAATAGCTAGCAATAAAGTATAATTTTTTATAGTATAACACCTTTCAAATTGTGTGCATTCTTGTGGTACTATTTGAACATACCTCTGTTTAATCCTATTTACAGGGACGGTGACTTAATGACAAGTTTAATGCATGTTGGCAACAATGTACAATATGGATAATAGTGGACCTTGTGCAGGAAGCAATTAGAGTTAAAACAGGAACTTAATTGGTAGCCAAGATTTTTAAACCATTGGTCAGGTGTATACAGTACTAAGCATATCATCTTCTAAAATAATGGTAACAGCTAACCAGAAATCAGTTTATGTTCAAACATTTAAACATACTTCAGCTCAGTATAAGATCAGTGCCTCTAAATCAATCATAGGATTAAAACATTATGTTCTGATATCACTCAAGTATTTATATACTGAAATATCTAGTTCAATATTTTCTCATCACACATTTTTATTTAACTATAAACATAAAATAAACATTTCACTCTGTTATAGACTTTTAAGGCATTTCTCAAATTTCATGAGGGTCCCTGAAAAAGATTTAGTCCATACATATTTTAAAGTACCTCTAGAGTGAAACAAAATAAGGTGAATCCATAAAAGTACATGGAAACCGCTCCTGTGCTCAATGCTTTCAATTCATTACCTGTGGTTGTCCTGACTTGCAGGTGCCAGATAGAGTTGGATGTGACAACTGATCTTTCCTTTGAGCAGTGGCTGAACATGGAATGCTGTCATTAAATTATGAGCACCCAAATCCTGTGCTTAAACTCAGAAGTGCCAACTAAAGGCTTTCACTTCTATGATTCTCCATGCAGTGTATTAAATCAACAGATAAAGGAACAAATGATTTGTTTTCTTATTAATGGGTTGGATAAGCTTCCAAATGACTTCTGGCAGTGATATTTTTAGAATTGTGTACTATGAAAGAGTCTGTCTTTTAACCTTTACTAAATGACATATTCGTAAGTTCATTTTTGAAGTCTTATCCTTTTCAAACCAAGGCTAATGATGAACTTGAAGAAAAGAAGGAAACAAAGTCTGTCAAATGGAGTTACCTATGAGCTTCTCCACCCTCTTAGTCTGCTTTTATTAGAGAAGAAATGGTACCCAATTCCCACTAGACCTTTAAATGCAATTTATCATTCTTTTTCGACTCCTAATTCCTTACATAAAATATCAAACATGACATGGTTAGCTAACTCTGTTCTAACATTTGTTTTAGAATTCAACTTAAAATTGGGAAGTTCATTATTTCTCAAATGGGTATGGCATATCCCTTAAATATTGGAAAATTAATGTTAACTTTAAAATTATTTTGAAATAAAGGTGAAGTATATAAAGTAAATAAAATATGAAGTAAATAAGATTATTGTGCTACTTAACAAAAAATCTTACAAACAGTTTGGTGTATTACAAGATCATTTGTGTTGTCAAGAGAAATTATACTGTTGTCTCAACTTTATAACAACATCACAATGTATAAAAGATACAGTATTAGGGAAAAAATGGACAATATGATTGATGTCTTTATTACAAGATGGCCATGTGAAGACAGTGGACTGAAGAGATTCATCTATAAGTCAGCAAAGTGCCACATGCTAGGAAGAAGCAAGGAAGCATTTTGTTACCAAATAAGGTCCAAAAAGATTCCCCAAAATGGAGATGGGAAACCTCACCCTCCACACACACACACACATGGAATAAGCTTTCTGAGTCCCATGAGATAAAGAATTTTCAGGATATATCAGTAGAAGACAGAAAAGTTTCACTTAGCAGACTACAAAGTATACCATCAGGAGTGCAGGTTTTCAGAGTGAGACACATATGGTATGTAGTTGAGTGTAATTATGTGGTCATGAGAGAGACTTAAAGATGTGAAATCGAGGATGTGTGTTCCTACTATCCGTCAGGTTACCCATCTGGCGGGCCCTGTTAGAATGCAAATCATTTACATATATTTAAAGTTGAGATGTGCTGACCACTAACGTTTCTGCTTGCTTGAAGATCAGATCTATAGGAGAAAGGGCAATTTTTTTTTTTTTTTTATTTTTTTTTTTTTTGTGGGTACCGGGGGGACGACCTCAGGACCTCGCGCGCCAACAGGCACCCGTGCCGCTGAGCGATATCACCGGCCCCTTTTTCGTATGTGGGATCCGGGAGTCGAACTCGGGCCCTCGCGCTTGCAAGGCAGGCGCTTATGCCGCTGAGCCATCTCACCGGCCCGAGAAAGGGCAATTTACTGGGGAAATGTATAGGCCCAGAGCCCAATATATAGGCTTATTGTGTCTTTAAGACCCTTAGAATTTTTTTTTTTTTTTTTGGAGGGGTGAGTTAGCTGGAAGGGAAAATGGCTTGAATAATATTTGTGTTCTGAAGTTGCAGTTTTTCTTAAAAGTACGATTTTTAAAATTACAATTTACTTTGTCTCCTTTCTACATATTTTTATTTTTTCTATCCTACCTTGGATTCCTCTACAGGTTTTGGAGGGATCAGACCCGAGCTGATCCCCTTGATCTTGGCCTTTTATCCTCCAGAGCTACAGATCAGATTTCTTGTCTTAAGCTCCCTAGTGGTGCTGCTTTGTTAAAGCAGCCCTAGGAAATGAATGCAAACCACAACATTGGCTCCAATTCTTTTAGATCAGGAAAAGATGTTCAAGTGGGAAAAAAACATTCAGCCAACAAAGGTCAATTTAAAAGCACCACCAAGAAGAATCAAGTGGTGAAAACACGGTAAGGATATAGAGTAAAACATCACAAAAGAAATGGCAATAATAAAGTTTTCAAAAATACCAATGTAAACACCAGAGAATGAGCAACAGTGATCTAATAATTTGTGTGTTCAGACTACGGTAAAATAAAGAGATAAATGGTTTGAAAATAATAGGAGGGCCAAAGACAGGAGTAATGTAAACCAAAATAAAGCACAAATATCAAGTTGAAATCAGGGCAAAAACACAAAAGGAAACCTAAGGAAACACTTCATTACAAAGAGAGGAGTCTATAATAAAGACCTAACAGTTAAAAACGTTGTACAAATCATTAATATTCAGAAGGAAAGTTCAAGGATGCAGTAGGGAAAAAAAGAATTTGCAGTGTGAGACTTCAAGGAAACTTCTTTCGGGGTCCTTAGAGTCTTGAACAAAGAATTAGACAAGACACACAGAAAAGGCAGGGAGGGTATAGATTTACTGAGGACCGAAAGACGTGAACTCTACAGGATGAGAGTAGGCCACTGAAAAAGGCTCATGGCACCTGGAGGACAAAGGGAAAGAGGGCTCTTGGTATCTAAAATATCTGAATTGGCCCCCTCCTCATGTAAATATGGTACTGGGACAATCGTCCTATCAAAAATTCCCAAGATGTAAATGGAGAACCAAGAACAGTGGCTTGATTGTTTGTGCCTAGGTGTAAATGAAGGATTGGGAGTAGCATCTTTGGATTGGTCCCGTGAACAGCGCCAGACTGAAATGGAGTATTAGGAATACCACTTTTCTTCTTGGTTCCATGTACAGCATTCAGGAACTCTAAGCCTGGAGTCATTTTGGGTCCCGTGTTCTGTGCAAGTCTTCTCTTTTTTAGGAAACATCTCACTCAACCACTTGGCCATAGGTTTTTATGACTTCTGAAATGTTCTGCCTGGTTGGTTATCTGATTTATCTCAAAGCTAATCTCCTACCTTAATTGCAAAAGTGATTGGGGTAGACCATAAAGAAATATCAAATGTCTAAGAATAGTAATAAAAGTTGTCAACATCCATCACAATGCAATAAAATCAGAAAACAACCTAAGGCACACAACAAAATGAAATAAAGAAAATTAACCTGGGCATTTATCTCAGGCCAAGGAGAAAATCAAACCCCAAATTGCAGAGTATTTGGAAAATAACTATAATGCAAGCGTACATAGGAACGCCTGAGCTTCAAATAATGTAATGCCAAAAGGAAAATGTTTATTTTCAAATAACTAAAGAATAAAGTTAATGAATAAATCATCTTTACCTTATTAAAATCAAAAGCTCAACAAATTAATCCAGAAAGAATGTGCCTCTGCATAGTAAAGATGATATATGGACAAGCCCATAGCTAACATCACACTCAGGGGTGAGAGCTGAAAGCTTTCACTCTAAGATCAGGAACAAGATAAGCATCCTCAGTCGTGCCCCTTCTATTCAACATAGTCCTGCATGTTCCAGACAGAACAAGGAGGCAAAGGCATTCAAAAAAAGGAAAAGGCATTCAAATTAGAAAGGATGAAGGGAAAATAACTGCAGATGACGTGTTTTTATCTATAGAAAACTCTAAAGACTACACCCACACACACACACATACACAAGCACAAGCACACAGACACACACAAGTGTGAACAAGTCTGTTAGAACTAGTAAACTAATTTAGCACCGTTACAGGATAGAAAATAAGCATATAAAAACCAGTTGCATTTTTACTCACTATCAGTGATCTCAGAAAGAAATAAAACAATCCCATCAAGCCCATTACAAAGGCATAATAAAGAATGAAATACTTCAGAATAAAATTAGCCAGGGAGGTGAAAGACTAATACACTGAAACCTGTAAGATATTGATGAAAGGAATTACATCGAACATAAATAAATAGAAAAATATACACTGTTGATGCATTGGAAGAATTAATACTTTTGAAATATCCATACTACCCAAAGCAATCAACAGATTCAATGTAATTCTTATCAAATCAATAGAACGTTAGTTTATTGGAAATATTCTCTATAAAGCACAATCGTCCTTGGATAGGTTTTAGTCAAGTCCACTGGAGGTGCTACATGACTAGGAAGAAACAGACTGAAGGCCTCATGAGACAAGAGGATACACCCTCCCTCCGCCTCTTCTCAGTGACAAACAAACAGGTATGGTGGGGATAATGAGAAATTTAGGCTATTATTAAACATTTATATTCAGAAAATAATTATAGAAAAAAAAGAAAAAGGAAAAAGCTGGGGATATAGCTCAACGGCACAGCGCCTGCCTGGCAAACACAAGGTCCTGAGTTCAGTTCCCAGTACCAAAAAAAAAAGAATTATAGTGATCAGTAAAGGTAATATTTATTGGTGAGAAGCAGAAAAATAACAAGCCATTTTAATCCCTTCTCATTCATTAAAGACATCATATGACATGAAAAGAGATTTTAGCACTACCAGACAGGAACATTTATGTGATATTTTTAAAAGGTAGAATAGAATATATTCACATGCAAAAGGAAAATCTGAATGAAAATTACAAAAAAAATTTTATTTATTAAGTAACTTAAATTTTGTTGACACTCAATTTTCCCTTGTGGAGGATATAGTTCATTTGCTGGGACTTGTCAATGAAGTAACTGAGTTAATATACTTGAGAATATGTATATTTTTTACAGGATATTTGCTATAACAGCATTTAATCATTTCACCTCCAGAGGAAACACTGATATTGATGAAGACAAAGCATAAATAAAATAAATATGAGAAAGAAGAGACAAATTTATTACCATGAAAATATTCATTATTCCACCTCTATAATTTCAGGAGAGATTTTTCTCAAGGAATAATGTGAAACAGAAGTGTGAGATATTATTAGGAATAAATATTTACTTAAGAGCAAAAATCTACATCTACTTTTTTTTTTTTTTGAGACAGGGTTTTGCTATGCAGTTCAGGCTGAATTTGAACTTGCTTTGTAGCCCAGGCTGGCCTTGAACTCACAGCGATCCTCCTGCCTCAGCCTCCTGGGTGCTGAGATTACAGGCGTGCACCACCATGCCCAGCTACATCTACTTTTAAAAATAGTCTGAATGCATCTTCTTCAAGCGGAATATGAAGTTCTGTTTTCAGAAGCAGCAACAGTGAAAGAGCATGGCCAACATAGTCCAAGGTTAGAAGATCAGGAATTGAAGGGCAAATAAATGCATAGTCTAGTCCTTATTTGAAAGTAACAAAAGCAACATCTTCATCATGGACTACTACACTGGAAGAGCTATCAAAAAAACTAAGTACTCTCACTAACCCTACTGGACATGAGTATCTATTTATTGTCACACATTATAGTACAGTGGACAGGAACAATCTAGGTGCTGATGGTGCTGAGAAATTCTTCCCCTGCATCATAATACTAATTTCTAAAATTTAGCTACTAAGATATTTTAATAATAAAATTGTTCCCATTAAAATATCTACTGCATTTAATTTACTTCCGTACACAAAAAGTTCTTTCTGTGATGACGGCAGAGGTTTGGGCCATTCAACATTCTGTTGAAATGCATATTCAATACACCTCTAAATGTAAATCAGTTAGGTATCAGTATAGTAAGATAGATCAAATAATTAGAAAATCCAAAATAAATCTGAAAACATTTGTAAATGTAGTATATGATGGAAAGTTATTTCAAACCAGCAAAAGAAAAGTAAATTATTTAAGAAAATGTGTTGAGATACCTGGGAATAACTGAGGAAAAATATGTTCACTCTGTATCAATTATTGAAATAAAATTCAAATAAGTTAATAATTTAAATGGAAATATTTTTTTAAATTTCTAAAATAAAACACTAGATATAAAAAACTTGAAATCAGGAAAGCCTTTCTTAGCATGACAAAAAAGACTATAAAATCTGATACATTTGACTACACAAAAATAAATAAACACATTGTCAAAAGTCAATGTAAGTGGACTCAAAAGTTAATTCTGGAAAGTATTCCATATCATACCTAAACTGCTATTTTTCTTAATTTATATATATATATATATATATATATATATATATATATATATATTTTTTTTTTTTTTTTTTTTTTTTTTTTTTTTTTTGTGGGTACCGGGGGTCGACCTCAGGACCTCGTGCACCAGCAGGCGCCTGTGCCACTGAGCGATATCACCGGCCCCTTTTTCGTATGTGGGATCCGGGAGTCGAACTCGGGCCCTCGCGCTTGCCAGGCGGGCACTTACGCTGCTGAGCCATCTCACCGGCCCTATTTTTCTTAATTTTTAAATAACTCTTACAAATAAAAAAAGGCACCTAACAGAAAAATGAGCAAAGAACAAGCAGAAAATGTTCATTGAAGGTAAATATAAATGGCTATTCAATAATGATAAGATGTTCTCATTCACAAAAATGCAAATTTAAAATTGCACTGAGACAGCATTTTTAATCTACTTGATTGATGAAAAATAAATTGGCTAAAACTGTTAACAGGGTCTCATACTACTGAAAGAGCGGGTATCAATGAAACTTGTATGAAAGACAATACCTATCAAAACTACAATACCGTTTTACATTTTTTTTTTTTTTTGTGGGTACCGGGGGGTCGACCTCAGGACCTCGCGCGCCAACAGGCCCCCGTGCCGCTGAGCGATATCACCGGCCCCTTTTTCGTATGTGGGATCCGGGAGTTGAACTCGGGCCCTCGCGCTTGCAAGGCAGGCGCTTACGCCGCTGAGCCATCTCACCGGCCCAATACTGTTTTACATTGAATTTCCACAAAGACATTTATCTTACAGATACAACTAAACAGCTGTAATTTAATTCATTTTTAGGATATTCATTGCTATAATATTTACAAAGACAAAAATCTGGAAGTCATGGATTAGAAGTGGATGTTACTGTCATAATCAGGAGAAATATTGATATAGAAAAGGCATGGTTCCTTTACATAGGAACGTAACAGTTTTGTAGGTTACTCAGAAATACTTTGAAAATTAAGTGCTAAAACAACTGCAATCTTTTTTTTTTTGAGTAGCAGGAATATAATATTTATTATGCAATATATGTCTTCGATTTGGCAGGAAGTGAATACTTACTAGGGTTTTTTTCCTTAAGTGTTGAGAACTGTGCTGAGAAATGCAAAAGTATTTTTTTTACTTGATTTTAATAATATATGACTCACAAATCATGTTTCCAATGCCAATGACTCTACATAGCTTTATTCAAAGAACCTTTAAGGCACACAGACTCTGTGATCATTAATGTTACCGAAATCTTCACTTGACTTTTATTCAATGGAAATACTCATTGTCTTAATCTTATTCAAGTGGTAATAACAAAGATTCAGAGATGGGGTGGCATAATAACAACAGAAATTTGTCTCTTACAGTTCTGCGGGGTGGGAAGTCCAAGATCAAGTTACCAGCAGATTCTGTGTGGTGGGGACCTGCTTCCTGTCTCGTGGTTAGCTGCCTCCTCACTGTGTCCTCAAGCGCGAGAAGGGGTAAAGGAGCCCTCTGGAGTCTCGTGTACAAAGCATCGATTCTGTTCATGAGAACTTCTCCCCAACCCTTGATCAAATCACCTTCCGAAAGTCTCACCCTATAAAAGCCATAACCTTGATGGTTAGGATTTAAGACATTACTTTGAAGAGAAACACAAACACCAAGGGCATTTAAGTGTCCTCTGCTCCTAAGAAAACTGCTGATCCTTTCTTTGTCAGTTCCTCATGCAGGGGAGTACAAAAAGAGACTAAGCCCAATATTTGAGAAACAAGCAAACATGTAAAAATAGTCAAGTAGCATTATCTCCTAGTCATGACTCTCCTCAGATCACATCACGATGTTGAAAACACAAATACCTGCTTCTGAAGAACTTCTAGGATAGACAATTCCAAATAACTAAAAACAAATTAGAGACCCTCCCTTTTGTTTGTGAAAAAAAGCTCTTATTAATTTAGAAGTTCTCTATAATATCAGTCAATTCTGAATTCATTTTGAAACTGGATAGGTTCATAATTCAATAATTTACTGCTAGTGATTCAACAGCTGAGATAAATGCACTGAACTCTTACCACACGGCAAGCACTGTCTTTATTGTGTGTGAGTGTGTGTCTGTGGATATTTAATCCTCACTAGTGAATAAGATATATGATATCAATATTCTTATAGGTGAGAAGGCAGAGAGAGTTCCAAGAGATAGATATTTTTCTGAAACAATTCCACATGGCAAGCAAGTTCAGATGAAATCATTCATTTACCAATCCAACAAGCAATCCCAGAATAACTATTACAGCACCTTATCAAATCTGAGAAACTATAAAATATATCACCATCTTCTCTTGAAAACATTCTAAAGCTTCACCAATTACAATTTCAAATTTTAACATGTAAAAATTAAATTCTTAAAGTGGTTGAAAAGGCATGTGTCAAGCAGGGTGCTAGACATTGATATCAAGGAGAAATTAGGGTCTTTTCCCTTGTCCTGTTCATAGCAATTAATGTGTTGTGTGATGAGAAATATTGTAATAAACATGTCTCCAATTCTTTAAATACTTCTACTTTATGTAAATAAATGTATTTATCCTTATAAAATTCCAAGAATCAGGTATATGATAAAGATATGAATCTGTCTGGACACTCAGCAAAGTGGATAAACTATCTTCTGAGTGTGGAAATCTTTTTGTAGGAGGTAGCACATAGGCATACGTAGTGGAGAAGGGAAGAAATAAAATAGTGGCGGTAATACTCTATAAGAAGAAGCAGAATGGCTGAGGGAGTGGACCCCTGGAAATACCCAGGGTAAAGTGATAATGAGTTGTGGATCATAGCCGGCTGCAGGAACAAAGCTCTTTGTACCATAATAGGGGTGCAGACTTCATCCTAGAGCATTAGGCGCACCATTGATGGATTAAGAGGGCGTTATGATTAGGACCAGAGAGACCAGTCAAGGAAATTATTTTTAAAAAACTCTAGTAAAGGGCTGGTGAGATGGCTCAGCGGCATATGCGCCTGTGTGGCAAGCGCAAAGGCCCGAGTTCGACTCCTGGATCCCACATACGAAAAAAAAGGGGCCGGTGATATAGCTCAGCAGCACAGGCGCCTGCTGGCGTGCGAGGTCCTGAGGTGACCCCCGGTACCCACAAAAAAAAAAAATCCTCTAGTAAAAATGAGGATCAGATTAGGTCAGGGGCAATTTATGAATATTAAATGCTAATTTTAAAGAAGTAACATCGACAAAATTGGTAAAGAGTTCTGAATTTCTGCTCTTCCATAAAAGCAATGAAAAAACTGGAAAAATTATGGAAATTAACTTTTTGGAAGTCTAGAAATTAACTAATGTCTTGCAGCAACACAGAAAGCATTTATTCAAGACTTCTGCTAAATCTCAGTGAAAGTTCTAAGCTTTTCAGCATTTTCATTTATCCCAGTCTCACTCCCTGTTGGCAGCTCATACATAGCCTTGAAAATAACCACCTTTATTCCCAGCACTAAAAAATACAGGTTAGGCTATTCTTTTTCCTAGAAGACCAATGGAAAGGCCTCGTATTTATTTCACCTCACTGCAGACCAGCTCAGTGCTAAAACTGCTGACTAGCGAGACATTTTTCTAGATGTTAACAGGTAAACATTTTAGTGTCTGCTGCCTTGTGTCTACAGACAACAGTGGAGCAAAAGATAACTTTTTTACAAAGCTAAGGAAAGAAGCTTGAGGAGTGTGATGTCTGTAAGAATTTGAAAAGCTCAGATGCACTCTTGGAAATCTATTCCCAGGCCTGTGAGCATGCTCTTGAGAGACATGTAAAGGCCCTAAACTCTCAGTTCTTACATTTAATGCTCTGTGGACGCAGGAAATAAAGGCTAAGGTAGAGTTGTAAATTACTCTGGGTCGGTATTAAAGACACACCTCTCAGCAAAAATCGGGAGATTTTGTAGCTCCAGGCATTTAAGGAAGTCTTTGTCCAGTCATTATCTGACCACTAAGCTAACAGAATAGATACAGCTGAGCACCCTTAATACAAAGATCCAAAATCCAAAATGTTGCAAAGAGTTTTGGATTTTGGAGCATTTACTGTTTTGGATATTTGAATTAGGGGTGTTCGACTAGTAAATCTTATTTAAATATTCCAAAACTGAGAAACACCACAATCTGAAATACTCTGCTCTCAAACATTTTGGGTAAGGAATAATCAACCCATACTTTAGTTATCATATACAGCACATGGTATACACTTTCTACGTTTAGTTAAAGAAAAAAGTGATTGTACAAACAATTGCCACAGCCAACAGGAACGGCAATCCTGGAGTGGAACTGAAGACAAAGTGACTTTCAGAGTTGTCTCATATAATATTGAAAGCCTCTAGTTTTGAACAACAACAAATTACGACATATGGAAAAAAAATAACACCAAGAAATCCTAGAAATTGGGCTCTCAAAAAGAAACTGAGTTATTTTAATTACTTAAAGAGCCAAAGAAACCATATATACAGGAAAGGATGAGATCAGTGATTTGCAAAATAGAGTATAGATAAAAAACAGAAGTTATGAAAAGGAACCAAGTAGCAATTCTGGAAATGAAACTAAAATGAAATCAATCTTTGGAAGGGCTAAAGGCAGATTTGGACAAGCAAAAGAAGGAACCAGAGCACTTGACAATTGAAATTACTGAGTCTGAAAAACATAAAGAAGAAAGAAAATCGGGCTGCCACAGAGCATACCAACATAAACAGCAGAGGAATTTGAGAAGAAAGAGCCCAGAAAGATTATATATGAAGATATAACAGCCTAAATGACCCAAAATTGATGAAAAATATTAATGCATAAATCTGTGAAGCTAAATGAATTCCAAGCAGAATAAACTCAAGAGATCCATCCTTAGATGTGTCATTAATGTGCCATCCAAAAAAGAGAAACTTGAAAGCAGCAAACCGGAAGTGACAGGTCATGCAGGTGATCCGAGATATTAACGGGTGTTTCTTGCTAGAATCCTTGGCGATCAGAAAGCATGGGGATCACATATTCAAAAAGTTGAAAAGAAACACTGAACTTTCAATTCTATGCATGACAAAAATTTCCCTCCAAAATTTAGTAGAAATCATGATATTCCCACATAAACAAAAACTGAGAGCTGATCATTGGCAGAACTTCCCACATGAGGCTGACATGAAAAGACATTACACCGGATTTCCACCCCATATGAAGACTTAAAAACCATGGGAGAAGGTAACTATATGCAGGTAAATATAACACCTGGAAGTATAAAGTTATGTTTTCTCTATAACTCATTTTTTTTTTTTTTGGTGGGTACCGGGGGGTCGACCTCAGGACCTCGCGCGCCAGGAGGTGCCTGTGCCGCTGAGCGATATCACCGGCCCCTTTTTTGTATGTGGGTTCCGGGAGTCGAACTCGGGCCCTCGCGCTTGCAAGGCAGGCGCTTAAACCGCTGAGCCATCTCACCGGCCCTATAACTCATTTTTTAAAGGACTTTATGTTTTACAGAAGTTTTAAGTTCACAGCAAAACTCAGACAAAAGTACAAAGATTTCCAGGATTTTTCCTGCCCTCACACACGTTTCCCCTCTCCCATTATCCATGTCCTCTTCCAGAGCTTATTTTAGTAGATGACCTTACATCAACACATCATCATCCAAACAGCATAGCTTACATTAGAGTTCATTCTTAGTAATGTACATTTAATAGCATAGGATAAATGTACAATGTCATGACTCCACCATTATTTTTATCATGCAGATTGGTTTCACTGTCCTAAAAGTTTTAATTACTCTCTGCCTGTTCATTTCTCCTCTCCCTTGACTTTTGGAAACAACTGATTTATTTTTTACCATCTCCATGATTTTCTGTCTTCCAGAATATCATGTAGAAGAAATCATACATATGAAACATTTCCAGGTTGGCTTTTATCACTCAGTAACATGTATTTAACTTTCCTCCATGTCTTTTCATGGCTTGATAGCTCATTTCTTTTCATCACTGAATAATATTCCACCCTGGATATACCACAGCTTAGCCATTCCCCTACTAAAAGATATCTTAGTTGCTTTGAAGTTTCAGTAACTGTGAATAAAGCTCTGTAAATGTATAAGAGCAGCTTTTAATATGGACATAAGTTTTTAGCTCTTTTGGTTAAATACCAGGGAACGTAATTGTTGGATCATATGGTAACGGTATGTTTAGTCTGGGAAGAATCTTGTCTTCCAGTGCAGCTGTAGCATTTTACATTCTCGCCAGCAATGAGTGAGACTTCCCACTCCTCACATCTTTGCCTGCAACTTGTTTTTTCTATCTGACCTAAATGACAATTATAAATTGATGTTAATGGGCACACAATGTAATTTCTGATAATAAAAGCATAAATTTGGGTAAGAGAAATATAGAGAAAAGCTTTTTATACTGCTGAGGTTAGCATTAATTCAAATGAAAGAAGAAATAGAAGAAGAAATTAAAGATCTGAGTCGATTTATAGCAAGTGAATAGAGCAAGTTAGTAGTTTTTAAAACTAAAAACCAAAACCAAAGCAAAACAAAAACAGGACCTAATGGCTTCATTGGTGAATTATGCCAAACATTAAAGAATAATTAATGCCAATCCTTCACTGGTTTTCAAAAGGACAAAGGAAGAGGAAACACTTCCTCACTTTCTTTGAGGCCAGTATTCCTGAATGCCAAAGACAAACACACCACAAGAAATGAAAACTGCAAGCTAATATCCCTTACGAATCCTCAAGAAAATACCAGTGAGCCAAATTCAGCAGCATGTAAAAAAGAGAATATACCATGACAAGAAAGATTTTTCTGAAAATACAAAATAAGTTCATTTGAATATCACATGATTAGTATTAATATAATAAATGAACAAAAGTACATGATGGTCTCAGTAAATGCAAAAAAGGCTAGCAAAATCCAACACCATTTCTTTATTAAAAAATAATTTCATCAAATAGTAGAAGGAAACTTGCTCAAGAACGTCTGTTGAAACCCCACAGAAAATATTATGCTGAGTGATGAAAAAACTGAAAGCTTCTAGAGACAAGACAAGGATGTCTGCTCTTGCCACTTCCATTCCTCATTGTACTGGAGGCTTTAGACAGGAAAATTAGGCAAGGAAACGAATAAAAAGGCATCAAGATTAAAAATAAGGAATTAAAGCTACCTCTGTTTGCAGAAAACGAAATACAGTGCATACACACACGTACCTCAGTTCACGAACTTACATATGTATATATTTGTAAAGAACCTACTAAAAACTATTCATTTTAGTTTTTAGTGATCTAGTTCAGCAAAGTTATAGCATATGAGACCAATATACAATATATAAAAAATAGTTGTATTGCTACACGTAACAATGAATAATCTGCAAGTGAAATTAACAAAGCAAATGTATTTAAAATACCATGAGGTAGGGCTGGTGAGATGGCTCAGCAGCGTAAAGGCCTGCCTGGCAAGCGCGAGGTACTGAGTTCGACTCCCAGTACCCACGTAAAAAAAAAAATACCATCAGGTAGAACAAAATACTTAAGAATAATTTAAAGAAGTACAAATCTTGTACAGTGAAGAGTATAAAATAGTTTAAAAGAAATTAAAATTAAGGAAAATTTAAGTGAATGGAAAGATATCTGGTGTTCATGGAGTGGAAGACTTAGTATTATTAGTATTATTAAAATGGTGATATTGCCAAAAGTGATCTACAGATTCAGTACAATCACTATCAAAATCTCAAAGTCTTTTCTGTAGAAAAGACTAAGCTGATTCTAAAATTCATATGGGAATCCAGGTGACCTCAAATAGTCAAAACAATATTGAGCACAACAAAGAGGGTGTATACATCTCAATTTCTAAACTTACTACAGAGCTACAGCAATCAAGCGAAAGATCTTAGGGTAGAGTCATAGAGGAGGTGCATGTAATATAAAAAGAAATTTCCTCTGTAATAAATACAGCAATGTGATGGATGAAAGCACTTTAAAATAAATTTCTCAATAAGAAGTAAATGCTAAAGAAAAGGGAAACGCTCAGTCCCTAAGTTAGATATTTATACTTTATGACTTCATATGGTTTGCTTATATAGTATACCTGCTCTGAGATTTGAACCCTTCATCTTTATGAAAAAGATAAAGGACTTATATTTGTACAATTTGCAGAGCTCAGCATTACATTGCAAGTATTACATGTAGCTTCTTTCTGTTGCTATGGGCAAGTTGCTTGAAAGACTTCAACAGATTCTTGAACTGAACAGAAATTGCTTCCCACTCAGTTATAATTTTACCATGCAGAGGCTAGAAGTTGGGAATAAGTAATGAAAAGGTCATTCAAGTTCACATTTAATGCTCTATGTGGGATGTAGCTGATGATTGGAAATGGAAACATAGCTTTGTGGTAGAAAGATCTTGCTTTATGATCTGAAAGAAATTCTGGCAGCTCTGACCTTAATTTCACATAAGTAAATGGGAAAAGAGAGTCTGTCACGACAAAAAAAAAAAAAAAAGGTGCCAAAGTTGTGCCTTAAACTTGTATCCTAAAGGAAAAAAAAAAAAAAAGAAAAGAAAAAAAATCACCAAGAAAAATGTAGAATGAGAATTTCTTACTACCTGGTTACGACTGTGGTATCATTTGTCATATGACCAGCATATCATCATTGAGGCAAACAGTGAAAAACTGAAAGACATAGAAAATATTTTTCCCCAAAGCAAATGCTATGAAATCCAGGCCTATTGATCAGATTCTGATAACAAAATACCATACAGTGGATAGCTTAAAGAGCACACATCAATTTCTCACAGTCTTGGGGTCTGGGGGTCCAAGAGACATTGTTAGGTCCTGGAGAGGGCTGAGTTTGTGGCTAGTAGATAGTTGTCTTTCTGCTGTGTCCTCAAGTGGCAAAGACAGGGAGGGGGTTGGCATAGCATCTATTGTTGTAAAGGCACTAATCCTATCATGAAGGCCCCACCTTCATCATGTCATCTAAGTTTGGGAAGCAAGACTTCCTATGAATTTGGGGGCAGGAGCTGGTGGATGACAGAATTCAGTCCACAGCAGTGATTTAAAAATGGCCATGGTTTCTTGATAGCTCTCTTCTCTGAGAATTAGAATCTACTCTGGCTCTGTGACTGCTTAAGCAAAAGATTAGGGAAAAAATTGACACTGTGCCAGTTCTGGCTAAGCCTTTCTGAGGACTGATAGGCATCTTTGGCTTCTATCTTCTGCATGCTCTCACTCCTGAATCCTGCCCTGCAGAACCCATTTGCTCAACTGTGAAAGATCCTTGAAGGCACTGTGGTTACCATGCCTGGCTGAGTGGCCGTGACCTCCATCCAGCCTGAAGGGATGGCTATGGGAGTGAGCCATCTTGTGTTTCAGCCCAACAGCTCCTCCAGGTGACTGTGACCCCAGGCATCACAGGACTAGAACTTCCCAGATGATCCCAGTCAACACTCAGAACTGTTAGGAATAGCAGAATGGTTGTTTTAAGCCACTAAATGTTGGCTGAATTGTTATGTGGAATTTGCTAATCAAAATATTCATCTTGTACAACAATTATGTGATGTTGTGCTAAAAGCCAAAAAGACTGAGGAGCAAGATAAATCAGAAATGCAGATGAGGTGCCAGTAACAATAGTAATTAAGACTTAGGGAAACAGAATTTCCATACGTGCTATTAGAATCAGAGATTCACTAAAAGAATTAGGTCTTACACAAAAGTTTGAGTAGACACAATAAATGGAAGGGTTGTTAGAGGATAGAGAAATAATCGCTAATAAATGTATGTAGAATAAGTCCGAGCTTTTAGGGAAATCTGAAAAACCAAAGCCCATCCAGTCATTGCAATCAGACCAAGAGGAGGAAGTTCACAGACAGGGTGCTGATGGGAAGCTGATGCCTCTGTGTAGCTTCCACCTTTGTGGGGTCAAAGTCGAGCACTGATGATAGAGACTGCAGCTGCCGTTGGGCAGCAGGGTGCCAGCACAGAAGATCCGGATAGGTGTGGCAGAGGAGAACACGCAGCAGCCCACGGGACACATTTGCACCTGTCTGATGCCATATGTGATACTGACACACTTTTGAGAGTAATGAGCACTGCTTCTCTTGCACACTTTTAATCTCACACAAATTCCTCTTCTGACCCAATCTAACACAGAAAGGAAAATTGCAGAAAACATGGTTTTTATTCTAACCAATTTGACGTAAAATAACCCAGCACATTAGTGCTAGTTTTATTTTTTTAATTTCAGTATTATAGCTTTGTAGTATATCTCATTGGTTCCAGCTTGTGTTATCCTAATGGCTGTGGTTAATTTCCATTCATATATCTTATTTTGTGCAAGTCCAAGTTTTATACCAATTTTCACTAGGTTGTTGTCTTTTTGTTATTGAATTTTAGAAACTCTTTATATACTATAAATAAAAATCCCTTGTTTTGTAAGCATATTGTAATAATTTTATCTGATCCAGGATTGTCTTGTCCTTTTCTTAATAATGACTACTTTTTGAAAAGAAGTTTTTAATTTCAGTGAAGTTCCATTTTTTGTGTGCTAAATCTTCGAATTTCTCTAAGTTGTAAAGACATGCTCCTATTATTTTCTCTAACTGCTTTTTCTAAGATTGAATTTTTAGGTCTACAAGCCACCTTGAATTAATTTTTGTATATGAAGTGAGATGTTAGTCAAGTTATTTTTTTCCATAGATATGTAGTTTTTCTGTTACAATATATTAAACATCACACACAATCTCTGGTCCCCATTGAATTTCACTGGTATCTTTATAAAAATGAATTTATCCCATTCATTGTGTGCATGTCTATTTTTAGACTTCTTGTTTTGATTAATTGATCTATTTTTATTCCACACCCATAATTATTACAGTTTCATAGTAATTCTTAAGATAATGTAAATCTTCTCAATTTTTTCAATTTAAAAATTTAAAAAAATTTATTCCAGGCCCTGGCAATTCCATAAAAATGTTACTGCCTGATTCCTGATTGTCAATTTCTACTAAAAAAGAATTAAATTTTGATTGGAAATGCATTGAATGTACAGAATTTGGAGGAAATGGGCATTCTTATACTATTGATTCTGCTAATCTATAAATATGACATTTCATTTACTTAGATCTTTACTTTTTACAATAAAATGTTCATGCAGAATCTTTGTACCTTTTTGTTAAATTTATTACAATTCATTTATTTTGTTTCACTAACATTGTAAATGCTGTTGTTTTTTCCAGCCCCTCACCACAAGCTATTCTGAACATGGCAGCTAGGTTGTAATTCAAACAAAAATTATATAATTTCATACCTCATTTTATAGCAAACGAATGACTTGTACTATTCATAGTAAACACCAAAATCATTATAATAGCTGAAAAATTTCCATATTATCCTCCCTTTTCTTCTACCCCCGCCCCCCGCCCTTGTCTCTGGCTAATAAACTGACTCCTTCTGTTTCTCTGAATTCCTCCTCCACAGACTTATTTTCTTTCGTTCTTTCTTTTTTTTTTTTTGGGGGGTGGTACCAGGAATCGAAGTCAGGACCTCACGCTTGCCAGGCAGGCGCTTATGCTGCTGAGCCATCTCACCGGCCCCAGACTTATTTTCATTGCTTCCTTTGCCTGTGATGGTCTGGTCTACCCCAAATATACGGCGTCTCCTTTCTCCACTGTCTGCAGGTCATTCTTCAGATGTCACCATGTCATCTGTATCGTCTTAGTCCTGACCCCCTGCCCCCAAACCATATAATTAATCTAGACGAACTTACATTTAAATGTATCCAGGATGATCCAGCATATGTTTGCTGACCTGTCAACCTGTGTAGTTTTCAATTTCTTCTATTCTAAAAAATGTTCCAATTGGGATAATAAATTACATATCACCCTTTATGTACTCAGATTCATTTCTCTTCATGAAAATTATTAATTATAGGTTTAGTGCCCATTTGCCTATTTTTGTTTATTTTCCACTTTCCCTCAAAGGGATCATGAATTCCATGTGACAGTCTTCATTTTTGACCGCTTCATCTCCAGCTTTTGGAACATGACCCAGCACATAGTATTCAATAAATATTTTATTCAATAAGTAGCTACTAAGTAGGGTAGTTGTTCAGGATGAAGCCGTTCCCTGCCCTAGCCCACATTGTAACGCAGTCCTAGATTAAATGAAATGGTGTTTAGCACCCAATGGTTGCTTGTGAACTTCCCTCCTTTCCAGCTCAGTTTCATCTACATCAATAGTCGCTCTGTGTAGAGGGAAAACACTACAGCAATGCTTTCAATAAGCTCAAATAATCATGTAAAGCAATAAAAGACAATGTTCTACACCGGGATTTCTATCTAAGAGGCATGGATTGGTTTTTAAAGCAGCTATCAGGGTGACTTTACTTGCATGAGGAGCACATAATTTTCTGGCTCTGGTTGCTTATGATGTTCATGTAAAATTAAAAATATTTTTATGGGGTGAGTGAATTGTTTTTAGGGAACTTGTCTTATGATGATAATCCCCAACTTTCCATTCCAGACTTACCACTTGAACTCTAGACTAAAATATTCAAGTCAATATCCCTGCAGGAGAGGGAAGGAGAAACTCAATACTTGGGTTTCTAATAGCTTTCTAATCTCAAACCTAACACTTTCAAATCTAAATTCCTCATTTTCTGCCAAAATCTGAGTCTCTCGGTTTTTCTCATTTTGGTAAATGTTAATTCCATTCTTTCAGTTTCTCAGGACCAAAACCTTGCTATCACTTTGATTCCTTTTATCTCATATCCTATTTTCAATCTATCAGAAAATCATAATGGCTATATCTTCAAAATGTAAAAGAATCACACCATATTTCAGTCTCCTATAGTTTTCTTTTTTTTTTTTTTTTTGGGTGGGTACCGGGGGGTCGACCTCAGGACCTCACGCGCCAGCAGGCGCCCGTGCCACTGAGCGATATCACCGGCCCCTTTTTCGTATGTGGGTTCCGGGAGTCGAACTCGGGCCCTCGCGCTTGCCGGGCAGGCGCTTAAGCCGCTGAGCCATCTCACCGGCCCCCAGTCTACTATAGTTTTAACCCAGAGTAGCTAGCACTGCCTTTCTCAGAATTACCCATTAACATTTTTATTTGCTTTCTCTTGCTTCTGCCCTCCTCATCCCACAATATCCATCCACATCTATTTTCAGTAAAGCATCCAGAAAGATCATTTAAAAGTTTAAGTCATATCACATCACTTCTTTTCCTCAAATCCTCTAATTTGCTCCATTCTGACTCAAGAATAAATGCCGCAATAGGGACCTATTGGATCTGTAACCAGAACACTTATCAAAATTCACCTTTTATTCCTTCGCTCTTTGCTGTCTATTCTACTCACACAGAAACAGGGTACCCCAAAAACTTCAGGGGATTTTCTTACCTCCAGATGTCTAGGTGATTTATTTATTCACATATTTTAGGGGTCTCTTCAAATATCTATTATTAAAGTGTTTGTTTTTGTGCCCTTGCTGTAAAATAGCAACTTCCTCCTCAATTTCCACATTTCCTATTTTATTTAATCTACTTTCTTTTGCCCCATCTGACACTGTAATAAGATAATTTATTTTTTCCCTTTACTAGAATATAGGTTCACAAGGGCTGGTCTTTTTCTGTTTTGCGCCCTTCCTGTATCTCTCTGTGCTCAGGAACTGGACCTTGAGTGTGGCAGAGGTACAATAAATGTGTGTTAAGTGAAGGTATTATGGTTCTGTTTATCAGGCAAATCTGTATTATCCAATGTTCTTCTCCTATTCTTTAACTTTAGCTCCGTTTTTTTTTTTAAATTGACTCCTTGGTAAAGCAAATACAAATGAATTGATTTTAAATTAATACATACTTTTAAACTTTTTTATTTTTAATGCAGGTATGGGGAGTCGACCTCAGGACCTCGTGCTTGCCAGCAAGTGCTTGTGCCGCTGAGCGATATCACCAGCTCTTTTTTTTCCTTTATGTGGGTTCCAGGAGTCCAACTCAGGACCTCACCCTTGCCGGGCAGGCGCTTATGCCACTGAGCTATCTCACTGGCCCTTAAATGTTATTTTAAAAATCTTGGTTGTAAAGATGAAAATGTGCACAAATGTAAACAGGGTAAAATGTCTGACCATGTTTGTAAGCATCATCCTCCAAATGACCGAGTGCTTGGGGACCAAGTTGCTGCCCACCTTCTCACCTCTCAGAGAAGGAAGGGTGGGCAGAAGCCAAAGTATTTGCTGCGTTTGCGCTGCTTTTCACAGGCCTCTGCCACCGTTCACTCCTTGGTGTTTTACTTTTGCAAACAGCCCACCTAGCTTCAGAGTCCCCGACTGTGGCGCTCTACCTAAGACCTCCCCAGCACAGCGCCCCATAGTCGTGGCAGTGCTGGCATCTTGATGTAATTAGCAATGACAGCTGGGCTTTCATGTAGTCCACCTGATAATTTTCTAAGTGAGAAAACTGGAACTCAGAAAGGCGAAATGATGTGTCCAAAACCACTCAGAGATGGAACCAGAGACCAGGTCTCCAGTTCCCCATTCGGGTTAACCTCTACTATACTATGGCCTGCTGTTCACAGTAGTTAAAAGTAGGAGATATTGTGAAAGTTTAACAAGAGGGCAATGGTGTACATAGCTGTGGTGGAATAGTACACAGCTATTAAATTTTATGACCTAGAAAACAATTACTGCCATGCATTGGTAAACATAATTAACATAGTTAAGTAAAAAAGTCAATTGCTCAATTTTATAAAACAATCGTGTATGATATGGGAAGGTGCTATATATTAAAAATGTTATCAGTGGCTATTTCTGAAGGTTAGGATTAGAAATTTTTACTAGTTTTTACATTTTTATATTTCTAAAATGAACACAAATATAACAAAATTATATTTTAAACTTTTCTCTTGCTCCATAATCCTGATTTTGTCTCCATATTTAAATACTGAAGATATTTATAAATGTTAAATTTTCTTGTACAAGTATCATTTGCAAGACAAGATGTAAATGTGCATATAACTGAATAAGCTTCATAGAGGTAAAGATTACTAGTAGTTAAGTCAAAAGAAACTAAACTACTAAGGTTTGTAAAGATTCTCTGGGGAGAATAATATACCTTATGATCATGAAACCTTATTTTTTTCTTTTAATTCTCATGTTTTAAAATTAAACTTAATATTAACTTTTAATCCTAAAAGTTTTTAGAATTTTTTTGAAACCTTTATAGATCATCATAAATTTTGTTACTCTTTTCTTTGCAAGTACAGTTTTTGCCAGTTTATATTAGAAATTTCATAAAGACAAAGTAATGATGCCTCAAAGGAGAATAATCATGCTAAGTTAATCACAATAATCAGATAAAGAAGGAAGTTGACAACTACTTTTTTTAGATGTGTAAAATGAAGTTCAGAGAGGCTAAATAGCTCATCTAACATCATACGTCCAGTACGGATGGAGGTAGGTTGATAACCAAGTCTAAATGCCAGTACACTCATGTTATACTGTTTATATGAATCTTTTAAATTACTGTGGTGGCATGGTCTTGCACAAGTGAGAGAATGGGGAAGTTTGTCCTAGTGTTCTTTGAAATGCTCTCTCCCCTGTGCTACGGCCCTCAAAGAATCACCTTCTCCTCTCCAGAGTTCCTTGCTGCAAGTGACCCACGGCAACTCCATGGTCCACACCTGAATGCCCCCTGCCACCCTCCACTGCATGTCTGTCCTGTGCTAGACCCACGTCTTGATCTCAGCTAGAGACTTCTTTCCAGTCATGAGATACTCATGTTTCTGTAGATGTCTTCACTCAGGACTGAGTCATAGTTATCCCGGGAAATGCACTGTGCCATTTTGTACATATCATATCTAGTATCTGTTTGTCCACAAGATCATGAATTCTTCAGGGTCAGGAATTAAATTTTACTCATCCTTTTTAGAAATTCACAATGAAAAAAATAAAATCTCCAACTAATTTGAACTTCCAGATGAACACAATTAAGTTAAAGTAAAAAACGAAGAATAATATTCATAGATGCAACCAGAATTAAAAGTCAAATTCATGTCTTGTAGCTAATAAGACATGTAGCAAATGAAGTAGAAAACATATCATTAGTAGGGAAAAATATATAAATCAACCAAAATTGGCCCAAAATGGCATAGATATTCTAGATATCTAGCTATAATAAGAACATAAAACAATTATTATAACCATTTTTCTTATATTTTAAATGGCAACACCTATCCAGATTCTTAGTCTTTATATTTACTATTTCCTGTCATAGGCCTGATGTGTTACACCTCTTGGCACATTCTCTTCCACTAATATCCTGCTCTAATTTACTGCAGGTCAAAATTTAGCAGTCACATGTAATTCCATATCAGCAATGGACTCTTCATTAAATGTCAGTCAGTGCCAAAGCTGACTATTTTAAGATCATCTCTTTAACTGCAGTTGATTTCAATCAATTTGGTCATAATATATCTAAATTTAGTGTTTTTCATGTTTATCAGGCTTAGGATTTGTT
Organism: Erethizon dorsatum; assembly: GCA_028451465.1. Classification (NCBI taxonomy): domain Eukaryota; kingdom Metazoa; phylum Chordata; class Mammalia; order Rodentia; family Erethizontidae; genus Erethizon; species Erethizon dorsatum. Next base: position 150,619,347 of record CM051823.1, read on the forward strand.
GAATTCCTTGGATCTTTAAGTTTACAACTTTTGTAAAATTTGAAGATTTTTCAACTATTATTTTTCCGTATTATTTTTTCTATATTCACTCTTCTACTCCACTCATCTCTGCCCATTCAGATACTCCAACCACCCCAATATTTGATTATATAAAGTTGCTCAATACACTGATGCTCTACCCACTTTTTTTCAAATATTTTTCTTCTATGTTGCCGTATATTCAAACTGACTAATCTGTTTTCCGAGATGTTTAATCTGCCATCAATCTCATTCAACGTGTTTTTCAATATAGACATTGTACTTCGTGTTTTTAGATGTTCCCTAAAATGAACTTAGCTTATTCAACTTTTTGCTACTTTTTCAAACATATGGAACTTTGTTATAATAACCATTTTAATGTCCTATCTGCTAATTCCATCATTTTTATGTTTTCAGTTATTTTAAATTATTTTTAATGGAATATATTTCCCTTCCTGGTTTTATGCCTGATGATTATAAAACCTGATGTCTGGTGTTTTATTGGACACCAGCCATTGTGAATTTTACTGTGTTAAGTGTTAGGCGTTGTTGTACTCCTATAAGCATTCTTAAGATCTTTTTCTATATTGCTGTTATTTGAAAATAGTTTGAGCATTTTAGGTACTGCTTTTAAGGTGTGTTAGGTGGAAATAATATTTTATTTCCTTATTCTCATATTTTTAATGAGTCTCTATTCAGAATTTCCTTTCAGTGGTCATTAAAAGTATAAGTTAAAGTTTATCCAGAATAACAAGAATTACTGTGGCTTTATATCTACAGTACCTAAATCCTCAAAAATGAATGCAAAACATTAGGAGAAACAGCTGAGTCTAACTTGCAGTTTTTGATACTATTTGCAGTGATTTCTAGTGAACATTTTTGAGCTCACTCTGTTCAAAGGCACCAGTGTAGCTAGGAGCTTAGAAACCCACTTTCTGAACGTAACCACAAGTTACATTCCCACTCTACTCCCTTGTCCTTTGGACTTCTGGCCAGTGGCTCTGCATTAGAAATGTTTAGTTTTCTTGTTTGTAAAATGGGCTGATTGTTATCAGCTAGAGTATTTGTTAAAGATTAATTGAGTTAATATAGAAAATGAGTTTAGAAGCCTGCCAAGCACATAGCAAGTGCTCAACAAGTGTGGGCTCCAATTATTAGGGATTTAGGGGACAATAAAAGTTTGAGCTGAATTTGGGGAAAGAGAACAGTTCCCGCTCTGAGTGACCTTGCAATCCAGTCTAGGAGAATAACAGGGGCATAAGTCATGATGAAAATAGAGCAGGATATTTTAGAAGTTTAAAAATATGAAAAAATAAAACTGTGGAAAATGAAGAAGAAAGATATTAATTTCTGAGGGCCAGAGATATAGCTAAGCTGCACAGTGCCTGCCTGGCAAGCACAAGGTCCTGAGTTCAATTCCCAGTACCAAAAAAATAAATTAATTTCTAAGGAAGTAAGATAATTAAAGGACAGAACTGGAAATGAAAATTAACCTCAACCTCAGGCAGAACATGTAGAATTTATACTTTTTCATTCGTTGACCTATGTGAAGAAGTTGACCTATGTGACCTATGTGAAGAAGTTGCCAGGCAGCACCATCTATATATTTTCCTGAGGCCATGCAGCCCAGCATCGGAAGCTGCCTGGAATTAAAGCTTTAATAAAAACAAATGCTGTTCCTCTGCCCCCGTACCCCCATTAACCCCCAGTACCAGTGGTCCAGGACACCCAATAGTGGGGAGATAAGAGATATCGAAGCTCTCTTCCCCATTTAGGCAGATTCCCCAGGCAGATCTGTTTTGTTTCTGCTGACAAGGGGAAGTATTTCGAGCCACTTCCCTATGGAGCAGGGCCTACCGCTGCCCTATGCCAAAAATCTCTTCCCCACAAAGTAAGCATAAATTAGGGAGGGACTGTGTGCTGAGCAGCTCTCATAAAATATAAGCCCTTGTTTTTTAGTCTTTGAAAGTTTTTAAAAAGCAGCAAAGTTTGGAGATCCCTAAGCTGGGGCCCAGGGCAACCATCTAGAAGGGGAGAGCCTGAGGGGCTGTCTGCAGAATTGGACAGCACAGCCTTGCTCTGCCTCCACCATCTGCTCCAGGTCTTCTCTGCACCCCAGTTTCTTCACCTGTGAAATAGTATTAGCTATCATTCATTGAGTGTTTACGATATGTCAAGCATGTGTGAGGTACTATTCTTCCTTTCTCACACAAAAAAGGGAGAAATTAAAACACCCAAGACTACCCAACTAATAAGAATTGATATTCAAAGTCAGATCTGTCACTAAAGAGGCTGCACCCCTCCCTAAACTGGCATGTAATATGCACTCAATAAATCACAACTATTATTTTCACTTCAAAGTAATGCTGACCATGATTATAAGAATATGCGTTAAAGAAAAAAGGCAATTGTAGTAACAATTGTCCTTTTTATGCAATGGCACATACGAATATCATTTTAGGGTTTGTAACCACTTGTTTCACAGAAGAATATATTTGCTTGTTATTATTGTAGACTGATCAGCATTTTAGCTCTGAAAAAAGAGAAATTTTATGTATGTGTGGTGCATTCTTAGTATGTTATAGGAGAAAGAACACTGGACTAAGACTAGGTGCTGTATACTTGTCAAAAGTGCTTTATGATTACCTCATTCCATTCTGGTGACAATCTCCTTATTTTTATCCAAATTTACTGCTTGTTTAGAAAGCAGGTTCTGAGTAAAATGTGTTTGACTTAAACCAGCACTCCTGTCTTCAATGTCTGTGGCTGAAACTCCATCAACATGCAGCCCTGAAACTTTTGGCAAGACACTTTGTTTTCTTTGCCTGGGTTCTTTGTCTGTAAAGTATTTGTGATAGTGGTTTTTGTTGTTGTTTCTAAGGTTTTTCTTCTCTCCAGGTCCTGGCGTCTTGTAGTCATTAACAGTGGCTTCAGAGACGGCCTCTGCTCAGGATAAAACTTCCCTGTCTCTAGAGTTGGCCACTGAAAGTTAAGCTATTTTTACCTAAGAGTCTTTGTAATGCTTATGGCCATATATTTGATGACTCTAACAAGGTTTGGAGTTAAATTGCATTTGAGTAAACTGAAGCCAAAGAGAAGAACTAGCCAAGTCAAGTGTTTTAGCCACTTCCCCATCACTGGGACAAAATACCTCCCACCCACAATTCAAAAGGGGAGAGACGTATTTTGGCTCAGAGTTTGGGGTAAACTAAGTTTATGGTCAGCTGGCTCCGAGGCAGAAACAGAACGGTGGACGGGGTGGCAGAGGAAGTCTGTTCAATCCATGACAGCCAAAAGGAAGAGACTGAGAGGAGGAATGAGGACAAGAATATGCCCTTCAAGGCCACACCCTCAGCGACCCACTTCTATCCAGGCCTCACCTCCTAACACGATGTCCTCTATAGTATCGCAGTGATCCAATCACTCCCCAAACACTTGATACTTTTGGGGAGTGTTCAGATTAAATCGTAACACCAAGAAAACTAATAAGTACCACTACAGTGAATCCACGGAGCATTAAGCCCAAGGCTTAATAGTTCTTAGTTTACTTGGGTCTCTTTGTTGCTTGGCTCCAGTGCCATTTTAAGAGCCTATCAAGGGCCCCTCCATGCCATGACTTGGATTTATTCCTTCATAAAGATCCTGCTTGCTTATCTCAGACATCTTCACCATCTAAGCTGCAGAGACTAAGTGTGTAACGATCTCGCCTTCCCTGTAGTCATCGTCCTACACTCACTGGATTCATTCTGCATCCTCTCTACCCTCTACATTGGTAAACTTAGCACATCTGCAATGCCTCCTTAATAATTACTGAAGGAACTTCATATTTTCAGCCAAGAGAAGACTGGGGTGAGACCCAAATGATATCCATATTCAAAACCTGAATATCTTAGAGTTAGTCCTTGTAAGTCTAAGGTTCAGAAATGCAAAGGCAGGCAGAGTTCACCAGATGACTAGTAAATCAGGGTGGTCCATCAATCCTTCTGCCATTTCCTCCCTAGACACTAACTCCTAGGTTTCTACCTGGTTGCGTGGATTTGTGCTCCTGGGCTGGCTTCTCCACTCCCAGCCCATTGGTCTAACTGTCTCCTCTCTGGCCCTCAGCTCCACCCCACCTGAGTCATCCCTGCCATGATCTTCAAACAAACTGAAAAGCAGCAGATGCCTCAAATCAGACAAATGTGAAGAATAAGGGACTTCTACCTACCCGCACCTCCCCAGTCTAGTACCTTCACTGAATCCTCGGTCTGGGTCTGCTTCCCTGTAGCCAATAGCCAGGGAGTTTAGCTGGCCCCCTCACAACCTCTCCATCTTTCCTGAAAACCCGTATCCTGGAGTTTCTTCTTCTCAGTCCTCCTCTTGTCTGTCTTGGGAGAGCAGAGGAGGGAGGAGAGAGCGATAAAAGAGAGAGAGATGACAGAATTGGAGAGAGAAGAGAGGAGAGAAAGAAGATAGAAGAGAGAAGAAAGGAGAGGGGAGAGAGAATGAAGAAGAAAACAGAGGAGAGAGGAGAAATGAAGATAGAAGATAGGGAGAAAGAGGGAGGAAGAGAGGGAATGAGAGAGAGAGAGAGAGAGAGAGAGAGAGGGAAAGAGAGAGAGAGACACTGAGCTTTCATTTTAATAGTGATTCTCTAGTTTGTATCTGCCCAATTCAACAGCTAAGACTTTTAATAAAATGGAATCAAATGGAAAGTAGCTTCAAACTCAAGACTATAATCTTAAATGAAATAAATCAGGCATACAAGTTTAAACACTACATTATGTCACTTGTGTGAGCAATCCAAAGTATAAATAAAGAGCAAAATAGGGGAGAGCTATTAGGAAGTAGGAAGAATTTGTTCAGATAGGAAGGGGAACAAGAGATGGGAGGGAGGGAAGGAACGGAAAAGGGATTTAAAGAAAAAAGAAATGAAAGAAAATGGAAATAGAGCTATTGTAAATGTTGAGAGGAAGAAGGAAGGATTGGAGGGAGGGGAGGGGAAGGGGATGAGAAAACATAATATAGATGTACTAGGTACATATACACATTCCCCCATGACCAATGTAAGCACTATATACTGCAAAGGTGTACTAATAAAAAATAAAATATGAAAAAGTGCAAAAAATTTAAAAGTTAAAACAGGCATAAAGTTCTTCCTTGCATTGTTTACTCCAAGACGGTATACAGACTTATTGATCATGGAATCTTTATGATGCTTTTCTGTCCTGGGCTGGTGTTAGATGTTGTATCTTTGCATCTCCCTATTAAATTAATTTTTCTTTGTTCTCTTCTTCCCTGTAGAGATATCCAGTTACCAATAGCATAGAATCTGGCTGTCATTTAAACTCATTGAATTTTTAATTAATTTCAGCTTCAAGAGAATGTCATTGGGCAAACCCGATTTCAACGGGATCATTCATGTTTTCATGCAATGCTGGTAGGATGCAGGCAATTATTTTTAATTGAATTCTTATGTCCTTGATACTTGCCTCTCCTCTTCCTTTTCTGCCTAAAGAATCCCACGTGAGGCTTCAGTTCACCGATCCCTAGTTCTCTTTAACTCTTCCACTGTACGAACTCTTCTCCCGAATGCATTTCCACCATCGGTGCTTCCCTACCCCTCTCATTTTGTCCTCATAAATGGACTTCCAGGTACCTAGCTGATAATACATTAATTTTCTTAGCTTAAAGTTCAAATACCACATTACATGTGCAAGTAATTTTAGTAAGATTGCTCCACTTCTGTGTACCAATATATAAGTCATTGAGTCATTTCAACATCGGAACATTATCTAATGGTTTCCGGGTTTTTTTTTATTTTAAAGAGAAAAAATAGAACAAAATTTCAAAACAACATAATAGGAGGGTAGCAATGGTTAATACATTGCATATTGTTATCTTTAAATTAGTTACTCATAGTACACGATATTGGCATTCAATTGTCCAAACAATATTAGCACAAACCTTTCTTTTCAATGAACTAAGTGAAATTAGTAGTGTATCTATCTTAACTATTTTGTACATATATATTTGTATATTTCTTTTCTTTTCCCTTCCTTCTTTTCTCCATTCAACTTCTCACACTAGGGAGACAATACAATGCTTACACATGTGCGTCCGGTTTATTTCACTTATAAGTATGGTCTTGAATTGCCTCCATTTACCTATAAAAGTCTCCAGTTTATCTTTCTTTATGGCTGAGTAGTACTCCATTGCATAAAAAAAACACATTTTTTTTTTTTAATCTGGTTTCCGTTCTTATGAGTCCACAGCCTACCAAAAAGCCCTAGAGGATCAGGCCTTTCCTTGCTTGCTTAGCTTTAGAAACATACACCTCCTCTTTACTATTGGAACGCTTCAGGCTTGGACCCATATCCCAAGGCCTTTACACTTGCAGATTCCCCTTCTGGAAACCTCTTCCCTCCAGATATCCACTTGGTTTTCTCCTTTGCTTCTTTCACATGTTTACCTGTATGTCATTTTCTCCTGTGAGTTTGTTTGGCCACTTGATATAGAATTCCAACACTTACTTGCCTGCCAACACCAAAATCAAAACCAAAAATACTCCCTGTCTTCCTTCACTGCGTTGTTTTTCTTCATTGATTTTTTTTGCTCATTTACATACTATATATTTCACTTTTTAAAAATTGTGCTTTTCATTTTGCTTCCTAATAGAATGTAAACTCCATGAATAGAAGGATTTTTCATTTTCTCTCCTATGCACTGTTGAATTCCAGAGTATCTAGTGTGGTCCTTGGGTCATAGCCAGCGGGCACTCAAAAATGTTTATTGAATGAGGGAATCAATGGTAGTGATTGACAAAGAGACTTTAACTGGGTTGAAAACAGAATTTTGGGTATACCAAAGAAAAAGAGTAACTTAGCGATGAATATAACAAAATATTGAAGGCTCACAATAGAAGTTTGAAGAAAATCTTTGACTTTGAAGAGTTTATATTCTGAAAGAGATAAGATTAACTTCCAAAAAGAAACTGATAAAACCAGATACAGCAAAATACATTACTTGGCCTGGCCCTGTGATGATTGTGTCTGCCACACAGTCGAGATAAGGTCCCTGCTGGTAATGACTCTTCCCTTGCCCAGACTTCCCGTTTCTTTGTAAAATGATAGTGTATTTCAAACATGCTTTTTTCTCCCAGAAAATATCTGAGGTGAATTATACTAACACAAACTATGGTTTTATTTATAAAACTGGAAGAAAAAGGGCAAACAATTATACAAAAGCTAGTCTTTGCTACAAACTGTTAAGCATCAAACACCAAATCGTTAGATTTTGCTGTAGCATTAAATGATGGCATAAGAAGTTCATTATAAATGAGTCTATCCTCTAAGGTTTACTAATCATAAATGCCAAGCTAAGTAATAAAAACCACACAAGGTGCCATCCAGTCATGAAGCATAGGGATTAGAATCTAGAAAGTCTCCAGTGTGATTTTCACTTGAAATACACTGGGGAAATTTAGAGTAAGTTTCTCTTTCATTTTACCATATCTTCTTCTTACACATCCAGTAAAAGCAACCAGTTCGAACATGGTCCTGGATATGAAAATAAGAGAAAAGCTTTCAGAGCATTCTATGTGGCCGTCTGACAGAATCTCATTCTCCTAGGAATGCTGACTGCAGCATCTCTTTTTTTGCCCTAAAGTTATATGTCAGACTGGAGACAAGGGCCATGTCTGGCCTTTGCCTTGTATAGTAACTAGAACATAATAAGCTCTACTATTTGCTTATTAAGTGATTTATAGGTTGTTTACCTACTTTGACTTTCATTTTTTCTGAATTTCATTGAAGCTCAATTCTCCTTCCCTTTTCTATTTGGCCTGCTGTTGGTACAGTTCAAAAACTGATACAGAAAATTATTTATGATTCATATTTGCAAGTAACTTTGACTTTGGATTAGCAAGAAATGTCATGCCAGTAGCTGAGCTGTCAGTTTTTACATTAGATTAAAAGAATTCTAGTTTATCTCTCTTCCAGCCAGTATGTAATTCCTCTTCTAGGTTTCTCATTAGCACAAGTTCTTTTGTGACATTGGACAAATAATTTTGTATTCTGTTGCTTGTTTCTCTTCTTTAAACGATGGGTCATTTAACTAAAATTACTCTCACCCGACACTCCCTGTCCTTCCTTTCCTGCTGTATTTTCCTCTACTGGATCCGTAAATAGCTAGGGAATTTTATTGTAATGTTTAAAACCTTGACTTAATTGATCATTCTGAGTTATTAAGAAAAAATATTACTATAGCTGCCATGACTGTCACAAATTATTATTCTTGTTTTCAGTACCTGTCTTAGGCTGAGATTATATAACAATACCATAGGCTGGGGCTTAAAAAGCAAACATGTATTCTCACAGTTCTAAAGGCTGCAAGTCTAAGATCAGGGTGCCAGTATGGCTGGGTGCTGGTAAGAAATCTTCTTGGTTCTCAGATGGCTGATTCTTTTTACATGTTCACATGGTGTAGAGGGAGAGGGCTAACTCTCTCTTCTTAGGAGAGCACTAGATTAACCATGAGGGCCTTACCCTCCTGATCTAATTACCTTTAAAAGGTTCCATACCCTAAATACCATCCCACTGGGAGTTAGAATTTCAACACATGCATTTGGGGGATCAGTGACATGCATAATAGTATCCAGGACTATTTCCATAATAGTATCTAGGAAAAATTAGCAATTACAAATAAATATAAATGAATTGATTTGAAATCTAATTCATTTAATAACTAAGAACTTTTGCAAAGGTTCTTTCACCAGTTTGATCCTTTGAAAGATTTGTAGTGATGAAAAGAAAAAAATTTGATCTTCTTGGAAGTACTAAGAGTAAGTCCATGTAGATCACAAATAACTAAATAGAGCCAAAAGAATGCATGAAATTCACCTGATAAAAGTCATTACAAGCATTAATGGATACCCTTATACACTAGACTATTTGAAACTTTAATAAGTTTGAGAAAAGAACACAATTTGGGGTTTATAGTCATAAAATTTTATTCCCACTATAGCACATTGAAGCTAAGATTAATAGCATATTCAAGCTAAGATTAAAAAAAATTTTTTTTCAGTGTGGGTACCGGGAGTCAAACTCAGGACCTTGCGCTTGCCAGGCAGGCGCTTATACCACTGAGCTATCTCACTGGCCCAGATTAAAAAATTTTAAAAAGAGGTAATCTATTCAATGAACAAAAACCATGCGATCTTCTACATTTATAATGGTGATATCATCAAAATTCTTTCAAAATCAGAATGAAAGATAATTTGCAGTCTTCAAAGTATTCTATCTTTATCAATATAATGCATATATGAATCTTACAGAATTATCAAAAAGATTAACATGGGCCGGTGATGTAGCTCAGCAGCATAAGCGCCTACCTGGCAAGCATGAGGTCCTGAGTTTGACTCCTGGTACCCACATAAAAAAAAAAAAAAAAGATTAACATATCCGAATACATGAAGTCTGAAAACAGGGCTATTTAAAAGGTGAATCATGATTAATACTATGAAAGTAACATAAAATAGAGGAATAAATATCTTACTGAGTATTAAATTAAATTCTTGGTTATTTGATTGCTGAGATAGAGCTGATACCACGTAACCATGCAGCAGTAGATGGTAATTAACCTCCTTCTCTGCCTGCACAGGTCAGAAAAGAATCCCCCAAAGAGGAGGACGCAGTGGGGAGATTCCCTGTGTAGACCCTGTATTCCCTGTATAGGGCTGATTCTCATGGTCCACAAAAGGCAAGAGGCAGAACTTTGGAGTTAAAAAAAAAAAAAAGGAAGTCAACATGGTTTTGTGGTTTCTCCAGTTAACCATTGAGGAATTCAACAAGTAAAATTTAAAATGACACACTTCAAAACATCAATTTTATTGATAGAAATTTTCCCAGAGGAAACTGTGTTCTTTATGTACATTTTCCAGTTATTTAATAAGCATGTCTCATGCCCAAGTCATTGGTAGGCCCTGGAAGTTACTTCTGCCAAAGCACTTGTCATGTGGGTTGTGGGGAGTGCTGCGATTCACACAGATACAACTAGGGAATAGATTGTAGTGTTACACTTCTCAGGGGGAACTTGTTGGAAATCATAGAAGTCATGTGTTGGCATGGGGTTGGAGAAATCACGAGACTCCTAGAATGAGGCTGTGTGAGTTCCAGGAGAAGATGGTTCCAACTGGAGCTAGTCTTTCATCACTTCCCTCTAACAGTCACAGGGTTAGGGAAATGGTTAGTGTGGGTGAGGGGAAAGTTGGAGCTCAGAAAGCCATCCAGGTTGGCTGGTGCAGGGTCTGTGTGCATAGATGTGGATAGCAACCAGTGAGAAAAACATCTAAGGTAAATGGGCAGCAGAATGAGAGAAATAGATTAAAGAAATTCAAGCTATGTGTAAAGGGGACATGAATGGTTTAAACATTGATATGATGATGTATGAGGCATAGTTCAACAATTGCATGGAATTAAAAATTAGAGTAGGAAGAAACGGGTAATGTTCTAAGTTCATAGGGTTGCCTGATTCTGGGAATTCCTGATGATAGGGAAGAATGTAGTAAAAGGGAAATGGGTGGGCAATCAGATATGTAAGATGGTCAGGGTCAAAGGCTACAGAAGCAAAGTGTCTAATCTTCATTTCCAATACATGATTACAATGTCTGCGCAGTGATGCTACCATGTCTGAAAAGGAAAGGAAAGAAATGCGTGTACATGAGATTCAGTGGCAGATTTCTGACTGCCTCATCTTATTTATTTTGCATTCTCCTCAGGGTCTGGCGCAGTGTGTGTTTAATAAATGCATGTGTAATTTAACTGAGCTGAACTGGAAACATGGCATGCCAACCAGGCCATAAAACCCTGTGAGTCAGAGGGACACTGGGAGAGCCAGAGGGAGGAGGCTCTGTGATAGGCATCCTGGCCCCCAGCATTATGTAAACACCAGTTGCATACTTTTAAACATAAAACCCTCAGCCCACAGCCCTGTTAAATGTGGAGGGGAGAACCTCTTTAATCTGCCTTTGAAATAATCTTCATCTGAGCACGTGTGTAGTAACTCACTCAAATTTGATGTCTGGCAATGAAGTGGTATTTTTTATTCACCCCAAATTATAGTTTCTCTGTTAATTTTCAAGGAGGAACAGACCTAAGTGCCCGCTGTAGCATTTCTAGAGGGGTAGAAGAAGTTAGATTAAAAAGATTGACATTTACGAACTCATGGAACTAGCTCCTCATTATTGCCTAAAAACATAGTGAAAAATATGTATGCTTTACCACTGATAACATTGTTGGTGATGCTTCTGGGTAAGCAAAGTAATAGTGGCTCTATCAAAAGTAATTATTTTAAACCATTTTCAGTGGCTGATATTACTTTGACATTTCTAGGCCGCAGATTCTTTAAATTGAGGAGTTAATTTCAATGGCTGATAAACTTATTGTGCCACTTAATGCGAGATAAAATAACTAAAAACTGTATGCAGGACAGATTAAAAACAAGCATTTGATAAATTTGTATAGCATGAAAGATTAGATATAAAAATTACTAATCTCTTTCATTTGCTCCCTTGCATATGTTTCACGAAGTCTTAGTCACTTTCCCGTCGCTGAGACATAATACTCAACAACCAGAACTTAAAGGAGGAGAGGCTGGCTTTGGTTCACGGATTTAGTCCATGGTCAGCTGGCTTCAAGCAGAAATAGCATGGTGGAAGGACTTGGGTAAAGGACAACTTCTCATTCTATGGCAGCCAGGGAGCAGAGAGAGAGAGATTGGAGACTTTGGGGACAAGAATACACCCTTTTTAGGTCATGCCCTGAGTGATCCACCTCAAACCAATCAGCCCATTCAGCTACCGTACTCATCTAAAATGAATCCAATGGTGAATATAGCACCCCATGATCCAATCACCTTCTATAGACGTGAAAATCTGGGGAGGCATCGTAGATCTAAACCATGAGATTAAAGAAGTGCAAAACTAGGTGCTTTAAATTTTTATTGTTAATATTCCTTCCCTGGGTAGTTTCCAGCTAATTAATTCCAGGTTCTGAGGCTGCAGCCATGCTAATTTATATGGCTGAGTTAACAAGTACTACATTTGTCAAGTAAATAAATGTATTATTTTTTTTACAATGCTGTCAAAATGAATAGTATAGTCCAAGTATTTTGTAAGTATTTTTATTCCATTCTTCTTATGAACATCAAAATTGTATCTATGACTTTGGTTAAATTCTTAAAAGCTGAATGAACCATTTTGTCGCCATTTCTTCAGCTCTGTTCTCCAGTGCTGGAAACTGGCTTCTGCCTACAGTTTCTTTGGAGAAACTCTGAGGCCAGGGTCAACCCAAAAAGCACCCTCTCGGCTCTTCCTCTTCAGACTTTCTGCAGGGTTTGTTTTTGAGTGGTATTAACCAAAAGAGGATCACTCTTCTGAGTGTCTGGTGCACTCAGGGAGGCCATGTGTCTAGGTCAGTTATTAATGAAAAAGGCTACTACTGGTCATTGAAAGCTGATGGAGGCGCAGGCAAAAAAAGCCAAAGCAAGAGGAACCGTGCACTAGTTTTGTTTGACATTGCTCCAGGTATGAGCCAGAAACGCAGTTTAAAGTCAAAGGTTAAGGGTGTGTTGCACTCACAGGCAAAATAGGCCCTCTAGGCCTACTCTGCTACTGCAGTGGAAAATGTGTCCCTCCTCCTTGGGCCAAGGTCCAGGAAGAAGCTGAGAATACTTGGTACCACGAAGAATGAGGTTGGAAAATAGTCGAAGTTGGGTCAAAAAGGGGTTCTTTTGAGCCTGTGCATGTGTGGGCCATTGGCTCATGTAAACCCAAATCTTCATGGATTTTGGTTAAAGTCATTAAGAACACAGTCTCCTGTATTTGTATACTTTGTATCGTGTTTGCTCTTTACAAACATCAGGTTTCCTATAGGAGGGTGTCATATCCTGGGAAATGGCAGAGGAAAGGTCCTAGAGGTTGCACACTTGGCCTGGGACCAGAGCGTCTGAAGCAGCCTTCCCCTCATGCTCCTCTCCTCATTCCTTCCTCACTCTAAGAGAGCCCAGGCACCTGCAGGGGCACGCAGGGCCCTGCAAATCAAGCTGGCCTGCCTGGAGCCCTCCTGTCCCTCCTGCCTCTCTCCCTGCCTTGTTTGCTTTTTCTACCCTGCAAATTAAGCTCTTCTCCGATTGTTTTACTTAAAGTCTCTCTTCCCTTAATTTTGGACGCCTAACACGATTGTTGCTGAAATTAAATCTCTGATCCTTGTCACGCAACTAAGCTCACGTGTACGTAGACAAATCCACCCAGAAGCGCTGTCCTACTCCAAATGACTTCTGTTTAGAATGGGGCTGTCCTCTCCTCTCCCAAATGTACGTGCTTCCCTGGTTGCTGCTTTGAGGAGATGTTACTACCATATCCCCTGTCACCTTAACTCTGAACATCAGTCATCTTTGACCTCTTCCTCTCCTTTATCCATCACACCCAGTTGGAGTCCTTATTCTTTTGAGTCTCTATCTTGGTTCCCATTCATTTTCTCCTCTCCTATCCTCTGATTGAGGCCTTTGTGAAATCCCAGTAGAATCACTAAGAAAAATCTGTAATTCCTTTGCCTTTAGTCAAGGTTTTTCTCATCCAACTTATTTTATATGCAGTGCTGCTAGTAATTTTGTTACTATATCAAACAGCTGGTAGAGTGTTCCTGCTTTTAAAAATGTAGCATGGAGAAATGGAGGAAGAAAGAGAAGGAGAGAAAAAGAGAACCATCTCTTAACCATTATTGGTGCAAACAGCCTCAGCCTGTTCTCTGTATCAGGCAAACACTGGTGTACTATTTGTCATTCTTGCACTTTTCTGCCCCTGCAGCTCTTCCCACCCTCACTTCTGTGTTTGTGGTGGCTCTCATACGACCCCCAATCCCATCCAAATCTGAAAGTCTTCTTTTCCATGAAGCCAACATGTGTTCCCATTGGAAACAATTCCGCCCTCTCTTCTGTACTAACAAAGCACTTTTTCCCTTTGTTATAACTCTCTTCACTTTGCCTTTGCCTTTCAGTTATTGTGTTTATTCTCATCCATTTTCAGTTACTTGAGAATAAAAAGGGAATCTTCTTAATCTTTGCATTACCAAAGTAGTGTATTGAAAATAAAGTAGACAAATGTTAAATTTTAAAAATCAAATGCCCATTTAAATAACTTGAGTAAATCCAAATGAATAAAAGACCACATACCAACCTGCCTTTAAGTAGTTTTGATTTTTATTTTTTAAAGATTTGCAGTTTATTTCCTCGCATATTTGATTTTCTTGAGAATATGATTCAGAATGCCCCTAACCCAAATTAAGTCCACTGTGTAATTCTATTTATGTTCTAATTCCTACAGGGAATTAGCTGACACTACTTAGGGAGGCTGCTGATTGCACATTGCCTAAATAAACTACCTCCTGCTATGAATAAAATCCTGTCCTTACACTGAACAGCATGCTTTACGAAAACAATGATAAAATTCCAGACCCTCATTTTATTGAAGTTTTCATAAACCTACAGAGAAACTGCCTCTGTAAAATAATCTAATTAAAGCAGATATATGAAGGTGTCTTTCAGTATAAACCAGATTCAGCTGTATTTTTTTTTGCTTCTAATTTCCAGTGGCTTTATCCCTTTGTACAAGCTGAATTTTTCCTTCAATATTTTTAACTCGTGTGCATTCACTGAATTACATAATCTTATTAATTGGTAAGAATTTTGTAAACAATAATTTTGTCATCTTTGTAAAATATGTGGTTAATCAATACTTTTAAGTTTCAAAAGTTATTACATTAGCATTTTATTAATAATATAATTATAAAAGTATATTAGTAAAATTATGAAATTATTTCATTAAGAATATACAAAGATAATTATGACATTGGCCCAATGCCAACATAGGCAGAGTGTTTATTTCACGAAAAATAAGTGAATATTTATATTGTCACTGGATGGGGATCTGAGGAGATCCCTTTCCAGAGAAGATGCAGAATTCAACTCAGCCTGGTTAGGTTCCTGACGTTCCTCGTGGAAAATAATTTCAGGGTGTGTCAATGAGAAACATAGATATATTAGGCTAAGCTGAAACAGCGCACGGGAGGATAGAGAGACTGCGGGCTCTAGAGGGTGAAGTGCACTATTAACTGGCTGGGAATTGGGAGTAACATTAGGGTGAATCGTCTAGGATGTTTATTCTCTGAGTCGTCTGTCATTTACCTGGTGTCTGTCTCCTTAAGGTCAGGTAGTCTATCAGTGGATTAAAACAAAAACTGACTCTACCAACTAGGTTACAATATAAAGTGCTTATATACATGTGTAATTTTGAGATATGTCGTCCGTGTAATACTACTATTTCTCTTGAAAATGGAAGTCTTTGATGTAATTTTTGGACTTTATGGACTTATGGTAGTATCCTTAAGACTCTTATGAATTTAGGAGTGATGAGTCTAGAAGAAAAACAGCCCTGGAGAGTACCGTACGGATTACCTGGGTGAACTTGATTATGCCTTACAGCTGCGGTTTTCTTCAAGTTAGAATTTCCTTATCTTCTTACTACCTATCTTTGTTTCTTCAGTCCTATCGTGTATGTAAAGGACAGAATATGTAAACAAAAAATGTCATATTGAATATGATTTGACAATCAAATGCATAATAGTACGCAGATTTAAATTTAACTATATATTATGAGTCTAGGAACAGATAATATTGCTATCATGAAGTGATATTTGGAATGACCTTAATTTTGCCTTTTAGAATCCCCATGCTAGCCTTTCTCTCCCTCTCTCTCTCTCTCTCTCTCTCTCTCACCTCTCTATTAAGTAGATTTGTTGATATAAATTTGGAATGCAGTAAATTGTATTATTTAAAAGGTGTCCTTTGATGGTTTTGATATGCATTTACACACAGGAAACCATCATCACAATGAAAAATAACAATACATTTAGGACAGTTTCTCCTCTGGAAATCCCTTCCTCCCAACTATTTCTCACCCCAGTTCCCAGGCCACTGATACTCTCTTTTCTGCCTCTTTGTTAGTTTGTGTTTCTTAGTTTTATATAAATGGACTCATACCTATGTATACCTTTTGTATGTCTTTATTTACTCATAATAATTATCTTAGTATTCATAGTCTATTGTCATATTTATCCTTAAGGATATCATTTAACTAATGGAAATAATATTATTTATTTTTAATTTCTAATATGATGCATTATACTGATTTGAGTATCAAGTGATAATCTAACTGGGCATTCCTGGGATAAACTCACTCGATCTTGATTTTTTTTATATACATATTGGGGGATTTACTCTATTTTTTGCTTAGTTTTTTTGCATGTATGTCCATGAGAGATATGGATTATACTGTATTATTTTATTTAATGTACTGTCTGGTTTTATTTCTTGCCTTTACACTGTTTCTTATGCTCTTCTCTTTCCGTGGTGTTATTCTTTTTCTTTTTTAACCTCAAAATTTTGCAATTATTCTTGAAAACATGTCATATGCTATTTTCTACAGGATGCTCCTCCTAATTGCCTCACAATGACCCAATGCCCCCTCCTTACCACCTGAGAACACTTCCACCTCTGCATGTGCCACATTACATTGAGGTTGTCTGTTTGTCTTAAAAATAAACTCAAAAGCAGAGGTATATAGTTACATAATGGAGATCCCATCATCTAGAACAATTTTCACTAAATGTTAACTACAAATAAGGAAATGTTCAATGAGTTTCTTTTCCTCATCCTGAAATTATATTTCTCTAAAATATTTTACTCTCCAAACATATTGATTTAATCCTAATTTAAAGGATTCTGGATTCCAAATTCATTTCCTGCCTATTTTATATTTGGTAATTAGTTTCTCCCTAGCACCAGATCTACACTTTCTGAAAGTTTTACATTTTATTTCTTGGAATATTCTTAATTTCTTATATATGTATTTATATTTAAATATTTTCCAACAAAGCTTACAGTTAATTCACTATCTTTTCTTCCTCTTTCAGTTTTATTAAGTAGAATTTTAAATATAGCTTTTTAAAAGTACAATGCTATTTTTAATAGGAAATACTTTAAAATGCCTTATAATTTTTTATAAAAATGTTATATTGACTTGTTTGCTTACCATTGTTCCTTGTATCCTACACTTCCATATAGGAATATAGGTTCCTTTCTTATATTTTCTGAAAAAAAATTTTTTTGGCAAGAATCTGTTCTGGTAAAGCCAAATATAAAGTATTTTCATTTCCTTTAAGATAAATGTTTTATGTTATTTTTAACAGGAGTTTAATGTCATATACTTTTCAATATTGACAGGTATTTTACCTCTACTCTGAGATACCATTTAATTATTTCCTGGAATTTATTGTTGCTGTCTTTGACAGCTCTTCGTTTGTAGGTAATTTGACATTCCTCTATGTGGAGAGAATTTTATCCGTATCATGGATCTGCAATCACTTGACATATCTGGGTTTATTCTTTTCATTGTTTGATTAACTTTTTTTGAGCGGAAGACACATCTTTTGCCAATTCTGAAATTTTTTTCAGCAATCTGAATCTTCAAATATCCTTCCTTGTCACACTATAGCCATTCAAATTTTTCAAAACCTCTATATTCATAACTAACATTTCTGTTTAATATATTATGGTTTTCACTGCAAAGTAGAAATTCTTTTTAAGAAATCTAATTGCACTCATTTAAAACAACTTTGAAGTTTGTCACATTGTTTCTTTTTTCTTAGTTGTGATTTCAGTCTTTTTAGTTATTTACTGACCTGTATAGTTTAAAGCTTCTTATTTCTTTGAATTTTAGTTCATCGGTTTTAAATTCATGCACGTATTTTTCTCTACTACGGAGTCTGGATTCTTGCAGGATAATCAGCTTCCTACCCAGCTCTGGAGGAAGGCGGTTGGCATACACTTCTGAACAAGGACAGGGTGTTTTTTTCTTTTCGGTTGGAAAACAGCTGCTGTTTTGAGTTCTCTACAGAACGTTCCTCTCCTCTTGAACTCTGGCCCCTCTCTGGCAACTGCAGGACCTAATCATAATTCAGCTGCTGCATAGTTAAAAGGCCAGCAGAGGCCCTCTAGCATTCTGTTCCAATACAAGAGCAGTCCTCTCTGATTAATGGGTGCATTTACCATAAATATTTTTAAAGTTTTTTTATTACTCTTCTCCCTCTTAAATCTTACTACTGAAAGTTTGGAGAATTCACATATAGCAAACGCCGCCCCCGTGTTGATAGAGGGCTGCCCCATCCATGTGTTCTTCTCTTCTGGCCAGCCTATTTCCTCACAGTATCACAAGAAGGAGGCACACCACCTGTGACACCACACACTTCTGGGTGGGGTAGGGGGCTTTGCCAGTCTTGGTTCAAAGCTAGAAATTTATGAATGTAACTCTAGCTACTTGTTCCTTTATGAATGCTAATTTCAGTCTCTTGACATTTTCTAGGTAATTATAGGTTCTTTTCCAAGGTAGATTTGTAGACTTTCAAACTTGGATTGCCACTGCTCAAATCTATTTCCCAGGATCTACTTGTGGATTACACGGTTTTAGCCAGCTCACCACTACAAGTTTTTTTCTGCAATTAGCCCAGTGATGTTTTCCGCTGATTTTCCATCTTGATCATTTGCTTCCTTTATGCTTACTCTCTTGTCTCCAGGAGCAACTTTGTATTTCATAAAGTCTCTTCTGGCAACGAGCCTTTTGCCTGCCTATATGAAATGCTTTCTCCCTCCAGCAGTTGGTGTCTTCTGGGATATCCCACTTGGAATATACAGATTTTATATTACAAACATTCTCCACTGACTTATTAGTTTTTTAATAAAAAATTTCTACCACATATATTGTATTTATATTTGAAATAGTTTATAAAACTTGTGATTTTAATGAGTTGAATCACTTACTAGTACTTGGGTATATTGCTAGATGAATAAAGTAACTGTGCATGACTCTCATTGTTCAATGTTGCAAGTGAGAATGTTTATTTCCCAATAAACAATATTTATTTCCCAATATTCATAGCTCCTAAATTTTCTTTAATTATTTTTGTGCTCAAAAATTATCTCATTTTCGGAATTGATGAGATCAGGAATAACATGCTTTGAATATTTAAATGACCCTTACTGTTAGAGCAGCAGGTACATTCTGCCAACAGACTCCAAAGGCATACATGCTGTGCTAAGACTTTCAAAGGCAACATTTTACATGGTCATTTGAAGTCTGCAGTATATTCGACAGCGGGCTGCATTTGATCATTGTTTAAATTGTGTCCATAGCACTATGGCTGATCAATTGAATGGATTTGACACCTCTAATGAGAATCTTTTAAAGTCATATCCAATCTAGATGGAAATGCTTTTGATGTGTTGCAAGGAAAGTAGGCCAATTAGTGATAGAGTTTAACAGCTTCAGGGAAGGAGATAGAACATTTACTTACACTTGACAGAGTGAAGAGGGAAGCAAAACACAATCTTAGTAGAGCACTTATTTCTTAAAAAATAAGCTCTTCCTTTAAAAGATAGATTTTAAGATTTTAAGCTTCCTCTGTGAGGAAATTATATTGTGGTTTCTATGCATACAAAATCACCAATTTCTTTCCATCTGTAGATGTTTACCAAGACTAAATAAAACAGAGATATTCTAATGTGCTGTTCTGTGCCTTGATTTTTCTATTAATAGTATAAAAATGTGTTTTTCTGGTAAGTTATTCTATTCATTCTTATTTCATATAGTCCTACATGCTATTTAGGAATGCTCCTTAATGGAATATATATTCCCAGACTTTTTTTCCCAGCAAGCTAGTAGATTGAGATTTTTAAAAGTAATAATAATAATAATAATAATAATAATAATAACAATGCCTAGAAATGCCTATATAAAGAATAAGAATCTTCAAGATACAAAAATGACAAAGGAATTAACAATGAGAGTGTTTTCTGGGGAATGTCTTATGAAACTGCAATCTTTTGTCTCTACACATGTGGGGCAAGGCCTTGAGCTCAAATGAAGAACAGGGTGCTCCAACCTTAGATAAAGTCACGGCTTTAATTTCAAGACTTTACTTCTTGTTAACAATGTGAATAAGAAAATCCTCTTGAACACAGGGAGTTTATAAGAAAGCTAGTTTTTCTCTGCCCAATGTCAGGCTGAAAAAAGAAGAAAGTCTTCCTTAAGAATGGAAACTCTTTGATTGAGACTTGCAAAGTTTTGAGATCTGTTTTTCAATATTCATGGCTTTCTGGATGACTTGCTTATTGAGATATTTGAGAAAAGTTTTCAATTAACAACAATCGCGCCTTGGATAAACCTCATTGGCTATGATACTGCCACTGCGCAGAGATCTTTGAAAGAAGAAGAAAAGTCAATGCTATTAATATTGACAGAATATTCTGTCAACACAGGGTTGCCTTTGGGAAAAGGGACGGAAGAAGAAAGTCCTGAAAAGGATGAACTTATATAGAAACAAATATACAAAAGATAGGCTGAGGTCACAAGAAACAAGAAAATCAAATATTACAAGTTTAAGATAATAGAAAAAGAATTTGTAATATATCATGTGTATGCTTTTCATGTTTAAAGATTTAAGAGGACTATTATGGGTTTTGGCAGGTTGCATTCATTTCCAGGGGCTAAAGAAAGGATCCCTTTCCTTGCCTTCTCCAGCTTCTAGGACCTGTGCACATTCCTTCACTTCTAGGCTCTTTTCTCCACCTTGAAAACCAGCAATTTTGTTCCTGTCCATTCAGTACTTATTTTCTCCTCAAACATCTCCTGTCCTCTTCCTCTACTTTTTAGACCTTTTAGGATTACATTTGTTCTGGACAACCCCATCTCGAGATATTTGACTTAATCACACCCACAAAGTCCCTTTTGCAGTGGCAGTGGTATATCTGCAGGGTTCAAAGAAGAAGATGTGTATATATTGGGGACCAATAGATTCACTGACTATTGTTCAATATTACTCACTGACTAATGTTTTCTCAGTTTTACTAGTTTTATCCTTATATTTTTGACCTCTAAACACAAAGTATCATGGCAAATGTACAGCTGTATGGGTTAGGTATTGAAATGTTCTTCTATTAATCAGTAGGTAGACTTTAACCAATTACTTTTCCAAAAACTCTGAGCCCCAGACCTTCTGCCTTTTGCCCTGAGTCCTTGACACATTCTGAATACTTTATATTCCTGCCTTACTATGCAAAAAAAAAAAAAAAAACCCACAAACAAACAAACAAACAAAAACAACGAATGTCTGGCATAGCTGGAAGCTTTGAAGACACTGGACAGTATCGCAATCAAGGTGTTTCAGAATCCACCTGGAGTGCCCTTTCCAAAAGTAGTCATTTTCTTGGTGACTTCATCCTGTCCTAAGACTTAAAGTATCATCTAAGTGCATATGATTCTCAAAGTTTCACTTATAGTTCAATTTTTTCTTGCACATATCAGACTCTGAAATCTTTCTGTGCAACATCTCTGTAATGGTTGATACATTGTGTCAGCTTGAGAAGTTTGCAAGTTTAACTAAGCGACTCAGCAGGGGGCCAAGGTCCTCACTTCGCAAACATCTGAGCCTGTGCAAGAGGAGGGCAGGGAGATGGTGTGAGTGCTACACCCACCTGAGGGCCAAGGGCCGGTAGCCTGCTTACAATGTAAGGGAGGAAAGGAGGCTTGCTTTCCCCTTTTTGTACTCTTGTTGCCGTTGCTGTCTTCTGCTGCCTTGAACTGTTGCCCCTCACCATGCCACCCTGCCTTGGTGCCAGCTGATTATGGACAGAAATCTCCAAAAACTGTGAGCTAAATAAACCTTTACCTCTTTAATTTGGGTGTCAGGTAGTTTGTCTCAGCAATGAGAGAAAAGTAACCAACACAGGATTTGGTCCAAGAGAAGTAGGGTCATTGCTGTGAATATACCTGACCATGTAGTACAAGAGCCTTGGGGAATGGCTTGTGGGAAGAGTTTGGAAAGGTTGGGAGATGCCGGCTGAAAAAGTAGCACTGGAATGCTTTAGGCTGTTCTGTATGGGAGAT
Source organism: Erethizon dorsatum (assembly GCA_028451465.1). NCBI lineage: Eukaryota > Metazoa > Chordata > Mammalia > Rodentia > Erethizontidae > Erethizon > Erethizon dorsatum. Next base: position 150,641,398 of record CM051823.1, read on the forward strand.
TTTGGTCATAGCTCAGAAGACCAGAAGGCTGATAGAAATCCTGCCAGTAAAGACCAGGCTCAGGAGGTTTCTGTTGGGAAGAAGGACTGCACTGGCTGTTGGACTTCAGACAATGTGTGTTATGTCTTGGCAGAAAGTTCGTCTGCATTTTGGTCATGTCCAGAGACTTTGCCTTGGGACTAAAATTAAGGGCAGTGGACTATTTAATCTGGCAGAAGAAATTTTAAGGCAGTAGAATGTTGAGGTGGTGGCATGGCTATTGTTGGGGGCTTTTAGCCAGATTTATGTTGCAAATCAAGAGCAAAGATCCCAGCAGGATGATTTAAAATGTTGTGAGTTTGACCAGAAAGGAAGCTCCAGTAAAGCTGTGGACTGCAAAGATAGAGCTGAGGAGATCTTGATTGCTGAGAAGGAACAGAAGAATAGAAAAGACTTCCTGAGGGCATCACAAGAAGCAGCAAATCTATCCTTTGCAGCCTCAAAACTGCAAGAGTGAAAGACTTGGCTTTGCGGAGAAATCTGCAGAGCTCCACGTTCCAGAATGGCGGTGGCCTCGCTGTGTTCCAGAATGGTGGCAGCACAGAGAATTTGTTCCTCAGAATTGGATTCAGAGTGCCCGGGCACTTGACCCCTACAGCCAAGAGAGAGGGAAATCTGGCTACTGCTCCAGCTAGCAGCAGACCTTGGCATCATACCTGTGGTGCTGGTTTTAGGTACATGCACAATGCAAGAATTGTGGGGTCAAGAAGACTTCCACCCCAATTTCAGAAGGCCTGGGAGGCCAGGCAGTGTGCCCCTGAGAGGACAGTGTGTGAAGCTGGGAGGGAGAAGCCAAAGGTGCATTGGAGACCCCAGAAGTTTGGAGACGTCAGGAACGGTCCATCTAAAGAAAGCTGCAAGGAGGGAGAAAAGTGGGCCTAAGAGAGAAGCTGTGGGAGCCACAACCACCAGAAGTGCTGTTGGGGCAGAGTCCTCCAGGCCCTCTGGAGCTCACAACTTGCCACAGGTTGCATTGGATGCTGACCATGGAACTACAGGACTTAATGTTTGCCCTGCTGGATTTTGGACTTGCTTTGGTCCCAATCCTTTGTATTCCCTGTTTGTAACTATTGGAATGAAAATTTTTATTCTGTGCCATTGAATGTTGGAAGTGTTTAACTTTTCATTTGTACTGGGGCTTAAAGCTTAAGAGGTTTCCTTAAACCTCAGAGGACACTTGGGACTTGGACTTTTCAGCAATACTGAAACTGTTAGGACTTTGGCAACTCTGAGAGATGGACTAAATGCCTTTTGCATAAAGGAATATGCACGAGTCTTTACGGGGCTGGGGCGGAATGTTATGGTTCTAATGTAATATAATATTGATAGACTTAATACTGGTTCTTGAGGATTGTTAAACCTGTGTCATAATGTTCAAGGTGTGAAATGATAAGAATAAGCATGTCTTTTGTATCTGGAGACTGGTTTAAAAAAATGTGTCTGGTTGTCAAGTTGACAAGGAGTGAATTGTAATGGTTGATACATTGTGTCCACTTGGGAAGTTTAGAAGTTTAACTAAGCGACTAAGCAGGGGGCCAGGGTCCTCACTTTGTAAACATGTTGAACCTGTGCAAGAGGAGGACATGGAGATGGTGCGAGTGCGACACTCACCCCAGAGGTGGGGGGTGGCCTGCTTACAATATAAGGGAGGAAAAGAAGCTTGTTTTCCCTTTTTTGTGCTCTTTTTGCTTTTGCTGTCTTCTGCCACCTTGAACTGTTACCCTCACCGTGCCACCCTGCCTTGGAGCCAGCTGATTATGGACTGAAATCTCCACAAACTGTGATCTAAATAAACGTTTCTTTCCTTAACTTCGGGTGTCGGGTATTTTGTCTCAACAATGAGATAAAAGTAACTAAGACAATCTCCATGTATGTTTTTAGGCTGCTTTACTGCCCCCTTCCAGCTCAATTTTCCCATCCTCTGGTCTTCAGTATATCTACTGCTCTCTTTAGAAAAGTACTATTATTGCCTACTCTATAGTTACCAACTCACTCTAAGCCACCATTAGTTCTCACTTATTGTTTCAAAGCCTTCTGAACTGTTTCCCTGCTTTCCTCTGGTATTTTCTCAACATAACAACAAAAATAATTATCAAATTTTTATCATGTGGTACCCCTGCTCAATACCCTCCTTTGGCCACCTGTCTCACTCAGACTAAAGACTACTATTGGTCTTACTTCGGATTTAGAACATGTTTACAATCTTTGCGTCTCCTTTTATCTCTCTGAGTCATTTCTCTTCACTCCCTCTTTTGCTCACCCAGTTTCAGCCATGCTGACCTCCATGCTATTCTTAAAATAGGCCAGCATGCTGTTTGCATCTGGAATGCTTTTCTTTGATGTTTATACCTGCTCTTTCCAGCATCTGGAACATTCTTCCCATGGACATCCCTTCAGCTTGATTTCTCACATTAATTATTTATTTAAATGCTACCTTATTGCAGATCCTTAACTACTGTTTCTGAAATCACATACTTTATTTCTATACTTTCCCTCTTGTGTTTTATATTTCCACTTAGAAATTTTAGCATATATTTTACTTAATATATGTGCTTTCCTTATAATAGAACCAATATAGAATATAAACTTTAAGAGTAGAAATTTAATTTGCTTTTATCCACTACTTATCTCAATGTGGAATAGCATTCTAGCCTCAGAAGGTGATTAAAAACTTGATAAATTTCACAATGTTCCTATCTTAGATTTAAAATTCATAAATGTGGACATATAATATATTCAAGGTTCAAAGATATGAAAACTGTGGTATACTAATGGTGGAAAATAAGTCCAATTATTCTGTAGAAAATTGGTCAAAATATATCACAAACTTTAAATATGCATATATTTGGTGCAATAAGACACCATTTTAAAGTTTATCCCATTAAAATTATTAAGAACATATGCAGGGAGTGGGGATATAGCTCAGTGATACAGGCCTTGCCTAGCAAGAACAAGACCCCGAGTTCAATCCCCAGCACCACACACACACAAAAGAATATATGCAAAGATTTATCAACAAGAACACTCATTATAAAGTGAAGAAATTAGTTGAAAATGATGGCACATGCCTGAAATCCCAACACTTGGGAGGTTAAAGTAAGAGGATTGCAAGTTGGAGCCCAGCCTGGGCAACTTAAGTGTTAGTGTGACCCTGTTTCAAAATTAAAAAAATAATTTTAGAAAAAGGTTAGGGATGTAGTTCAATGAGAAAACTGTGGTGAGTTAAATTTACAGTACTACAAAAAAATAATAAAGTAATTTTAAAAAATCAAAATACCTAACTTCCGAATTTAGAAACCTAGATGAATGAGAGTATATTATACAGTAGGATTTTACGTAATCATTAAAACAATGCATAGGCAAACATTTAAGGACATGGGAAATATATAACAATATGCTGATAAATGGAAAAAACTGTCTATAAAAAGAATATACAGAATAATTTCATGTTTAAAGAAAAAAATTTCTGTCCTGTGTATTAGTCTGAGAGGGTTCATAGATGTTAACAGCACGGTGTGTAGAGTGGGTTGGTCATGTTTTTCTTTATTATATGATTTGTACTTTGCTGTTTTTTTTTTAAAGCAATGATACAGTTTTTAAAGCAATGATACATAGTACTGTTATACTGGGAGAAATCAAAATCATATTTGTATTGCTATTCTCAATGCTGTTACTATTGTAAGTGTAAAGAATTTTTAAGTGTGATTTATTTTTAAATATCATTATGTGTTCGTGATAATAGAGTCACTCTATTTGTATCTAATTTTGAGTGCCCTGAATTAGTAAGTAGGAGCTAATGTTCAATATATACTTATGAAATAGTCTCTTTGGGATCCTTTCAGTCTTTAGAAGCTCAACATGTGGGAGTTATTGTATTTAACATACCCTTCTAACAAGATAATTAACTTTATGCCATGCAGTTAATACAATATTTTATCTCAGGGATTTTAATTAAAACTAACCTTTTCTCTGTACCATTTTGGTAGTCATGTACAATCCAGTTCTGTCGAGCAAATGAAAGCAGAATTTCCTAATCTGACCGGAGTAGAGTGAAAGTCACATAAATGCAGAAAAGGAGGACTAAAGCAAAGGTTTAAAAGCAAAGGACAAACAAGGAAAAACCCTCTAATTATAAGTAGACTTGACTGTGAATAGATATCATTTTGGCTTTAAATTTGTAATGCAGTAAGATTTGTTAAGATGAGAGCGTGTTCATTTTTCTTTCCCCTAATCTCATTTCCAATGAGAAAATTCTGTCTTTGCCTACCTGGCCTCCCCGGTCAATCCTTTGTCTTTCCAAGCCTTAGTTCTGAGCTCTGATGAATCTATGATCGAAAAGTCCTAATGAATTAAAGGAAAATTAAGAGACAGTGCAGGTTAAGCGACAGATTTTGAACAGAATTGAAAACAGGCAGTTGGAACAGAGAACATTTACATAGGAACAATTTAAAGAGTCTTTAAATTATTAGATGGCTACCATTTGAAAGTAGACATTTGAATATCATTCCAAAGTTCAAAAATTAATGAATTAGTTGAATTATTGGGCTTTTACCTCAGAGAAATAAAAACTTATGTTTATACCAAAATCTGTAACCTATATGTAAACGTTGGTAGCAGTTTTATTGGTAGCAGCCTAAACTTGGAAACAGTCCAGATGTTCTTCAATGGGAAAATGATAAACACACAAATATGTGTACTATGAAATATTACTCAGTAATGAATAAAAACAAACTACAGATACATCAACCATTTGGATGGGTCTTTAGAGAATTATGCTAAGTATTTCTCTTTTGAGTGAGACAAGACAATTCAAAAGATTTCATACTGTACAGTTCTATATAATTTTACTGGAATGGCAAAATTATGAAAATAAATAATAGATTAGTAACTGCTAGATGTTAGAGAGGCAGTATGGGGCAACAAGTTAATATGGCTAGAAAAGGCATGGGAAGGATCTTTGTTTTTTTTTTTTTTTTGTGGGTACCGGGGGGTCGACCTCAGGACCTCGCGCGCCAACAGGCACCCGTGCCGCTGAGCGATATCACCGGCCCCTTTTTCATATGTGGGATCCGGGAGTTGAACTCAGGCCCTCGCACTTGCAAGGCAGGCGCTTACGCCACTGAGCCATCTCACCGGCCCGAGAAGGATCTTTGTGATGAGACTTTCCAGGGTTTTGACTGTGTCAAGGTCAATGTCTTGGTTATGATATTATACAAGGGTTTTGCAAGGTGTTTTTGTTGGAGAAACTAGGCAAAGGGAACCCATGAACTCTTTGTGTTATTTCCTGCAACTGCACATGAATCTACCCAAAAATTATCTCAGAAGAACAGGATTAATTTTAATCACATCAGAGTCCGAAGTTCCACTTACATATAATCCTGTTTATGATTTCAACAGTTGAAAATTAAGTAGATAGTTTTCAATCTTCTCTGCTCAGGTGAAAGCAGAATGTTTTCAATGTTTCCACTGGCTCATCCAGAGTGGTTTTCCCACCATACCTAACTTATATTCCAATGCAGCTCCTGTTTGTTTGCGCTGCTTCCTCTGCAATCAAAATTCTACTCGGTGATGGAAGATCTGTTAATGATATACAGAATTATTAAATTCAGCATCCACCAAGCACTCCATCATCCAGGTCTGAGGAAAAACATGTAAATTGTTCTATAAATCCTTATTTGTCGATCAAGTCTGTACATTTGTTTTTATTAGGACTGAGTTGTTTTTATTTATATAAAAACTTTGGGGCAAAAGGTCAATTTATTTTTTATGTAGCAGTTTTTTTGAAGATCCTAAAGGAAAGACTGAATTATCACTATCACTGAAAATTGATTCCTGGGAACATCCACTGAATGTTATGATAAATTGGGTAGGAAATATTTTTACTATTAAAGAAAATAATCACTAACCAAAGGGATATGATATTTAGTGGTGTCAATTTTTTATATTTGAAATGATTCAAAGTAATTTTTCTTGTATTTAGCAAAAAAATTGCTTTTGGCTTTTAATTCAGAAATCAATGTTTATCTGTGTGGTTCAATGATTTCTTATACTGATTTTCAAGAGATTATTAACTTTTTTTTGGAGACTGGATTTTTCTACTTTTCTCTAAAATGTCAAACTATAGCCTGGAGGTCTATTTTTCTCTAACGTTTATTATCATTAATTTTCCAGTCCAATAAGTTTAAGCCTGAATTTTTCTATCCCATGGATTCTTTTTCTTTTCTTTTTTTGACAGGGTCTTACTATATACCCCACAGTGGCCTCAAACTCACTGTGATCCTTCTTCCTCAGCCTCCTGAATGTTGGGATTACAGGCATGTGCAACCACACCTGGACTTATCCCACGGATTCTTGAAACATTTTTCCAAAGGCTCCATTTATTTTTGGACTCTAAATGCTTCAATTATCTTTACTGGATATTGCTTGAAAAACTTTTATTTTAAACAATGCTTACATACATTAAACTGTAGATGAATTAGTCCAACTTATTAATAGATATGTTACTTTGAGTATATTTCTTGTTTCCAGGGGTTTACTTACCAATAACTTTTATTTTTGCTTGTTGACTCTTCTATTATTTTCATTTAATGCATGGAAAATCAGTAGGCTACTTTATTTAGTACTAATCAAATGGTTGTAATGGAATGGATTTTTCTATACATTTGTATAATCTATTAAAACTCTGTCTCTACACAAAGTGATTTTATTCTTAAAAGTCTTAGCCTTTATCAGCCTTGCCATTAATGCCAAAGAAATATGCTTTATCTGTAATATTAGTGAAGTCAGTTGTCTATACCTAAATTCAATTAGATTTACTAAAATTAAAAAAAGGTATATCTCAGTCCTTCAGAATACATTCTGAATGACTATTATAAGACATTTTAGATAAATCAGATATTCATGAACTGTGCTTTTAAATTAAGTTTAATATTAAATAACATTGACATGACGAATATAAATTTTGTGATGTCGATACAATGTACTTGATATTAAATAGTAATAATAATTAGTCTGCTTAATATAAGTTCATGGTTTACATTTCATGCAAGTAAAGAATAAGAATTGTATGAGATAGGAGACTTAAATTTGAATAAGAAAAATTTTATGAACTGTCTTTTTCTTCTTTTAAACCTTAGTTATGAGAGATATACTTGAGCTACAAATACAGGCATTTATTGTTGATGACACCTCCATCTACTGTTTTTGTAATACTGCCATCTACCTCTATAACTCTACGTGCTTTCAACAGACTCCATCATGCTGGAGTATGGACCAGATCAGCTGGAAATGAAAGTCTGACTAAGTAGGAAACTGTAGAGAAGTGTTCTTTAAGCTCTTATGTCTAGTTCTAAAATGATAATTACCTTTTACATTGACACTCATTAAACATGTTCATAGAAAAATTGAAACAAAAATCCCACAAAATAATAATGATCATATGTAAAATGTGTTCTATTTTTCTCTCTCTCACTCACTCTCACTTACTCTCCAGTCCTGACCCACTAAGCTGATTTCATGAATCAATAAATAATTTCAACTTGCAAATTCAGTCCAATTTAGAACATACCACAGAACTCTCCAGGAAAAAAAACTAAATCAAAAGGGATGATTCACATCAGGGAGAAATTTGATTTTTAAAGATCTTAAAATCCTGGCTTTCAAGTAGTGGGGTCAACATTAACTCTTCCAGCCAAAAGGGTTAATAGGCTGTGATCACAGAATTACAGACCAGATTTGCTTATTTTTGAGCACTAGAGTTTGGGGGCCCAAATCCTTGAACACTGAATTTATTGAGCATTATAAGACATCTGAAGATTTACGCTGCCCAAGTACAGGTGTAGGGAATAGAGACGGTATAATGCCATCGTGAGAACTGTGCACTGATATTTGCTGTCTTTCATAGAGTTAGTTTCTACTGTTCATCTATCAACAGGTAACTATTAAGTCTAAGGCTTCAAACTTTAGATAAATAATACTTAATCTATAATCAATCAATTTTAATGCACACTGGTACCTGCAGAAAATTACGAATATTTTAGGGATATTCTACCACAATGAAACCAGAATAAACCATATTTATATAATCAGGAGAGTCAACCCAGGCATTCAAAGTAGTTTTATGTAAATTTATTTTAAAGATGAATTATTTTAGTGACTTTTTGAGGTGGTAGCTGTACAGATGATTGAGGGTAATATTTTTTCATATTTTGCTTCACAAAAAATCTATTTCTTTAATCAATACCATCTGTGGGTTAATTTAATATGTAAATATATAATCTTTGGTATACATTGTAGCTCATTTTTTCAAAAAGTTCCAAGTCATATTTCCCTATTATTTTATTTTATTTTATTTTATTCTTTGTGATAAATTAATTTTAAAATGTGACAGGACGTAAATTTGAATGAGACTTTTTAAAGCTGTCAGAGCTAATATTTTTCATCTAAAGAATTTTTCCACCTACCAGATGATAACTAAGCTTAAGGTTAATTGGATGGTTATTTTAAATTTCAAATCATTTCTTAAATTGTGTGTATTCATGCTAGGTTTATTTGCATATATATTTTATTTGTATATTAAAATGCTCTAATTTATCAGGATTACATTAAATATGTCACCCACATCTAAGTAAAGATTAACTTAGAGATTAATATACTTATTTTTAATTTTTTTCTCATTTCTTTGTGAGAAGTGAAAATAGATTTGGTCTAACTAATTACATTACGTCTCACTAAGCTATGCTTCCTTTTCCTTTCTTATGCAGTAGTGTCTGTTTATGTATTTCCATTTCAGACTTGAGTATCTGTGAAAGAGGAAAGCACTTTTGACATATTCTCAGCAAGTGAACATTTACTGTACACAGAGGCTTTTGGGAAGTATGAACTCCAGTTTCACCACAGCATGGTTCTAGACCTGTGTGAGCAACTCCCAGACAGCCAAGCTCAGTTTTCCCTTGTTCACCTTTAAATTTTGGCATAACTGAATATTTTTCCAACATTTTTGAAGCATACCTGAAAATTAAAAATGATACATATCTAGGTATACAATTTGATGATTTGATATACATATACAATGTGAAATATTAACCACAATCAAGAATATTAACATACCTATCATCTCACATTTTTGTGTGTGATGAGAACACTCAAAATCTGATGTCTTAGCTCAATAATTCATAAAACTCATCAGTGCTCTCAGAAGCACTTTGCCTTCTCTCCCCCCCACACACACACAGCTAAATGAAGGTCAATTTCAAGTGGAGGTCAATTTTTTTAGGCATTTTAGTATGTATTGTGACTATGTGTCTGGAAAACAAAAGTAAGACCTATGATTTTTATTCTCTAGATCAGAAATCAAAATATGGAATACACTGCATGTAAGATTTAATACTATTGGAAATAGTTTTATTTTTACTGTTTCCCCCTAAATTGCAGTACCTACGATTGAGAAATAACCAATTAACACTAATGTTTCTTGTCTGTTTCTAGTTCATGAGGTGGATTAACGGTGAAATCTATGCAGTGTGGAAGACATTCAGTGAAGAGATTTTAAGTAATTATTTTAAAGGAACTTCACGGGAACCTCCTATTCTCTAGAAGCCCTGGGAACACATATACTCCCTATGCAAAGCTGTGAAAAGCCATATGTCTTTGTTCAAAAGTGGTAGTGAAACTTTACTGGATGGTAAGTTCGAGCTCATGTACATTAAAACTCATGTCTTTCATATTGAAATATATTCGTCAAGTCAAAATCCAAGGCTTAAAAAAGTGCACTTAGTCCACTTTGCAAATCTCAGTCCTGTCCAATCATTTAGCCTATCTCTTGGGGTAACTTAGCCCTTGACAGGACAGGTTCAGTCAGACTGAATCTAAAGTCCAGTGGCTTCCTCTGGCTCCTCCTTGGACTCAACCAATGAGTGGCTTGTGGGGATGTAATTAACCTGGTAAACACTGAGAGACAGCTGGTTCCATATGAATTATTTTGGTAGGCGTGTGATAGAGAGGAGACTGCTTGATTTCTGGATAAGTGGGAATCTGTTCTTGCCAGGCTATGGGCAGAAATTTCTACGTCTTTCTAAGTAATTCCCGGCTGGTAGGGCTCAATCAAAACCTATGTGCATATTAGCATTAGTAAAGAATTACTAAAAAAAAAAAAAAAAAAAAAAAAAAAAAAAGAATTAGAGTAAATGCTTTCCGATGAAATAAACTACGTCATTTGTTTACTTTTTTGTTCCCTTTCAGACACACACAAGTTAACGTTTTGATTTTCTTTTCTGATTCTAGTTCAGTACTGTACATGTCAGTTCTTGCTTCACCTTGCAAATATTTGAAAGCGTGTTCATTAAAATATGCTTTGTTTCTAATATTTGATTCAGTGCGTCCCACTGTGCACACATCCTATGCCTTAGATATATTTTCTTTCTCCTTTCATATTGAATACACCTTGAGTCTCTACTTTTTCTTCTGTTTCTTGATGCTTTCTTATCTTTTTTCTTCTTGGAGATTGATTTTTCCTTTTGTTCCTTATCACAAAATTTCTTCTTTCCCCTTCTTGTGGCACCTTGAGGCATTTCCCTTTATCACTTTTTTGAGGCAAACCAATCTCTCAGACCTTCTCTATATAACATTTAAAATTCTGATTTTCACAGCAGAATATCATTTTTTCTTAAAAATATTCCCATTGCTTCCATTGCTTCTAAGTAGAATCCATAAGGTTCTTTGATATCACCCAGATTTTTTAAAAAGGTAGCACTAGGAGCAGGTCCAAAAAAAGATCAAGTTTCTTTCTTTTTATATGGCAAGTAACAAGACTGATATGCACAGCATTCGTTAGGTGCTTTTTTTTTTTTTTTGGTGGGTACCAGGGGGTCGACCTCAGGACCTCGCGCGCCAGCAGGCACCCGTGGCACCCGTGCCGCTGAGCGATATCACCGGCTCCTTTTTCGTATGTGGGATCCGGGAATCGAACTCGGGCCCTCGTGCTTGCAAGGCAAGCGCTTATGCCGCTGAGCCATCTCACCGGCCCTAGTTGGGTGCTTTTAAATTGCAGTATCCTCTGGTTTCCCAAAAGAAGCAGTTTAGCATTGTTCTACTTGAAATACGGTTGTTGTCAGCAGACTTTCTCTAGGTATTTCTATGGTTTTTTTTTTTTTTGTCTCTGACGAAGAGAAAATTCACAGACATTGTGACCAGTGATTTTCCCCCGCTTGCCATGTTACATTTATGTGAAAAGTCTGTTAGGTTTTATTTCTCGTTCACCCTTATACTTTTTAGGCACAATATAATCAAAGAGTTTGGAGTTTCTTAAACTGTGAGGTGCAAACCATTCTAACACCAGTTCCACTTACAGAGCTTCCTTAACTCCTGCTTCCCACGCTTCCCCGAGACCTCCCGAGGCACCCCTGAGGGTGCAGCCTGCAATCCTGCTTTTTAAATAAATTCTCACAATGTTTTTGCTCATTCAATTTAAGGAACAATGTTTTCAAGGGGTACATTATCACAAATTACTTTTCTATCATTCAACTGTTACCTTTTTAAAAAAGAAGTGTTGTGTTTTACATCGTTTTTATTATGTATACTCTGAGTACAACAAATTCAGAAACTATTAAAATATTCAAAGTAAGAAAGGAGAGTTCCCTGTAATTCTATCCTATTCAGACAACCACTGTCTGAATTCATGTATATCCTCCTAAATTTTATTCCTATAAACATATGTGAACTTACTGTAAATAATTTATAGCAATACGGTCATGTGATACTTATTGTTCTATGCTGATATATTTTGATGTAATTTATTTTCCATTGTATTAAATATGCATAAATTTATGGTTTGTTAAATTTCAATTGATGGACACTTAGGTTACAATCTGTATTTAACCAATACAAATGAGGCTATAAAACAGTATCTTTGTTTATATATGTTTTGTCCATTCGTGTGGAATTTTTCCCTAGGATTTCTACATGTGGCATTATTCCCATAAGCATATAAAAATTATTACTTTTGATAAGTAGATTCAAGTTACTGATATTGTAATTTATGTTTATAGATCATTTATACTCAATTGTTATTTAAGTCTGTCACTTTATTTATGCCTTGTTTCATTTTTTATTTTTAAATTTGTATTTGTTGTATTCTTCACCCATTTTCCTGTCTTCCAGCATGATCTTTAAATGTTCTTTAGTATTCCATTTTGGTTTATCTATGTATGGTGTCTTTTAGTCTATCTCTTTGTACTATCTTTCCCCTAGTGGTTGCCTTAGAATTTAAAACATACATGCATAGCTTACCACAATGTACCACCATCATTATTTTACCATTTAAATTGGAAGGTAGATATTTTACCACCATTTAGTCCCCTTTCCACACCTCCGTTTTTATATAATTATATATATATATATATATATATATGCTATATTTATACTTAGTAAATATAAATACTATAGTATATTTAATATATATACTACTATAGCATATTATAAATATATGTATATATTTATACATATATATATGTATGTATGTATGTATATATTTAGAGAGAGCCTTGTCATATATTTTGGTTTTAAATTCAAATGCAATTTTAAAAACTGAAAAGGAGAATATTATACTGTAATATTTATTCACATGTTAACTTGTTCCTTGGCTCTTTTATTTCTGATGTTTTGCATTTCCTTTCATTCTAATTTATTTTCCTTTCTGAAGAATTCTCTTCACTCTTTCCAAGTCAATCTCCTGATCACAAATTGCCCTATCTTTCCTTTGAGAATGTTTTCATTTCATCCTTATCCTTCACATATATTTTCCCTACAGAACCTAGGTTGACAGTACTTATCTTTCAGCATTTGAAAAATAGTGCGCTCCTTCTTTCCGGCTTCTACAGTTTCAAAAGAGTAATCTGGTCTTTTGCTACAGATAACATGTGTTTTCTTGCTCCCAGCCTTCAAGATTATATCTTGTATCTCAACTTTTCAGAAGTTTGGATTTGATATGTCTGCTTGTGGATTACTTTGGGTTTATTCCATTTAGACTATTCTGAGCTCTTTGGATTTGTATCTTTATGTCTTATGACCAATTTGGGAAGTTTCATCCATTATTCTTTTCAATATATTTTGAGCCCCATTTTTTCCTCTTTTGTTTGTTAATTGGAGTCATAAATATTATATATTTTTGCATCATCCTACAGGTCCTGAAACTCATATCATTTTAATCTGTTTTCCTTGTTAATTTCTATCCATCTTATTTTCAGTCCACTAATTTTCATTCCACCTGCCCTCAGTTATTTGTCTCATTAAATGAAGTTTTTCTTAGTTTAATTCAAAATCTTTTCCTCTTCTACATCTATGCCATTTTTGAGATTTTCTGTTTCATTTGTTGCAAAATTGTTTGTAATTGCAGTTGGAACATTTTTTTTTAGGACAATTGCTTTAAATTTCTTATTTAGTAATTCCAATCTTTCTGTCATTTGGGTTTGTGGTCTCCTTGAATTTTCTCATTGAAATTGAGGCATTCCTAGTGTGTAGTACAATGAATAATTTTAGACAGTTTTCTGGACATTTTTGGTGTTCTGTTTTACAACTCTGGTTTCTAATTAATTTTCTATTTTACTAATAGTCTCTTTGGATTATATTCCTGGCTCATCTCATTCTGGTGGGCTGCTTATGAAATGCCAGTTTAGTTCACAAAGCCTCTATTGTGCAATTCTGGTCCGCCGTTCTTGTTTGTTACCAAGGCACCATCTGTGTGCCATTCCTGCATGGGTGGTGCACAGAAGTAAGAGTTTCTCCAACAAGCTCTACCAGAGCAGGAGGCTTCCTCTTTACTGCAGAAGGAGGATGAAGGTCATGATTCTGTCTGCTGACACACTGGGGAAAGTAACTGCCTCTTATACTTCAGGGTGGACATGGAAGTCAGAGTCCAACCCTCAGGCTCTGGATAGGCACCCCCTTGGGACTGTAGTGGGGTGAGGGAGTCAGCTCAGAGTTCCTGTCCAGTCCACTATGTAATTTTGATCATTCAACGATTTGCTGAAATCCCTGTTCAGTGTTTACTTGTTTCTTAATCTTTTCTAATTGTGATTTGTGTTATTATTTAAATGTTTTGAATTTTTTTTTTGCATGTTCTTAGGAGGAAGAAGGGTATAAATGTAGGTAGCCATTTAGTTTTCTTGGCCTGAAATTCAAGTGTGAAAAATATTAAAATTTGAATGTGGTTATATTTTAAAGTATTTTTGTAACTTAAAGTTATATTTTAAAGTTTGTATTAGTAATTTATAAGAAAGGAGGGATACCACTTCATAAGTATGATAAATAATTGAACATTTTGCTAGTTTTTACAGTGATAAAAATAGCAGTAGGAGTTCCCTTCCTACACTTCTACTTTCAAAACAAATTTTTGAAGGAGTCAGCTGAATATTTGTGAAGGAAAAGTTTTAATCAACCATAAAAAGTTAAGACAGACCAGTTCAGTAAATATCACCTGCTGACAGATGATCAAATGTAACATTTTTCAGTTAAGAAAAATGATGTGATGCTAGCACGGTAAGCTTTCCTTAACAGTTCAATACATCATTTGCATACAGTAATAAAAAATCAAATGCAAAAATAATTTAACACTTTATGATGAGGCCTCATAAATTATATATGGTCCACTTAATATTCTATAAAAGTATCATAGATTGAGTGGCTTAAAAACAACAGCAATTTATTTCTTACAGTTCTGGAGGCTAAAACATAAGATTAAGGAACCAGTAGATTTGATATCTGTTCAGGGCCTTTGAGCACAGTCTGAGGTCACAGACTGAGGTGAATCTCACTGTAATTTCACATGGTAGAGAGAGAGAAATCTAGTCTCTTTAGCCCCTTCCAGGGGCACAAATCCCTCTCAGGAGGACTCTACCCTCATGACACAATCATCTCCCGAAGAACTCACCTCCTAATACCAGCATATGTTGAGATTTCAAAATACGAATTTTGAGGGAAAACATTCAGTATAGATATGAATATGTGCATTTATAGAGTATAACTTAGAATATTTAATATATGATGTATAATAGAATATTTAATATAAATCATACTAAATATTATATATTTATTTTTAATAAATTTAAGGAAGTAACTAGTGTATAATATAAATGAATAAAATATACTCAAGAAAGTATTTATGAATTTAGTCAAATTATTTTTATAAATGTATATAACACTGAAAATCTCTAGAAAGTGTTTGGAATAAATTTATTGTAGTATAATTCACATACTATACAACTCATCCATTTGTTGTCAGGTAGTTCCTTTAAAAATTGCTTGCCAATTAAAAGTGTTCCAAGTCCTTCTTGTCTCCAGCAAAGACCAGCCAAAAATGGTGACAAAAGTTTATTTGAAAAATGAGAGGTGAATGGGCTCTGAAGAGGGAATTTGGGCTGAACAAAAGAGGAAAAAGAGAAAGAGCAAAAATAAAAATACAGCCTGGTTCTGGAAGACTCAGGTCACGATGTCAGCTGCTCCTGGCGCCTGGCTCCTTTTCGCCGTCCGCATCTCCTGGGAGCCTCCGAGAAGTTCTGCACACCGGGCTCTGGCATCATCCGGCCCAGCCCTGGGATTTGCAATTGACAGGTCCCGCCCACTTCTCCAGCCCGCTTCGCCACGACCTGCCTCCCGCATCACATTCGAAGTCTACAGGCCAGAGCTGTTTAGTAATCAGCGCATTCATAACTGAAAATGTCTATTTGATCATCCGTCAGCGGGTGATGTTTACTGAACCGGTCTGTCTTAACTTCTTACGGTTGCTTAAAACTTTCCCTTCGCAAACATTCAGCTGACCTCTTCAAAAAACTGTTTTGAAAATGAAAGTGTAGGAAGGAAACTCATATTGCTATTTTTATCTTTGTAAAATGTACATAACGTTTAATATTGTAACCATTTCAGTATATAATTTAGTGGTATTAAGTAGTTTCAAAAAGTTGTGCAACCAAAACCACTATTCACTTCCAGGATTATTAATCATCCTGAGCACAAATTCTGTACTCATTTAAGCAATAACTTCACATTCTTCCTTTCCCCAGCTCTTGCTAACCTTTTTCTCTCTCTGTAAAGTAGCCTTTCCTGGATAGCTTAAATACGTGTTTATCACACAGTGTTTGTCCTCTTGTATCTCATTTATTTCTCTGTGAATTTTTTTTTTTTTTGGCCATTTCGTTTGAAATTAGAAGGATAATATACTTGTGCCTTTACTACTATCCTGGCCTATAGCATCTATTAAGGGAGAAAGAAAAACAGAACTATTGAATACGACATATGAAGTGCAAGGTTACAAGTGTTATACAAAGAAATGCTTTTCAACTGTTGCGCCTACCTGTTGTTCTTCTGATTTTCATTTCAAATGTCACTTTCTTGTGATGACTTTCACCAGGCAAAGTAGTCATACTTTTCATTATGGTCCTAGAGCATCTTGAAAATATTGTATTTTATGTTGTTTACATATGTGCCTTCCCCTATTAAACCATGGGTAATTCATAGTATAGGCCATGTCTTATACATATTTTGGAGTTCACAATGTTTAACATCACTACTGAAAATATTTATTGGAAAAGGAATGAATTTATAATAAAACTTAGCATGTAAAACTAAATTGAAAAATCTTGAAGTTCACGAACATTAATGTTATCATATTTCATATTTTAATTATGAAATAAAATATGCATTTATGTGAATATACACATTTTTAAATAAGAAATTGATTCACTTTGTGTTAAAAATCAGATCATTAATTAGGAATAGGTATAATATAGGAATTGTAAGTGGAAGATCCATGAGGACATAGCAGGATAAGCAGCTATTAAGGTTATATTCTAAGGGTTTATGACTATATAAAGTAAATTAATTATGGTTAGGCTTATTTATTTTTGTATAATATTTTGGTCCTTCTATTTGAAACATTTTAATTTACTGCATTGTGTGCTCACCAAACTTCATAAATAAGGACTATTATAATGCACAGTTATGGATGTGTTATAATTATAAAATAAAATAATAAATACTGGCTGAAATATTAATAAAATAATAAAGTAAAATATTCAACTAGAGTAGTATTGAAAATCAGTATCTCAGGCTTCAATGTATAATGCTGACAATAATTGATGAAATAATATGAAGTTTGGCAGCTATTTGTAATAATGTATGAGAAAAAAATACTATAAATCATTGGTAGTACTACATTCTTTTCTACTTATTTTTAGGGTTCCTGGAGAAAGATAACTATTGGGGTCTTAGTTCTGTCTTCTGATGAAGATAACAATATATTCCTTCCAGCTACAACATGTGAATTTGAACTCTGGCCAGAGCTGTTGTCCAGAAGCTGACAGATGTTGATTGTGTAATGAGAAATTAGCTTTCATTTGTCTAAAAACAAAAAGGCAACCAACGCTAACTATACATCTAGATCAATGGCTCTATTTTTAAATATAAATTTTAAAAAGCTTTTTTTTTCCAAACAAAAACTTTCAAATATAGACACCATTAGGCCAAAGCCACTGATTTGAAGTAGTCAAATGACAAAATTCCCTCACAAAAAAAATACTCAAAAAATATTCTACACCCAATGCTCTCTTGTTATTTCAGTTTAATAAGAGAAACAAGTTGTTTTGAAAGAGAAAATATTAGTACTAGGATCCAATTAAAGTTTTAGGTTCTGTATGTGCTGCAATAACAAAAAACCTTGAAAACCCTGTAGCTTTCAGAATGGAGTCAATGTGTTGTTCGTGTTTTTGATAATATTAGCTACGTTTGATACATTCATAATGAAAACTCTTCACGTTTGCTTCAGTGCACTTGCAAAAATTCTGCTTGTGTCTTGTATTCCTGCATTATTTATGCACTCCACATGTTATTAGGAAAGTCTGCTGTGTGTTACAGACGTGCAGTCATCCCGTCCTGGTCTTACCAGTGCAATTCACAATGCAAAAAAATAAGTTTAGGTGCTTGAATTGGACATGCACAGCAATTTTTATATCATTGCTTAGTAGGAAAATCCTCACATCACTGGTCAGGCCTGAATTTCATACCCTCCCTACAATGTCATAGACACCAACTCCATATTCAACAGAATACCTCCACATGATTT
This sequence comes from Erethizon dorsatum, assembly GCA_028451465.1. Taxonomy (NCBI): domain Eukaryota; kingdom Metazoa; phylum Chordata; class Mammalia; order Rodentia; family Erethizontidae; genus Erethizon; species Erethizon dorsatum. Next base: position 150,659,546 of record CM051823.1, read on the forward strand.
AGCAAACCAAAAGAGTGATTTGTTGAAACTCAGCTCCCTCCACTTCCGTAATAGACTTGGAAATGCCAGAAACAAGCCAAGTCCACTTTGCGTGGATTTTCTTCTTGGCCAATGTTCTGTTTGCCTTCCAAGGCTACAACACAAAAACAACCACTCCTAATGCCATCTTCTTCATCTATTTGCTCTTACTAACCCTTGATTTTTCATTGAAAAATTTGTTTCACCCAGCTTTCAGCCCCTTAATTTCAATGATTTTTCTAAAATTTTAGCCCAGATCTTTTAAGGTAGCTGAATACTACTGACTATATACATAGGTGGCAACTACATTTATTTGGAAATAATAATGCTTCAAATTTTCTTAATTCTCAGACATAACTTGAAGTTCTGAGAAGTGAAACATTAAATATATGACCCAGATAACTGGAGCAGCATTTTGTTTTCCTTAAAACTATAGCTCAGTAGAATTTAACTGGAAGACCAGTAATAAGAATTATTGGGCTGGTGAGATGGCTCAGCAGCGCAAGTGCCTGCCTGGCAAGTGCAAGGTCCTGAAGTTGACTCCCGGTACCCACATAAGAAAAAAAAAAAAAAAAAAAAGAATTATTATTATTTTTTAAAATAAACATACCCAGGTCGGAAGTAAAGTACAAAGCCAATTGTAACAAATTTCTTAGGATTTCTAGTGGAATCCTGCTCTATACGGGGTAGTTTATATTTTTACATAAATTCCACTCAGATTTTATAGTAGTTTTCTGTTTTTGTTTTTTTTTTGGTGGGTACCAGGGGTCGACCTCAGGACCTCGCGTGCCAGCAGGCTCCTGTGCTGCTGAGCGATATCACCAGCCCTTTTTTTGTATGTACAGTGCTTACGTCGCTGTAGTTTTACTTTCATATGAGGTTTAATTTTCTACATTTCAAAAATCTAATACATATTAATTATGTAAATATCAATATGAAACATGCCAAGAAAAGACCATTATTTCTGTAAGATTTATTAAGTCATTTCGGAAATAAAATTATACAAAGAGTTCAAACTAGCCTGGGAAATATATCAACAGTTATATTTTATCTCTGAGATATATAGACACATAGCAATTCATAGTACATAATGAACAGGCCAATTTATATTTATTAATAAGGCAATATGTGACTGAGACAGTATGCTTCTTTTTGAAGAAAAGGACATATGTCTTGGTCAGTATGATGAATACCACAAACTATAGCATTATGCCTTTTCTCTTTTAGCATCCATGAGGGACAGAGGGGAAAATTAGGAAAGTTCACAGTTATCCATGTGCTCACAGGGTGGTTAGCAGAAGTCATTTCTCTTCAGTAGATTTGAAAATTATTTTACTCATATCTATTTTTCTTTCTACCTAAGATTTCTGTAACATATTCTTAATCTTTCAAATATTTCAAGACAAGTCATGTTTTACAGAATGTTTAGGAGAATAATATTTTATTGTATCATATAAAATTCCTTGAGAATGTGAGGATAAATTTTACTTCCTTAAGTAAGAGAAGAATAATCTACAGAGGTCCTTTGTTAAAAGTAACCTCTATGACAAAAGACAGATTAATAAGAAAAAACAGAAGCTTATTATCATGTGTATCCATGTGTACCTAAGCAACGAGTAGTTCTCAGTGAGGTGGCTTTGAATTCCAGTTCATATAGATCTTCATTAAAGAGCAGTATATTTTTCGAGACGTGGCAAGACAAAGGAAAAAGATTTTGTCTCTGTAGGTGGCGATGTGTGGAAAGGCAAATAAATGTCAGGGATGGGCCAGTTTGTAAAGCTTATTAATGTAGATTCCCTCTTGTACCACTTTCTTGCTCATGAGGTCTACAATTGTTTTCAGTTTTCAATCTTTATTCTGCCTAGTAGAAGAGGAAGTCGGGGAGGCAGGATACCTTTAGATCCTAGTTAGTTTACTTTAACTTTGTTAACTTTGTCCTAATAGAATGTTTATAGTTTTCCTTAATATTCCCTGTACAGTAATCAGTATGGATACCAGAAATATGAAATTGTCAGAAGTCTACCAGAGGATAGTAAAGAAACAAGAAAACAGAATAACTCACAACCAGGAAATTAATAATTTAAAAACTGTGTGTTGTCTCTTGCTAGAGTCATACAGTAAAATCATACAGTAAAATCATATATAAATATTGAAAGTTGTTCACTTACTTTCATAATTATAAGGAGAATACTTTAAAAGTTAATAATTTAAAACTAAGGCATTTTAGATGCTTGGTTTGTATGAATTGTAGTTGCTTATGAAATGTCTATGAACGTGTCATAAAGAAAAAAAACTTGAGCTTTGGAATCAAAGCTATACAGCTAGACTTAATTTCTTACATTTCCAAATTGAAGCTACATGAATTTTGCAAGTCTTATAACTTTCCAGGGCCATACTTTCCACGTCTGAAGAATAGGGGATAACATGATGTATTCTATGTGGTTGTTCCAAAGACAGATTACATGAAAGGAAAAGTAGCTAGTTAGAAAAATACATCTCATATATTACAGAGATATAATTAGTGAAAAGTTTTTTCCCATCTCTAATGAGTTTCATTAGATTATTAAATATTATCTGGAAATATGTATTATGATTAATAAAGAACTTCTAAAATCTTTTATTAGTAAATGTTTGCAGTACATAAAGATTACATTCATCTTGGAGAGTTGGTGCATGCACATTACATATCTTAATTCTTTCTTCACAACCTTTGGAAACAAGGAAAAATATAGAGAACGATAAGTGAGACTGACCAATCAAATTTCTTCTAAATACAAGTAGAATGTAAAAGAAAGAAAAAGAAAAAACTACACATACCCAGTGGTTCACTGTGCCATGATTTGTTGAATTTTTGGTACTCTGTCACAATATTCACATAATTCTAAACTACAATTATACTATAAAAATAAAATGTTAAATCATGTATATACATATTTAATTTAAAGGTATCATAAACAATATATAAATAATTATCAAAAATGTTTAAATTATAAAGTGGAAGCAATCTCCATCTGTCACAGGTGCTGGAAGGGGTCAAATAAAGCTTCATGGACTAGAAGCTACTGGATTGGCTGGTAAGATAGCTCAGCGGCATGGGTGCCTGCAGGCGTGAGAGGTCCTGAGTTTGACCCCCGGTACCCACAAAAAAAAAAAAAAAGAAGCTACTGGATCTGAGCCCTAATGTTGGCTGGATTTTATTTATTGCAAAAGAAAATGATGCAATGGGAGGCAGGAGAACAGTTATGAGCAAAAAAGCCCATGGCGTGTTCAGGAGTAGAACGTTTGTTTCTGTTATTAAGAATGACAGAAAGCAGGAAAAAAATTGGTCAGTCATATCCATGGCTTTATGATGTAAAAAAAAATTAGGATACTAGCGCTTCAAACTTGTGTTAACCATTAAATTTTTTCTGTGTCAAAATCAAAGCGGTGTTTTTTGGCAATTCCAGCAGGCAACTCCTTCCCTTCCACTCTCTCACATGAGCACCAAAGGGATATAACTGGTGTCTTTGCAGTTTCTGACTTTGTCTCTTATGTTTGTCTACAAGTACTAAAATTTTACCTCTGAAAATTAAAAAGGAATCTCTTCTAATTGTCCGTATCAATACAGAAGCATGGTTAATGACATGGCAGAGTGGATGCTAGAAATCTGACAATTTCAAACGAAGGAATGACTCATTTGTCAGCAAGCTTCTGCGATGTATGGTCCGTCTGTGAATCCAGCACTCCGCCACCCATCTTTAAGCCGAAGTGTCTGAGAAGTTACATCATCTCATTCCGTGGTGACATTCAAATATGTCTTCTTCATTGCATAATTTTTCATATTGCAAATAGGGAAAACAAAAAATATAGATATTGGATTCACAAATATCTAATTGGATTCAGACTGTGTAGTTTCCTAATTGTGTTACCACATGAAATGTACAACCTCTTAAACCTCAATTAAGGTCGCAGTACTTAAATTGCATAGTTTGTGAGATTAAATGCAAAAATAAAAATTCTGAAGTCTCACTCTCTGCTAGGTTCTGGGGAGCCAGTAATAAACTGGAGGGAATTCAGACACTTGAGCAATTCACAGATGCACGAGGAAATTAATTATTATTTTCAAACCACCAGTTCATCTCACTTATTTTCCTCAGACTGTCTCAATGAATGAGTGGTCTTTACACACTGTCGTTATCCCTACACGTCCCGATGTCTTTTCATCTGAGTCTTTGTCTTTTCTTCTCCGTCATACCACTAAAAGAATTTTTCTTACAGACAACAAAAACCTTAATGTTGTAGAACCTAGTGGTTGATTCCTTTGCCCATACAGGTAGCACCCCATATTTGACTCTCCTAAACTACTTATGCAATACTTGATTTACTCGGCTTCCTTAGTAACACCCTCTCCCAGTTTTCCTCTATTTTATTTGTTGCTTTTTCCAGCCATCTTGAATAGTTCCTCAACCACCACACGACCACTTAATGATAATGTGGAACAACAATCCTGTCCCATGACTTTAAATAGCAAGCTTTCACCCATAATTTTGAAATTTATATCTTATATCTCCACGCCTGATTACCATTGCCTGAAAATTAGGATGTAATCATACAAAACTACCCAAGTTATATAACTATGTAGATGCCAAAAACATAACTCGAAACCAAATTATCCGGAAAGGAACATTGGAGTCTCAGGCTCTCAAGCCTGCGCCTTTTCCAGCAGGCCTCATCTCAGCACACTGCACTCCCATTCACCTTGTTAGTCAGGTAAAGAAAAAGCGAGGAGCATCCGCGATTGCTCGTTTTTCTCCCCTCTCACATGCCATCGCTCACCGAGCTCCATCGACAGTGCCTCCTCCACTTGGTCTATTTGTTTTCCTACATCTCTATTATTACTGTCATAATTCCGTTCACCATCACCGCTCACATGTAATATAGGAGACTTATTACTATTTGGCTGGGTCTGTTTTTCGTTTCTCTAGTTACTTTTTTGCATAGTAAACAGAAAAATTTTCAAAAATATAAATCAAATCATATCATTTTCCTTGCTTTAAACTTTTCAGTGGTTAACAATTACAGTTGAATGAAGCATTGGAATCTTTACCCCAGTCCTCAGGGATCTGTAGGGTATGATTCTTACATAATTTCTGACTTCATCCCTGACCTCATCTCCAACTTTGCAAGCACACACAGCCCTTCCCTGTCTTCTTGTTTTTCCTCAAACATAAAATAAATAAGATTCATTATCATCGTCCTGTAGAATCTTCATATGAGCTGCTCTTCTCCTTTTTTTTTCTGGAATGATCCTTCATCAGATATTCCATTTGTTGACTATGTCATAACATTTGAGTCTCAACCAGCTTAAGTATCAGCTCCTCAGAGAGGCCTTCTTGACACTCCAAACTGAATTATTCTTTCCCCAAGCTATGACACATCTCATCCTCTATTGCACCATTTTCATCATGCATGTTATCATGGTCTGTGATTCTCTTTCCTTCTTATGGTATTCATTTATTGAATGTTAAGGGCCATGAGAATGGCCAGTATTTTTCTCTTCATAATTTTTATTAAATAGAATATTGTTTCTTAATCAGAACTTCTGAATAAGAGTTTGAGGATTATTAAACTCCAATTTTAAAATTATAAATGAAATCACATATTGCTACCCCAAATCAGTTTCATTAAGTTAGTATTTATTTTAAAATCTGCAAAATAAAATTTTGATAGCCCATTTTATTTACTTAAGTTTTCCAGTTAAATGTCTCATCTTATATTTGAACTTATACTTATTTTTACTTTTATGTCTACCATAGGTGCTAAATTTATAAAAGCTAAAGTATGAAGCAAGTTTACTTTGGATGCTAAGGAACAATATCGGTAATTAATGTCACAGTGTCTAATTTATGCAAATTTAAAAAAATAACCAATGTGACCAAACATAAGTATAAATTTAGCAGATGATGCAGGGGATGAAATGGCCAAAATATAACATTTCCAAATACTAGAGAATAAAAATATTGGGGGGATGGGTTTTTTTTGCATAAACGGAAGAGGTGTTTCATAGAAACCTGTTTATAAATAAGAACTTGAATGGTGGCATAGTTTTGGGTACAGTGGTTTTATTACACAAGCCATGCTAGCAAAAGGAGGTTTGTTTGTGCCTGTTGTTTGGATTCCAACTCCAGAAAAAGATATTTTGGTGACAGTAAATATCCTTGAGATGAGGAACCAAATGGAAGATCTGAGAAGGCTCCACGGTTAAGACCCAACTCTCTGCACATGCTTGGTTGTGTTTTATTTTATTTCTAAAATGAGAAAATTAGCTTGACACTATAATTTTATATAAAAATATTCAGATAATGATCTCTATGGAACACAACATTGTGTGGAACAATTTATGTATTATGTAGAAGTAAAGTTGCATATATTTTATAATAAATGTCAATTTTTAAATATTTTCTGGAGGAAATTATGGGAGAAATTGTGGCTGTAGTTTTCTATTTAAACAGTACTATTGTTTTTATTCTTTTTCAACACAAAAACACAGTTTGAGGTTTGCTAGATGAAAGATTTTTTAATATGTTTTTTAAATATGTTAGAGAAAGTAGATGCAAAAGATCTCAGGAAGAAGGAGAGTAAGGATACAGAAAAGGAGAAGGACAAGGAAAAGTTCAAACTGTCACTCCGTGATTCAAGATCCTCATGAGATGGTCAAGTCCCTGTCAGACTGTGAGTTAGCCATCTCAGAATGGTAACTATTTTAATTGATTCCTAAAATGCTGGAAAATGTTGGAATGTAGAAATACATTTTATCTTTTGAAATATCTAAGTAAACTTGTTCAAGCTTTTCCAGAAGTGCTGGGTCTGTAACATAAATGTTTGTTCTTGGGGACAGGTGCTACAAAAGGACATAAGCAAGGCTGTCCAGGTTCTTGTGGTACCATAATCAAAGGAGAAGCATCCACATGCAGAAGAGACTTCTGCTGTTCTTTTTCAGATATTTCTCTGAAAAATGTTCATCATTTAAATTTATCATCCAATTCCATAATCCAAATAAATTCAGTTGCTTGCTTAAGTATTTAGAAGTCAGCCACCAAGTGGAACAAAAAAGCATATATCTAGCTCTTTGCTCACAGTGGGACATCAGATCTTTTACTATTTTTATTTATTTATTTATTTATTTATTTACATATTAAAATTTTTTATTAGCCTATGTTTGCAATGCATAATGAATTCATCTCTCATAGGGAGTTGTTACATGTACGTATCTCATCTTAATACTTTTTACTTCCCTTCCTCCCATCCCTAGATCTCCTTCCCATCTCCAGAAGGTTGCCCTCCCTGTCTTTCACTGTTTTAAAAATAACTAAGGAAGTGGGAGACTAGAAGTAGTTGTGTGTTTATATCGTGATGCTGACAACCACACTTTTTTGTGTATCACATTGTGACTGGGTAGACATAGGAGATCTAGGTCTAGGAAGTTCAAAATTCCTCTTTTGAGACTTTCTAGTTACAATCTTGACTCATTTATCTTAGTGCTTCCAAAGCGTTGGTTGTTTTTTCTTGCTCATGCTCATAGCCTCTGATATTTACTGACACAGGGCTGCTAATGTAGCAGAGAAAATAGTCACTAGTTACTGACTCTTTAATTTCATATTAAAATTTCTTTTCTTATATTATTCCTTAAGCAATACTTTTTGATAGTGGGCAAAAATTAACAAATATACTGACAATGCTTCCTTTTGTGAAAACGGCTAAAACCTGCTCTGGGTTTCTTTCTTCGTTAAAATAAGGCAATGATGCCTTTTATTCTACTGAACTCATAGTTAAGGTCAACATCAACTCCCAGATTTGGAACATCTAGCTGATAGCTTAGATTGTGGATGGAACCAGAGCATTCAAAAAGTAATTGACTTATAATGCAAACTCCTATGGAACATTTATCTTATTTGTATTTGCTTTGACTTTGAACTATAGTTGCTATAAGAAATCATGGAAACTTTAATATAAAGGATCCCTGATTTATTAATTTTCTAAAAGAAACATATTTATCACAGCTATCATTAAAATAAAATGACAGTTTTAAAATACTGTAAAGAAAATAAGGTTTAAGGTGCCAAAAGTAATGCAATATTTATGTGTACTTATATGTCCATACTTACAGTTCTATAATATAGAATGCATAATCTAGCAACTATGTTATATTCAAAGTTTTCTTTTTTATTTTATTTTCCAAGTAAGTGTATTCATGAAGGTAACTAACAAATGGTCCAAACAGCGTATGTATTTCTCAATTACATGAAATCTATTCAGGAAGCTCTGTTTTAAATGGTGATTTAAGAGTTTATGGCTCTAACACCTTAGCAATGTGACTCCTAAAGTTCTATAAAATGGAAGGGAAAAGAAGGTGGAGCATTATGGGTGTGAGACTTTTAAGGGCAGTGGAACTATATTGTGTATCACTGCTACTTACATTCTTCTGGCTATACTTGCAGTACATGGCCACACCTAGCTGTATAGGAAGTTGGGAAATATAATTTGGATGACTATTTTGAAGAAAGAGGAAGCTATGTGGTGAACAATGATCATTTTTTGCCACAGTCCACTTCCTTGGATCACCAGTTGTCCATTTCAGTCTTATTTCCACCTATATAATATGCTCACCACTTAACAAGAATCCCAATTGAATTACTATCTAGCAATAGCATTATTTCAAAATCCAGAATCTCCTACTCATTTGCATGCATGCACATGCTTATTCCCACATCTGTATGTACCCATCCCTATGTCTAATGTGTTGTTGAAGAGGACAGAATAACTGCAGTGTAAGCTCCTATTCATATGAGGAAAGGAAGCCTATTGCAGTCACTGAGCATTAGCAATTAGAAAATTCTACTGAGAGAGACCCATGTGTGCCAAAGCTAGGAAGCTCTTTGGTCCTGGCTCTTCTCCCAGAGGACTTCAAATGAAGTATGAAGTGGGTTTATGAACCCAAAGAATCTCCAGATTTCACAGTGCTAACTACTAGACCATACTCCTCTTGATATCTGTATATAAAAATTATTACATGCTTTTTCTTTAAACAGCTAAATTTAAGATGCAACTTTTGAAAAAACCATGTATAAATTATGACTGTAATTAAAAATACCTATGTTCTGAAATTATGAATAAATCAATCCTCCCATATCTGAGAAAAAATAATTATCAGAAATATTAGAGATTTGATGTGAAGTTAGTAACTATAAGGTAATTCAGAACTAGTTTAGTAATATAATATAGTTCAGTAATATTTCAAAATTTTATTTCAAAGAGCAAAAATCAGTAAAATTAGAAAATGACTCAATGGAAAAGTACAGTTTGTATTTTCTGACCATGAGAAAGACTGCTGGGTATTTACAATTTCGTCTTCCTCCAGAGAACACAGTGATGCTATATTCTCTCTTGTAGTGAGCCTCTCTTCTAGTAAGAAGTGGCCTGAGTTCCAGCCCTTAGGACATGACAGGAAGTGATACATACCACCTACGCCTGACCCACGAAAAGCTCCTGTGTCTAATTTCCCTTTTGCTAGCTTGGTACACTTGAGGGTTTAGTGTTAAAAATTGCATGGCCACAAGGTAGGAAGAGCAGGAGGCTGGGAATCACTATGCGGAGATCTGCCTATGGATCAGTAATGTCCATGCCACAGTGTAGATAGGAAAAAGGAACTAATATCATGCAGGTAGTCATATATACTTTAGAGCTTATTACAGCATCTGGAATTACTGAGTGATGTATGAACTACCACTAAAATTGGAGTACTAGTCACCAGCTTGAAATATGTGGCGTTTGATTAGCTGTGCAGAGGCAAGCAGTGCAGAAATAGGTAGGTCAGGCTCGAGGAAATCTGAAGATCTACCTTATGTACCACAATCAAATCCTTGGTAGATCTGGGACCCAGATGGAGGACAGCCATGCACTTGGCGAAACTGGATCTCAGAAATAAGGGGTAGAATGCCTCCAACTGTGACCACTTTTCCCTGTAATATATGTTCATAACAAGGTATTTTAAAGAAGAGATGAGTTTGGACATGAAACACCTATTTTTACACAATAAGTGAAAAAAAGAAAAAAGAAATGTCAGAGATCAAGAAACTTGCAAGACTGAAGGGAAAAAAAAACTACATTTTGACCACCAATACTTTGAGATAAGGCTAAAAATGTCTCTAACAACAAAACTCCAGTAAAACACCTTAAACAATTTTACCTGGCCATGTGTCAAGGAATATTAAGAGGGTGACTTCTTTGTTGCAGATGTCTTCAAAGTAGCCTCCAAAAGACAATGAGGAGAGAAACAAATTACCATTACCATTGGGAATTATGCCTAAAAAAGTCTGCTTGCCATGTTGAACTGATTGAAAATAAGTAGAAGTCTACACATTTTAAAGGACTTGTCCTAAGAAAGAAATTATGAGCCCCATATAATGTCTTTCATTTTTTATCTCTGTATCAAATCTTGAACCTGCAAACATCTGGTAGGAATTAGGCTGACCAGCGTTCTAGCCAACATCCTCTTTAGATGATCCCACTGAGAATAACAGATAATACAGAATGTCTGCAAAGACCAGACATCACTTTGTATCTTACACTTCTTAACTATGCACCTTGGACATATTTCTTAACCTCGGTGTAACTCAGCTTAATTACCTGAAAATGATGTTAATACTAGAACTTATTTCATAGGCTTTATGTGAGAACTGACCCGTTGAATGCTTAGCTCAATGCTAAACAAAAAGTATACATTCATTAAGAGTTAGCCATCTAAGAAACTGATTTAACATCATATCCAAAGAGAGATTTATAACCATTTAACTAATATCTCTTATGAATTTGTAATTGTTTTGTAGAGATTTAAAGTTTATCTCCCTGAGAATAATATTTCAGGCTGAAATTGTTATTTATCAAGACAGCCAATATTTAACAAAATGAAACAAATAGTAAAGATGGTATTTGAGTAATGTTACAAATTTTATAGTAGAGTCTTCTGAGATATGCTTATAAGAAACTAAAAGACCTATATCACATGTAAAATGAAACATCTAAATATCATATTAATATGACATACTTAAGCAAAAAATATAAATAATTAATGTGGCAGTTTTAGGAAATATATGATTCAAACATTTTGTAGATAACATTTTAAGGAAGTTTTAGGGATTAGGATTTTAAATGTCATTGATTCATCAAAAATGGATTTCTTTTTTATTCTTTAAATATTTTAGTCAATTATTAAACTTGATTAGACACACTTATACTAATTCACTGAAGAGCTATTTCAACATCTGGAAAGTCAGATAAGGAAATTGCATGATTTATGTCATGAATTGTTCCCTAAAAAATATTATAGAACTCCCAGATTCAAATATTTGCCTTGGGCCGGTGAGATGGCTCAGCGGCTTATGTGCCTGCCCGGCAAGCGCGAGGGCCCGAGTTCGACTCCCGGAACCCACATACGAAAAAGGGGCCGGTGATATCATTCAGCGGCATGGGTGCCTGCTGGCACGCGAGGTCCTGAGGTTGACCCCCTGTACCCACAAAAAAAAAAAATTTGCCTTGGGGCCGGTGAGATAGCTCAGTGGCAAAAGCGCCTGCCTGGCAACCGCGAGTTCCTGAGTTCGACCCCCGGTACGCACACACACACACACAAAAATATTGCCTTTTAGATATCCTAAAACATTTCTTTTCATACCTACTAAAACCAGATAATGTTACACTGTTCTAATTTTGCAAAATCAGACATTATATTTGAAGAGAGATAATGGATCAAGTATTAATCATCTGAGAATCTTTACAAGTAGTTCATACTATTTTGAGGAACAGACTCAGAAAATTATGAAACTTCTGTCTTTTTCCAACTACTTAGTGCCATTGTTTGAATGTGTTCTCAAAGTGTGTATATTGGAAACTCAATTCCAATGCAACAGAGTTGGGAGGTAAATTCTAATGAGATTTTAGGCCATGAGGGTGGAGCAGTGGATTAATGCCGTTATTGCCGGAGTGGATTCCTTAACACAGCAGCGGATTCATTTTAAAGGGAGGAGTTTGGCCTTCTTTTCTCTCTCTCTCTCACCCTCTCTTTGCCATTATGCCTTCTACCATGGAATCATATAGCAAAAAGACTATCGCCAGATGCCAGCCCCTCAGTCTTAGACTTCCCAACCTCCAAATCTGTGAGAAATTACATTTGTTCTTTATAAATTATCTATTCTTGGGTATTCTGTTGTAGGAGCACAAAACAGACTAACACACTTAGAGTGCACACATATGTGCAGTGTTTTACATGCCATTCCAAGGAGTATCTACACCCCTGAATCCCATTTATAAAATATAGAAAATTTAGTAAAAAGCCCTATTTTATATGATATTGGTACCCAGATTTTTCAGCTTGATGATAATCCACATGCACCAGTACTGTGATGCTGATTTTATACCTAGCTTCTATTCTAGTGGTCTGTGCCCATGATGTACCACTTATTAAACATTTGAACGTTTACCCCTGAATAAAACTGATGTTTTAAATATTTTAACATTAAATATTGCAACCCTATATAAAATGTGTGATTATCCTAGAATTTAAAGCAAAATATTTGCTGTTACTAACCTCATTTATAGAACAGATACATGTCAAGACCACATACTTTATTCCATGTTTCTGAAGAACTTTTCCTATAACCTCACCTAGAATTCCCAAGTTCCCATGGACTTTATTATGTGACACTATAAAAAGTGGGAAAGTTTTCTCAAAGTATTTCCATCATAGTCAAACTTTATTTTCATATCATAGTCTAGAAGATTGAAAGACATTAAAGCTCTAGGCCAATGCATTTAATTCCTAAATGTTAAATATTTAGCTTTCAGAACTTTTAGGAAAGGTCAAATTTCCAGTGTGCAATGTACAAATATGCAATATAATTTGGATGAAAATACTGTCATACTTAAAAGATATTTAAAACCAAGCTTTGAAGAAAGTTGACATGGTAGTTGATTTCATGCGTCAAATTCACCTAGTTATGGAGTGCCAGATATTTCACCACATATCCCTCCAAGATGTTTTTGGGTAACATTAGTACTCACATCAGTGGCTGAGTAAAGCAGATTGCCCTCCCTAGAGTGGGTGGACTTCATCCAATCAGTTAAATGCCTCCCCCATGTAAGAGAGAATTCCTCCTGCCTGATTGTCTCTAAACTCACACCAAAATGTTCACTCTTTCTGGGACATTCAGACAGCAACTCCATTATGGACTGTCCTGATCTCTAAGTTGCTGACTGTCTTAGTTAATTTTTGTTGCTGGAACAAAATACCTGACATTCACAAATTAAAGGAGAAAAGTTTATTTTAGCTCAGTTTGTGAAGATTTTAGTCCCTAGTCAGCTGGCTCCAAGCCAACGTGGCATGGCAGAGGGGTAGGGCAAAGGACCAGCAGTTCATAGTATGACAGATAGGTAGCAGTGCACAGAATCAAGGCAGGAGGTGGGAGATAGATCATTCCAGGCCACGCCCACAGTGACCCGCCTCTTCACATCACCTCCCAACATCACACCCAGCTATAAACCCATCAGTGGACAAATGATCCAGCATCACACACCCATGATCCATGTGCCTCCCCAAAGCCCCACCTATGAGCACATCAGGCTTTGGGGGACATTTTAGATATAAACCGTAACACTGACTCACCTTACATATCTTGGGACTTGTTAATTTCCATAATCATGTGAGCCAATTCCTCCTCATAAGGCTTTTTTTTATATATATATTTCATATTGGTTTTATTTCTCTGGATAGACTGGACAAATACAGATTTTAGTGCCATGAAGTAAGGTGCTGCTGAGACAAGTACCCCCAAAATAGTGAAGGAGGTAATTTGGGACTGAGTGATGGGTGTAGGCTGAGATTTGATGTTCCTCCTAGTAAAGGCCAGATTGCCTTGAAGGGACTCTTGGTAGAAGTATGGATGTGAAAGATGCTTTGGGTGAGGTCCCAGATGGAAATGAGAAACATATTATTGGAAACTGGAGGAAAAACAGTTCTTGTCATGAAGCAGAAAGAATTTCACTGTATTATGTTGTAGTGTTTTATAGAAATTAGAGTTTGTGAGCAATGATATTAGATACTTACCTGAGATGATTTTTAAGCAAAGCATTAGATGAAGTTTAGCTTCTGTTTACTATATATAGTAAAGGATGATAGGAGAGAAAATGAATGAATTGTGAAGAAAAATGGAGCAAGAACTTAAAAATATGAAATATCCTCAGTCTAATATTACTGCAATAAAAAATGAGAGAGCTTAATATAGAAAGAACACTAAGGATGTGGCTGGCCAGTGGCTCCATGAGGTGATTATCCATGGTAGAAATCAGTCATCTCATCGAAGACCAGGAAAAGAAAAGAGAATATACCTGCAGAGACACTGCCAGTCTGAAATAAGGGGATGGAAAACTGGATAGAATAAAAGCAGACTGTAGATTACTAAAATTCCACAGGACAGGACAAGAGCTCTCTGGCTTTAAATATGGACTTGCATTATCCTTCCAGAAGAGGAAAGAATAACCCAAGAATGACTCACAGGTATTTAGGACCACCAGTGTCACTAGAGGCCCAAAATTCAAGGCTGTTTCCCTCGCACATTCAGAAGGTGGCTCCACCTCCTCCATTTCAGCAGGCCAGGGGACACCTGTAGAGAGCCAGGTAGCCCTTTGCAAAGCTAGTAGCTCCACTTGTAGGTGGAGCACTTGCACAGACCGACCAGGTAAGGTCTCTGTCCAGAGCCAAGGAGTGGGGCCACGGAGAGGTCGGAAAACAGAGAATCCAGCCACCGTGGATCATTCCCAAGCCTCAAGATATAATGTAATTTGCTGGTGAGCTTTTGTACTTTCTTGGGATCCGTCATCCTTCTTCCTTTCCTGTTTCTTCCTTTTGGAACAAGAATGTCTATTCCATGCTTGTTCCTCAATTGTATTTTGGAAACACATGACTTGTCAGATATCACAGGTTCATAATTATGGTTTAACTTTAGAAGAGGAATTTTGCCTCAGGATAAATCATACTTTAAGTTTAGCCACATGACTTAGAGGATATTTAGATGAAAGTGGACTTCAAATTGATGCTGAAATAAGTTAAGAGTTGGTGCTGTTGGAATAGGGTAAATTTAATTTACATGGGAAAAGAATTGAATTTAGGAGCAACAGAGAGCAGAATGTTATGGAAACAATTCTTTCTATGCCAAATCCAAACATTGAAGCCCTGACCCCCAATATCACTGTGTTTAGTGATAATCTCTTTTATGATGTAGTTAAGGTTAAATGAGGTTACAAGGGTGGGGCCCTATAGAACTGGCATCCTTATAAAGAGAGGAAAAGATACCAGGTCACTCTGTCCCTCACTTTCTCCCTCCCACTGGGTGAGGTCACAGAGAGAAGGTGGCTGCCTAGACCTATTTTGACTCTAATATTCGAGATACAATATATGTTTGCTTTACAGGTTCTCAGCAGCACAGTCCTCTCCCAGGGCTGTGTCGGCTCTCTTTAAACTTCTCTATCTGCATGAAAAAAAGTGTCTTTACATTAAGAAAGATAATAAGCGTTCAAGACCAGGAAATACAATATCATGTAAGTGTATGGGGGGGTGAGGATGACTTGACCTAAAGGACCTGGCACATCCAAATTATCTTAGATGGTTGCAGTGTTATCCAGTTATGAAAAAGAAAAAATGAAATATAGAATCACCTTTTGTTTTTAAAGATTTTCTATTACATGCAAAAGGAAAGATATAGAATTTATATATTTCAGTGGAAGTCACATAAATAATTCTGGCATAATAATAAATGATCTTCTCATAAATAGACCACGCATATTTTCTTTCTTTTTTTTTTTTTTTTGTGGGTACCGGGGGTCGACCTCAGGACCTCGTGCGCCAGCAGGCGCCCCTGCCGCTGAGCGATATCACAGGCACTTTTTTCGTATGTTGGATCCGGGAGTCGAACTCGGGCCCTCACGCTTGCCAGGCAGGCACTTACACCGCTGAGCCATCTCACCGGCCCCCACACATATTTTCTTAACATAATTTAAATGAATTCACACTCAGACTGGTGAGTCACTCTGTGACTTTTCTTGTATCAAAAAGTAGCACAAAATAAATGTTATTTACTTTTCCTTATAAACTTAAAAATTATAGGAAATTTAGAAAAGGAAATCAAAGGGAATACAATTAAAATATAAATTCTGGGGCAAAGGCAGTATTGATATATTAGCATACATCTTTTTTTTTTTTTGGTGGGTACCGGGGGGTCGACCTCAGGACCTCGCGTGCCAACAGACACCCGTGCTGCTGAGCAATATCACCGGCCCCTTCTTCGTATGTGGGTTCCGGGAGTCGAACTCGGGCCCTCGCACTTGCAGGGCAGGCGCTTAAGCCGCTGAGCCATCTCACCGCCCAGCATACATCTTTTGACTTTTATTTTATGTATGTATTCTGTGTTTGTGTATACTGTTTTATGCAGTAAAATCATACTTCATGTTCTATTTGGAAATCAGCTTTTTCTTTAACAATATTTTGTTAGCATTTTTTCTATAATGTTACATTTTAGTCCATATGAGGTATAACCAAAAAACAGTGTTTAAATTTTTCTAAAAAAATATTACAGTAGAAGACACATTGCTATTTTTTCCCCTCAAAATACTCTCCCTTGCTTCCTACACACTTATCCCATCATTCTTGCCACTTTCTGAAGCAGTTTTGGAAATCTTTTTTGTTTGCAGTGAGGCTGTTGTGGTTACTTTAATGTCTTGAATTCATTCAAAACATTTATTTTTCATTTTCATTTTGACTGTGAGGAAGAGGCAAAAGTCACACAGTGTCAGATCTTGTAAATATAATGGATGAGGACACACACTGTAATATTTTTCTGGGCCTACCTTTCCTTCAGATGACAGTTGGCAGCAGCATTCACCATATTTTTCATTATATCTTATAAAGACACTGAGAAGGGAAAGTGCTTCTAGAAGTGCTTCAGGAAATAGCGAGAATGATGGAATTCATGTGTTCAAGACTAGAGGGAGTTGTTTTTTTTTTAATATGGGTACCGGGAGTTGAACTCAGGACCTCGCACTTGCCAGGCAGGCACTTATGCCGCTGAGCTATCTCACTGGCCCAAGGGAGTTTTTTGAGGGGGTTCAATAACTATATCTTTTACTGTACAAAATTTTAAAACTTAAATATTCACCACATTTTGGCCACACTGTATGTCTAATGCTTGCATAGTATTTATGCAGTTCCACAATTTTAAGCTATCTTTGGTTCTTAGGGGGAAAACAAATTTTCTCATTCCCTCGTGATGCTAACATCTGTGAAGTTACTATCCCCTCTGTTTAGACAAATGCTCATTACATTTGAAGTTTACTGAATCTTCATGTTGTTTGCGGACTTTAGACTTGTAGCACTTTGTTGACAGGACTCTAACATCATTAAGTTATAGTACAATATTAGGTGACAAAGTGATATAATATCCATTTGTTGTTACTATGTGCATTATATTTGCCTTTGGTGTAGAGAGTAATGTTATCGTTTTTGTCTTCTCCTTCTCTTCATCCTCCTATTCCTTTGACTCCTTTTCTTTTCACCTCATTCTTTTTTTTTTTTTTTTTTAAGATAGAAACTATTCCTGCCTGCAAAACTCTGCCATGTAACAGTAGTGACATCATAACAATGATAGGACATACTGTGCCATCATGAATATAAGGAGAGTGGCACTTTTTCTGATTTTTAATCTGAAATTAAATAACTAGCTATGGCTTAACAGCAGAATCAGAAATTTAGGCTGGACTTTAAAAGCGCTAACACTCAAAAACCGAATAATACTTCAAACGCCTTTCTCCAATGCAGCCTCTTGCTGAGACTGGGGTTGCCTGCCTCATCCCTGATCTCTTGTCAGCCTCCTTGCATTGCACTGGCTTAGGCGTTATCTTCGATAATGTAGAGAGGAAAGACTGAAGTATTTGGGCTACTAAAGAACATGAGCCGGGCCGGTGAGATGGCTCAGTGGCATAAGCGCCTGCCTGGCAAGTGCGAGGGCCCGAGTTCAACTCCCGGAACCCACATACAAAAAAAGGGCTGGTGATATTGCTCAGCAGCACAGGTGCCTGCTGACGTGCGAGGGAGGTCCTGAGGTTGACCCCCGGTACCCACAAAAAAAAAAAAAAAGAACACGAGCCATGTTTTGTGGAGTGCCATGTATGTCTAAGAAGTACTCAAATTCCTTCTAAAACTTCAAAATGTAAGCAAAGGATGAATGCAAAATAATCATTAGAACCTTTTGATGGTCCTACGGAAAAAAAATGATATTTAACCACAAAATTAGTTTTGAATTCAAAAGAATAAGAAAGACTGTAAACATCCACATCTGTTTATCACTGGTTAACTCAACAGATGTTTATTATGTATGCAAAGGTTCATTTAACAAAATTTCATTGATATAGCTATGTGCTATATCATGAAGACACAAAGATGAGCAGTTGACAAAGTCCCTCCTTACAAAGCTTAAAGTCTAATGAGGAAGGCAGACAATTAAGGGAACAATAACACAATTAGAAAATTGTAACAGAAGGCATACAAGGTGCCTGCCATATGGGAGGTGTAGGTGCAGAAATAATGTTTGTTGGAGGAATGATGAGATGAGTATTTGAGAAAATGAGTGGGAAAAAATCAATGAGGAAGACAAAGTGCAAACGTGTCACTTTTTCTAGTGGGTGACCAGGGAACTCTTCCCAAAAAAAGAGTTGGCTGTTTAAACCAAGACCTTAAGAAGTAATGCAAGTAATAAGACAAAATGTGTTCAAAGAAAATGTGTCACTAGCTGTTGTAGAGACCGGTAGTGCTTTCAGGCTCTTGCTGTCCCATATAAAAAATTGGTTGAAACAATTGGCGAATGTGAAAATTTAATATTTATTTTAGGGAACAAAGGAGAAGAAAAAATCAAAGTACAAAAGAAGTGCTCAAGGAGAAAAGGTGTTTTGAAAAAACAAAAAAGATACAACCTACATGCTGGATGGGCCACTTCAAGAGCAAGTGGCCAGTGGCAGCAAAGTTGATGTCTGCCATCTTTTGTGTCTTCTTTCTGACATTAGATCCAGTCCATCTGAATGGCTTGATCTCGCGCTAGAACACAGGGATTGTGCTAGAAGATTGGTATCAGTGCTGGGGTCTGGAGCTGCTGCTCTGCACCCGTGGTTAACAGGTCTCCACAACTGACAAGACATGCCCAGTTGTCCCAACCATGTTGCCGTGCCCCAGCCTACTGCCTCAGAAGTAGTCTCATGTTGGAAAGTCTGGACTATAGGGGGAGAAGTCTCAGAGATGGCTCCAGTTGAGGGTGGAAGTCAGGACATAAAGATCTTGATAAATCCCCCTTTTGTAGTTGAAATGGTTTAGTGTGGTGGAAGATCTATAATTAGCACAGTGTATAACAATGAGTGATGTCCAAGGGTGTCATGAACTGATCACAGTGTTATGGTTCCCCTGTCTCATGCGCTGATTCTTTTTGGAAAGGTATCTATGAGGCTGATATAGTTTCCCTGGTAAATGCCAGAACATAGCAGAGATATAATGTTTTAATAATAAACCTATAGCAAAAAATTGCTTTCCCAATGAGATTTTGTTAAATGAAGTACTTTACTAAATGTTATAGCCTCCAAAGACTATGAGATCAACAAGTAAAATAAAGTTAATAACTTACATTTATTTAAAGAAGTTATAAAGAGTATAAGAAAAATAAGAACAGGGCCGGTGAGACGGCTCAGCGGCACGGGTGCCTGTTGGCGCGTGAGGTCCTGAGGTCGTCCCCCCGGTACCCACAAAAAAAAAAAAAAAAAAAAAAAAAAAAAAAAGAACAAAACTTGTTTGAGAACAAACAAGGTATCATGAATTATGCTATATTATCCAATATCCTTTTCCTCCTGGGTATTCTAAATGGTTTTAATTTTATTTAGATGGATGATCTTGGAGTTTTTTCAAAAGCTTCTTATACCCCGTCAAACTTCTGCTTCTTCTTTTTAAAATAGTTTGAAATGGAATGGATAAAAGTGTAAAAGGGTCTTAGAAAAAGAAATTTCTAATTTAAGTCTTTCACATAGATTATTCAACATTTATTGAGTATACTCAGTGTTTTAGGAACTATTCTAAATCCCCCTTGGCCCCTAATTCCTTCTCAAGGAATTTTGAGATGCTTTAATAAAGTTTGTTAACATCAAAATCTAATGGTTATTTACAGCATTATTTTATATGAATCAGTAGCTTTATATAGTATATTGAAAATAAAATCAAGTATGAGAAATTGTAAGTTTTCATTTCTCACGGTTAAATCAAGTTAATACTTCCGCAGATTATTCAAATTATAAGTAGGTGTTAATACTGTGCTTTGTTATTTGGACTACTACTTTATATTTTCAAAATACTTTAATTCTATTTTCTTATGCTCTCTAGTTCAGAAAAGAAAGCTATTGGTTGCAATCATAAGAAGAAATTAAGATATTTAGGCCAACAAATTTGACTGGTAAAATATCTGGAATTTATTCAATTTATAAACATTACTGTGGTGTGACTTCTATTTTGGATACTATTTAAATGTCATTTTTACAATAATGCACCTTTTAAAAAATACTATACCAAGGCAACATTTTATTACATGACCTCACATTCTCCCATAAGTTTCCATCAAAAGCATTACTTTCAAGCGTTGAGTTGAAAAACCTCTAATGCAGTTGAACCTTCTAAAACTTGATCGAGTTAACATTGTAGCAAAGAGGTTAGACCTTAGATCATCCAGGAAAAGGTATTTTGTTTTTTAATCCATTCTAAGACATGATTGTAGAAATTTCAGCAAATAGCTAAAAACTACAAAAATGATATAGAGAAAATGACAGTTTCTTCTACTTTCAAATTAAGCCACTTTAAAAAGCTATTCAAACTTCTTTTTTTCTTTGAATTCTGAACACTTCTTAATCGCTTGGTTGGGCTCATGATTGCGCCAGATCCTTCTACAATGATCCCTCAGGCCTCTGAGCGTGCTGCCTCTGTTTTACGCCAAGTATAGATCAAGCTATACGGAAACAGGGTCCTGAGATCAAGGCCTCCTTTTGTGGCTGAAGAAGGATTCATGTGGCAGAGGATCTGGAATTAGCACAGTGTCTGTAACCATGAGTGACCTCCAAGGCTGTCACGAACTGACCACAGTGTCGTGGTCCCCCATCTTGCTTACTGATTCTCGCTCGCTGCTTCCAGTTGAAGCAATAATTTGGGATAGGCTGATGCGTGGGTTTCAGGTCCTAATTTAAATGACTGTTTTATTGTTAATATTGTTAGTATTGCATAGAAATTAATGATACAAAATCATGAGGAAGAAAAATAGTTATTGGCAAAACTGATCTTACTATAGTTAATATTTCATTTTATTTTACTTTAAATGTTAAAGCAAACTGTGAAAGTCACAATGTATCATATATGATATATCTCTTATCTTTTACATAATTTTTAATTTTGTAGCACATTTTAATCATCAGTAACTGAAACTCTGCTTAGATATTTTTTTGAATTATTCCGAAGCACACTGGCTCCAAGAGGTATGAACATTTGAATACAGAAAGTATCTCCCTGGGCAACTACTCTGTCCCTTGCACTTCTATGAATGCTTCCATTGTCATGAATAATCATGGGGATTTCCTATGGAGGAACCTGCTGGCAGACGGTTAGGGCAGGATCTGTTGATAAGACACTTGCTACCTCATTGACTTGAATGCACTAAAGATGGATTTTTTTTTAAACTAGGTAACAATTGCTAGCGATTAAAAAAAACACAAAACTTTGCATAGTAAGCTCTAGTATTAAGTTTTAACCAGCAAAAATAATGCTGATTTATTTGGGACCAAAAACGATGTTAAGATTTTTTGATCTCAAAGATCTTGAAATTTTAGAGCTGAAAAGTGTCTTCTAGTTTGGCTCCATCAGTTTTTTTTTTTTTAATAAGGAAATAAGGCTCCAGAAAAATTAAAAGATAGACAGAAAAATTAAAAGATGAAAAGAAATACCCATAATAATAGTGCAACTATTAAGGGAGTTGGAAATGTGGGGGTTATTTTTTCTTTATTACCATTATAGTAACAATAGTTTTTCATGTTGTCAAAACTATTATTTTAAATATGCAGGTAATTGCAGGAATCCTATCAAATATTCTTTCCATTTCTTAGGCAGAGTCTGCTGAGAAACGTAGAGAATATGGACTTTCCCATATCTGTAGCCATCCGGTGTGGGTGACAAAAAGTAGATATTGTCACCTTGTAACACCACCAAAACCACCTCCTGTACCTCCCTGGAAACTCATTCATTATAAAAAAAATTGAGAAACTGTTATAACAGGTATGGATCATATGGTCATAAAATCTTTCTAATTAACACTTCTATATTTAAAAGTTGAGTGGTTTTTGTCGTCATTGTTGTTGTTGTGAGCAGTATAAATCACCTACCATTGCACCTAAATCCCACTTGAATTTCATATCCAAATTTGATGCCTTTACAGGATTAATTCTCCACATCTCAGAAGCAGAGCACTTTGGTTCACGTGTAAATCGAGCAGATTCAGGACATTCTTTGAGTGATGGCATTGCTATTATTAGTGTGATAGAAAAGTGGAAAACTAGTGTGATAGTTTGTAGTAAATAATTAGTGTGATTGATGTGATAGTTTACAATAAATAATGTAAAACCTTACATAGCATCTATGAAGCCACCAGAGTGAATTTTTAATGTGGAAATCACCAAAGAGGTTAGTGTGATAGATTGCAGTAGATAATGCAGAAATTTTAACAGCACAGATTAAGCCCCTGGAGTGAATTTGTAATGTGAAAACAGAGTATCATTTAGAACTTTGGTTTGTAATGAAAAATCCTATAGGAATAGAACTTGTACCCTGAACCGGCCCCTGTGTTAATACTGTCAACTTGCTGAATGATGGCTGTCTTCAGATTTAAATAGATTCCCCTGGGTTAAGAGCACAGGGGACTCTATCCACCTTGTTCTTACTTTCACTATTCATTTTAAAATTCCTCACAATCCATGTCTTCATATCTTTTTGTTCTCATAGCATTTTGTTCTTTGCAAGTCCTCATTCTTTCTCTTGTTTTCTCACAAGTGTAATGTTGGAATGGAAAAGTGACTAAGATGGCAAGAGAAGGAATGTGTGAGACCATAAATCAAATTTTAAGCAAAAACATGAACATGAGTGAGGAAGATTTTTAAAAAAAGAAACACTCATTATTAAACAACCCATACTAGAATAACTTACAACTTGTGTATGTTTATTCAGCACATAATCTTTTCATCTCTAATTTAATGTTTGTACTTTTACATGGTGATGATAAAAATTGGAATGCTATGATTGTGTGCATATATGTGTATATTCTCATTCTAAGCTGAAGTTATGTTTACTGAAGAAGAGCTTTTTTTATTATGTTTTTGTGTCCATGTCCTTGTCTTTGCATTTTCTCCCTTAGTTTTTCTAATATCTCATTATTTCCTATTTCTATTAATTCAGTAACAGCATACCATCTTCTAGAGTCAATTGAATGAGACGCTATATTAGCTTTTTGTTACTACAACAAAATACTTGAGGCAATTAACTTGTAAAGAAGAAGGGTTCATTTTGGTTTATGGTATTAGAGGTTCTGGTCTAAGAGGTATACGTTAAGTCCAAGATTCATAAGTAGTGAGGCAGTACATCATAGCCAGAGCATGTGCCTATCTAATGAGCCAGGAAATGAGAAAGAAAACAAGGACACCTAGGACCCATAATCCCCTTTAAGGGCACACCCCTACCACCACTCCCCCACACCTGCATCAGTGATCTAGGATTTCCCACAAGGCCACATCTCTAAAGCTTCTACCGCCTTCCAACAGCACCATCTTTCTTACCAAGTCTTTAACACACAGCCTTTAGGGGACATTCAATAGCCAAAGTGTAGTGAGATTCTTTTTCAGAGGTCTGTCACCTGAATGAACAATGAAAGCAAAGCCACAGTGAACAGATGTGTGTCATTTACTAAAGCCATTACTGCTTTGAGTGGCTTGAACCATGGCTTGTGTCCTTATTGGTGAGAAAATGTCTTTGAATTGCTACGGCTCCTACCACCATGTCGAATGTTGCTAATCCTCACTGCAAGTGACAGGAGGACAATATGCCAGCTACAATGTAACACCATAAATCTGAGTGGCACTCAGAATCCTAAAACTGCAATAGTCACATAGATTGGAATATGTACTTGATCCTTGCTTCCTACTTCTTACCATAATTCACATATTTATAAAGTATAAATAACAACTGGTAACCATGTAATTTTTCTCACATTTGCTTTCTGCCTACGTTGACACCACCAATACAGCTGGTAGGAAAGATTTTTCTAGCACAACATGTTTTACCCTTGCCAGAAAAGAACAAAGAGTAAAGAAGTATCTGTTTCAGGTGAAGAAAATGTTGAATTCATTTTTTATTTAGACCCAACTCCTTACCCCTTTCGGGCTAATTATTTCGGGCACTGCCATATATTCTTGAGTTTTTGCAATAGCTCGTTGGTACCAAGAAAGTGTATATGTTGCTTTGGGTTACAAGAACTTCCCAGCCTGCCTGTCTACCTTCCTTCCTTCCTTTTTTCCTTCTTCCCTTTCTTCTTGTCTTTTTCTTTCTTTCTTGAAGCAAAGATTAGCAATTCTTTTGTAAATTGGGGATGA
The DNA here is from genome assembly GCA_028451465.1 of Erethizon dorsatum. Taxonomy (NCBI): domain Eukaryota; kingdom Metazoa; phylum Chordata; class Mammalia; order Rodentia; family Erethizontidae; genus Erethizon; species Erethizon dorsatum. The sequence continues at coordinate 150,684,347 of CM051823.1, forward strand.
TTATCTCATGATTGGTGGGTTTCTATGGATGGTGATGCCCTATCCTAGGACCTTATCATATAATTGTCTTTCTTCTCTTTAGTGGACTTAATATTTAAAGTAAAAATTAACAAAAGATGAGAAGGAGGTCGTTTTAGAGAATAGTACAGAAGGATCAGAGAAAATTTATGTTATACGAACTTCTTTTCCTAATAATAATCCCTCATGCTTAATTAATTTCAGCGTTCACAATGGCAACTCATATACTCTGTCATTTTCCAGTTGAGAATTTTCTACTTGTAGACCAACTTTCACTTTGGAGAAGCACAAAGTGCTTTCCGTTCTTGCTAAGATCTCCATATATTAGTTCACATTTCTTCTTCATCTTCTAAGCAGTTGTTTTGCAGAGGTTAACTAAGGGAACACATGTTTTTAGCAAAAGATTTTATAGAAAATCATTCCTCTACTTGAAATAGCAGCAAATGCCAAGTAATAATTCTGTAAGACATTGCTAAATTTCTCCCTTGAGACATGTTTCATGTCACTCTGTGGAAAGCAACTGAGGTGTAGACAAAAGAAATCTAAGATTGTCAAGATCTATAAATTATTCCAATAAAAATCTTAAGTATATATTGAAATTTGCTGTGCAAGTAGTTAATCTAATTAGTACTGTACTGCCTTAAATGTTAAATTCTGCATACAATCGTGAAAGAGTAAAAGAAATGTACCTTGTACTTCTTAACTGCTACTTTTTAGTTTCAGTAATAAAGAAGCCTGAACATTTCAAGTTCACTTTTGAATTATAGAGAGACTCCATTTACAATTCGAAAAAAAGCATGTAAGTATATAGCATTTTTTCTCACAAATGCATCTTGTTAATACATACCTATTTTTGATATGTGTGGTTAAAAATAACACTAAATGAGAAAAACACTTGAAGAACATTAAGAAAAAGCCAAACACATATAAAAAACATGTAGTAGGTTATTTCCTTAATGTCTTACAGATTGCGGTTATGTTAATTCACATATTAAGAAATATTTTGTTCGTGATATTATGTGCACTTAGTCTAAACTAAATGCTTAAATTCCCTCCAAATTCATATGTTGAAGTCCTCAGTGTGGCTGGATGTGGAGATCAAGCCTCTAAGGAAATGGCTAAGGTTAAATGAGGTCATATAGGTGGGGCTATCATCAGACAGGTTAGTGTCCTTAGGAGGGACTCTAGAAAGCTTGCTGTCTGGTGTATCTGTCTCTACACATACACCATGGAAAGGACCCGTGAAGACACTGGGAAGGAGCTGTCCACAAGCATGGAAGAGAGGAGAGCTCTCCTTATAAGAATCAAACTGTATTGACACCCACCTTAATCTGACTTTCATTTTCCAGAAGTGGGAGAAAATTTTCTCTTATTCAAACAACCCAGCCTGTGTTATTTTCTCATGGCAACACAAGCAAACGAACACAAATTTTGATGTTAGGGTACTGTTATAACTACTATATGCAAATATGGATGCAGCTTTACGATATGTTGTAGGTACAGGTTGGAGGAGCTTTGAGGTGCACACTGAAAAAGTGCACATAGCTAGGGAAGGACTTTTGGCAGTGATTCACAAGAGGCTCAAAAGGAAATAAGGAGAGCAAAAGAGAAAGCCTCACCTTCCTAGAGAGCATAGAAATTACCAATAAACACAATGTCGGTGAAAATATGGACAATAAAGGTTAGTCTTGCGAGGAAATGAGGAAGAAGCTAATTGAAACTAGAGAAAAAATCTTGCAATAAAGTAGCAAAGAACCTGGCTGAATTATGTTCTAGTGTTTGTGAGCAACGATATTGGATGTTTGACCAAGGAAACTTCTAAATAAAATGTCGAGGGTAGGGCCAGGGTCTTCACGAACAAAAAAGAAAGATCCAGGCATGGTGGCACGTAGCTGTAATCCCAGAAGCTCGGTAGGCTGAGGCAGGAGGCGGCCAACCTGGGCGACATGGTGAGACCCTGTCTCCAAAAACAACAACAACAACAAAACACAAAATAAGAGAAAGGAATAGAAGAAGGAATTATTAACAAAACACAAAAATATGGAACTTAGAAAGAATTGGGAAATTCTCAGGCTGTCCATATTGCAAAAAATGAGAAAGTGTGTCCTGAAGTGAAGATCAAGAGTGAAGCTGGACTACTGCTAGGTAGCCAGTGGGTTACACCAGCAGAAATACTACCGGTGTGAGATGAAAGAGTAAGAGCGGAACAGAATAGAGAAGGTCTGTGGAACATCTGGGACGCAGCAGGACGGGACCTTCGGAACTACCCAGATGGGAACATGCACCTTCAAGAGTAGGGCGGGGTCAGCAGTCCAAGAGGGTTCAGAAATGATCGAGTGCTACGCCCACCGCAGGCCTGAGGGTAAGGCTGCTTCTTCCTGGATTTCAGCAGACCATATGGCCTAACAGAGAGCCGAGGCAGAGGGGCCACCTCACAGAGTTATGGACAAGACACTGTCATCTCAGTGAGCCTGGGAGGCAGAACATCAAACCAAAGAGGAGATTCTCAAGCCTTACAATGTGATTAAATTTGCCTCACTGAGTTTGGGACTTACTTGGAACCTGTCATCCTTTCCTTCCTTCCTGTTTCTCCCCTTGACAATAGCAGTGTCTCTCCTGTGCTTGTCCCGCCATTGTACTTTGCAAGCACATAACTTGCGTAACGTTAGAGAGTCATGCTGGAGAAGAACGCTGCCTCAGGATAAAGCCTACCTGGAAGCTCATTCATATCTGACATAGGTGATGATTGGGGAAAACTTTGGACTTTAGAGTTGATACTCTAATGAGTTGAGACTTTTAGAGCAGTTGTGATGGAGTGAGTGTGTTTATGCATGTGAGGACATGTATTTAGGGTATCTTGGTTTAGAGTGATGTAGGCTGAATGTTGGCTCTCCCCCAAATTCCCGTTATGGTTGTATTTGAAGATAGGATTTCTAAGGAAGTGCAGTGGTTTGATTGTGTCCCCAGAAGTTTGTCTGTTGGAAGCTTAATCCCCAGTGTAACAGTACTGGGGGTGAGGTCTGATAAAAGGGATTAGGTCATGCAGGTTCTTCTTTTATGAATCAATTAAGGCTGCTATTATGAGAGTGAGTTATCATAACAGGAGCTTCCTTAGAAATATAGGTTCTGCTTTCTCTTGCTCACCTGCTTCAACTTTCTCTGCCCTTCTGTCTTTCAGAGACGTTGTAGCATAGAGGCCCTTACTAAGGCTAGCACCATGCTTTTGAATTTTCCAACCTCCAAAATCACAAGCCAAATAAATCTCTGTGGTTTTTTTATAACTTCTCTCAAGTATTCTGTTACAGCAGCAGAACATGGACTAAGACAGGAAGTAATTAAAGTTAAGTGAAGTCATAAGGATGAGGCCCTGAACCAATAGAATTAGTATCCCTATAAGAAGAGATAGTTGCTATCTATCCAAGGACTCACACTAAGGTAGGTTCTATGAGCACCCGGCTTTAATTTTGTTATAGCAGACTAATACAGCAAGCATTATATTTTATTTGAATATAAAAAATTGATATCTTGTCCCTCATGAATAGCAACTTCATGGGCAGGAGGGCTGCTTGTATAAGTAAATAATTACAATAAAATTTAGTAATTGCCATTTTAAAAGTATGTCTTAAATTCTGTGGTTGTGCCTATTTTTCTGAAGTAATTTGAGCCCCAAATGTAGAGTCCTGGCTTCAGCGATTGTGCAGGAGATGGAAGATCTCGCCTCCAGCTTGTCATGCAGGTGGTTCTCCTGAATACAGAGCTCCTCACCTTCCTGGTGGTCATCGGCATATCCAGTGTTTGAGGTTTTGCCCTTTTTCCCCTCCTATGTTACCCATGCATAATTTTCCAATAGAAGTTCATGTTTTGGAGATGCAGCAGAGCTCTATCATGAGGGCTCTGCTGAAGGCAGCTGCTATGAAGGTGACTGAATGGTAGCTCTCCTGCCCTTGCAAACACTCCTAGCCACACTGCTCACAGCCCTTGTCTTTCCTTAGCTTTTGCTACCCTTAGTTTAGGACTCATTGTAGAGATGCTGAGGAATCTCGCTAATTTTGGATGCATTCTTTGTTATCCTCAAAGGATGATGAAAGAAATTTTTGTTCTGTTATTTTGTCAATAATCTGTTCTCATCTGTGCCTGAGGGATGTGGTACAATTCAGATCATGACATTACTATTTTGCCAGCTCTGTATGATTTTGCTTTTAGTTTTAGATTTCTCCTGAAATTCCAGTAAAACTGAAAGAGGGTGAAGAGCGACACATTTGTGTATTTAGTTTGTTATATTGAACCAAATAAGCTTGTTCTAGCTGTCTTCTTACTGGCATTTCCCCTTCTATGGCTGTTCTTTCCTCTCTGTTGCTTACTCAGTCAGGTTTAGAATTCACTTTACTTTGATTAACCTCCATTCCCCGTTTCTTAAGACCAATCTACCAAACAGCCCCACATCAAGAAAAAAAATCCACATTATTTACATACATAGCAAATTTTTCTGAAGGTTTGATGGAAAGTTTTTGAGAGGCATTATATTTTGGTCATATTTGAGCAACCCAAATAAATTAAAAAAAAATCAGACACTGCTGCTCTTAAATTATTCAGCGATTCCACTACTGAGGTATTAAGGCAGGAGATTAGGGTGTGGCCAGCTGTCAGAAAGTGGGCATGGCCTTTCAATCACAGAGAACTGGCACAAGCACCCAAGCCCAGCACCTGGGACCAATAACTTCAGTTCTCATGAGAAATCAATCAGGTTTTTGATAGGACGGTCCAGATCTGACCTCAGCCCAAGGAGTGGGAGAAACAAAAGACGGCCGCCATTGAGCTTTTGGCTGCTGTGCTCCAGTGGTCTGCTCTCGCCCTCAGAATACACTTCTTCTACTTTAATTGGCCTGCACTTGCTCTACATAGCATGTTTCTTTTCCTACTTTTAAACAATGTAAAACCTCCCTACTTTCTGCACTTGTTGTTTTCCATTTCCTTTTTCAGGACAAGAAGAACCTAGAAAGAATCTCTAGAAGGAGTCTTCAGCACCTCAGAATTTGGTAACAGGATTACAAGCTTCTTGCCATGCTACACGGTCTCTTCTGTATTTCCCTCTTTCCATTCTCCTGTTTCATTCTGTTTCAGAGCACAGGTTGGCACGCATTTTTGCAGGTCATGTTCTCAGATCTTACCTCTTATCTTCCCTCTCCTGTTTTAGTCTGAGGCCTGGCAGAGTCACACCTGGGGCTTCCAAGGAGCCCAACAGCGAAGTGTGGGAGTGAAGCCCATGATTTGAAGCGGCACTGGGCAGTGGAGGGCCCTACTTTGAAACTGTTTTCCCTCCTCCCCAGGACTTTACAAGTTGATGTTGTGATGGGAGGGGAAGCTCTGATAATCTCCCAAATGTTTTTGAGTTCAATTTTCTATTGTCTTGAGCAATATTTCCTAGATTGTGGTTAAATAGCGATCAGTTTCCCCATTGGCCTGATGAATAGCTCCTAGGTTTTTGATAAGGACTAATCTTCTTATCAAATTTAGCCACATCTATGTTCCATCTCAAAAAGGATTCTTCATTTTTTCTAATAGGGACAAGTTGAGTATTTTCTACATTTTTAGTTCTGCTTCCTTTTAGGTTAACAAGTTTGTGATTAAGTGATTTCTCTTCACTAGCATCTTAATGTAAGCAGTCAAGATAAACCAAGCCACAACTTCAAAACTTGGTTTAGAAATTTCCTCAGCCAAATATTTAATTTCATCTTTCCCAAGTTCTATCTTCCACAAACAGTAGAATACAACATAATTTAACCATGTTCTCCATCACTTTATAAAAATGATAGCCTTTTCTTCATTGTCTAAGGACATCTTCCTGATTTCTACCTGAGACTTCAAGGGAATGGCCCTTACCACCCATTTTTCCACCAAGATTCTGTCCACAACCACCTAGGTACTCTAGAAATGGATTGAGCTTTTCTCTGCAGCTCTCTTGTTTTCTTTCTGGGCTCTCACTGGAACCATCTCTACAGCTCTGTGCATGAGAGGGTAGGCTATGTTTTCGCATGTTCCTCAAAGTCTTCCAGCCTCTTCCCACTACTCATGTCCAAAACAGCTTCCACATTATTAGGTAGTTGTTACAGCAAAAACCTCACTTCTCAGCATCAATTTTATTAGTCCATTTGGGCTACTATAACAAAATACTATAAACCAGATGGCTTATGCCACAGTTGTGGGAAAGTCAAGATCAAACTGCCAGTAGATTCAATGTCTAACAATGACACACTTCCTGATAAAATATGCCCTCTTGCTATCTCATCACATGGTGGAAAGGAGAAATAAGCTCCCAGGAGCCACTTTGTCAAAGGCATTAATCTCATTACAAGAGCTGTATACTTGTGACCTAATGCCTCCCAAAAGTTCCACTTCCTAATATTATTACTTTAGGGTTAGGGTTTTAAAATATGACTTTTTGTGGTATACACACATTCAGATCATAGCACTTCCCTTACTCATTTATCATGTTCTGTGTTCTGTCAAGTTATTTCCTAAATGAGCACAGTTCTTGCCCCATTAGTAATCACCTGTGAAGTTGTTAATATGTTTCAGTTTTTTATTTCCTTTCAACACAAAAAGCCTTCAAGTAGTTAACGACAAATAATATGCCCTCCTCCGTTGTCTTCTTCTTAAGTTTCTAGATACATAAAATATCGCGTAAGTCATTTTCTGTTCCCGCTGTACTTTTCAGTCACAAAGGGCAACGTAATTACCTTTTCTATTGAAGCTACTACAAATTAGCTTGTCACTTGGGACGCCATCGGTCCTAATTGATGCCACAACATAATATAATTGAAATTTGATCTTATCATCACTGTCACTGATTTGGTTAAAATTTGTTATATTAACAATGCACTTACCATGTAATGCACTCTTGTAATGCACTTATCATGAATGTGATGTTTTTCTTAAAGTAGAATACATTTAAAGGCTTCCTTGCTTTCTTAATGAGTCATACTTACCATTTTTACTGTACTAACTTATCAAGATCTCAAGACCTTGAGAAATTACAATCACCTTAGCATTCAACACCCCTCCCCCTACTACTGGCTCTTTCCAAGTTTTATTTATCTGATCGGTGCAGCTGCCATTTTACTTTCTTATTACTAATGATTTCTTTATCATGCTGCATATTTTCTGGTTTTAATAGTCTTGCCTCTTTTAAATTTGCTTGCAATTTCCTGGAAGCAATGAGAAACATTGCCAGATTTTTGGAATTAGATGGCACTGGGTTATATATATATTTATAATAAAGACTGTAAGGGTTAGCATATGGGATTTTGCCTATACTGTAACACTTTGGTATTTATTGGATATGATAAGTATTCAATAAATATTAATTTAATGTAAAATATTTGGAGGCATCTAAGATATTCAGGAAGTTTTATATTCTGTCTAGTGGTAGCTACTAGGCCCATGTAACTAAGTTTAATTTTAGATTACCTAGTATTGTGTAAAGTTAAACTAAGGCTTTTAGTTTATTAGCCATATTTTCATTTCTCATTGGTCAAATATTTTAAGTGAACAAGTGTATATAAATGTTAAAGGGAATATAAAATGATGTGCTCATCCTTGGAGCATTTTGTTATCATACTCATATTACTTTTATTTGTTGTTATTTGGACCTATATTTCTACTTAGAGGTTAAAGTGAGGAAAGCTGACTCATTTATCTAATTTAGCTACATCAAATTTTCTTTGTTCTATTAAAAACTCAATTGAATGTATTTATTCTGGTATGAGAGTTAAATTATTTCAACCTTCTCAATCAATTTTATTTCATAAATAGAAACATATGCTTTGATGACTAGAGTACTAAAATTTTTATCAATGGAGTGATTATAACAAAGGAATATTTCTTATGTTTTACTTTACAGTAATATATACTTATTTTAAAATAAAGCTTAAAATGTATAAAGTGTTCCCTATCTTAAGGATATTGAAATAAAGGATTTGTTAGCAAGCATACTACAGGTTTTTGAGAGAAAAGCTTATTTATTATGATCAGTATTTCAATATTTCAGTTAATTGTGCTTCATTTGTTTAAAAACATAAGATTTCTAGAATCAAAAAGATATTGTAGCTCAAATTAAGAACTTGGTTGGTGTGTTTAAGAACAGAGTCAATGCGGCAAAAGAATTAGAAAAATGAAAAATAGGCCAGAAGGTAATATTCAGATTAAAGCATAGAGACAGAATTTTTAAAAGACAGTAAAAAATACATGGGACAAGTTAAAAATGACCAATATGCTTGCTAGTGATTCTCAAAAACAGAGGATAGGGGCCAGTGAGATAGCTCAGCGGCATAAGCGCCTGCCTGGCAAGTGCAAGGTCCTGAGTTCAACTCCCGGAAACCACATAAAGGAAAAAAAGGGGCCGGTGATATCGCTCAGCAGCACAAGCGCCTGCTGGAAGTGCGAGGCCCTAAGGTCAACTCCCCGTACTCACATAAAACAAAACAAAGCAAAACAAAAAAACAGAGGATAAAAAGTAGTAGGAAATAATAAAATAAATATGCATAAAGTGACCAAAAATACCCCAAGTATATTAAAGTCATGATTCAGTATGTTCTGAAAATACCAAGTAGTATAAATACAAAGGAAACTATAGCTGGATACATCATAGTACAATCAAAGATAAACAATCAAGAATCTGAAAAGATAATACCTAACAAAGAAGTCTGGTATAAAAGTATATGGTTTGTTTTTCTATACATTAAGAGAAAGGAGATTTTCACAGTAATGCGTTGTTAGACATCATGAAGCAGTTAGCTTTCATGAGGAGTCTCTGCCTTGATTGGTATGTGCCTCTGGGAGGGTTTATGGGACATTGGTGGCACTGAAACCCCTTGATCAGAATAATGGTCATCATTGTTTATTCTGTGATGTTTCAGAAGTACACAGTTATTATTTGGGCACTTTTAAAATGTGTTTTAAACGTCAATAAAAAACATGTTTAAATTATTGAATGGTTTATATCATAGGATATAATGAATATATACTACCATTATATGTAGCTGTAGCCTTTTTTGGGATATAGTGTAATCCATGATAGGAATATAAGCTGATAAGAGAAAAGTAGTCAAGATTTAGATAAGTACTCTGGTAGTTTCCTACTTTTAGGTCCATTTTATATCACAGCCAGTTAATTTATTTAGACCTTTAAGATTGCATTTATAGTGTAGCCATATTTTATTTTCTCTTCAAGTATTTTACAAGTCAAAAACTGCAGCAAATAATCTTGCCAAGTACTTAAATCATCACAAGAAGTAATCAAACTTGAATATTTGTAGAAACTTAATATTGCCTGTACACAGCATTAATATTTATAAACCACCATCTTCATGGGCCCTTTAACTTAATAATATAGCTAAAATTGAATATTAAACTGTACATTTAAAAGCCTAACTTGTTAGATTACGTACCATGTTATAGTCTTTAATATGTTACAAAATACCATATGGGGTCTTAGTCTGTTTCTGCTGCTAAAACAAAAATACCAAGGACTTGGTGGCTTATACACAACAGAAATTTATTTCTCAGTTCCTAGAGGCTGGGAAGCCCAAAATCAAGTGTCAGAAAGAGCTGTGGTGTGGTGCGTGCCTGCGTCCTGTGTCACAGTCATTTTTCTCCTCTGTACCCTCACATGGTGGAAGGAAGGGGAGAATGATATTTCTGTGGTCTCTTCATAAGAATGGTAATCACATTTATGAGGGCTCTCTTTTCATAACCTAATAACCTCCCAAAGGCTTCACTTCCAACCACCATTACATAAGGAGATTAGGCTTCTTTTAAATTTAACATAAAACGTTAATGCTTCATAATTTTTCTAATTAAATTTATGCTTAATTTATTCACAGTATTAGTCAAGATTCTCAAGGACCAATGAGATGGATGGGAATATGAGAAGGTGGGGGGAGAGAGAGAGAGATTAAAGCCCCTCAGAAGCATGGAAACCAGTGGTATAAGTCTTTATTTTAGGCTGAAGCCTAAGTCAGCAAGTCCTGAAGTCCAAATGCCAGAGAACCTGGAGTTCCGACGTCCAAGGGCAGGAGAAGAAGTTTGTCCCAGCTCCAGGAGGTAGAGAGTGCATTCACTGTTTTGCCTTTCCTCTGTTGTTTTCTATCCAGGCACTACCAACAGTCAACTCTCTGCTCACACGGATCTTTCCCATTCGTGCCACCGACTTACACGCCAATGTCCTCTAGAAACATCTTCACAGATACTTAAAAATAATGGTTATGAGTTACCTAGATGCCCTTTCATCTAGCCACATAAAATTAACCATCATGTCTACTAAAAGTAAGATTTTGGCATCCAATTAGTTTGTGGCTGGCTTTCAGCTGACTGAGTTTGCGTACTAATCAGAGATTACGGGAGTTGTAAGAATTGCAGCTGCAGCCTATCAGGACTGATTTTTTCACAGCTCAAATTCTCATACTCAGTTTTTAACAATCTGTATGCCAACAGGGACCACGAGTGGTTTGTTTTCATAACCTGAATTTCAAGGTAATCCCTTATCTGATTTTCTTATAATTTCTTTCAGCTTTGATTAACATGGATAAAATTCTAAAATCCTGAAACAGCTAACTTCATCACTTGACTGAATTCAACTAATCTATTCTCTGGTGGAATCTCTTGAATTCACTTGAATATTCATGCTGACAGGGCCAAATACGAACATATGTGAGTGGCATTTTATCCTATGTGAAAGCCACGTCCCTTGTCCTTCTTTGTGGCACAGTCAGTTCTCAGGCCAACACAACAGCAAGCCCTTTTCCTGGCAATCCCCTGAAAGGGACTGGTGTAACTTCCCTCCATTGGAATGCAGTCTGCAGCAACACACCAGGTTTGCCTCCTCTTGGCTCTTGGCCGCGTGTGAGCGCCCTGAATCTTTATAAATGTGTTTCTGCTACCCTCTAGTGCCGAGTTTTGTAAATCAGAGAAGTGTAGTTGCAGGTGAATGGTTTTATTGAATACTTGTAGGAAAACAATGCCAAGTTTATGACTTCTGAATACATAGAATTTAATTTTGTCTGTGATACATACTTACTTAAAATACTTGTTATAATTTTCTATAATTTTTATTGTGTCTATAAAATTCCAGTTGTGTCAATGGTGACTTGGGGTCAACAATTACTTGAAAGGAAGTAATGAATGCTTGGGTAGCTTGCAGGAATGTCACAGTTATAAACTTAATGCTCAAGACCTGTATTTAAGTTTCTGACTCACTCTGAGCCCCAGTTCACTGAAACATACTCTGATAATTAAATCAATTCTGAATATCAAATTCCTATGTTTTGGTCATCAACAACAAGATGACTACCATAGCTTTAAAACAAGCAGTGTTCTAGAATTTTTATACCAATCTGTGACTGACAGAGACTATTTCTTCAGTGTTCTAACATGACGTGTAAAAAATTACTGCATGTGAAAGAACGAGAAGGACAAAGTGAACACAAAAGTCAGGACTTTCTCTTTTTGATAAAAATTGCAGTTGTTTGTTAATGATTTTAAACAAGAGATAAAAATATCAGAAATGTTGGCTTTCCCCCCACCTGGCATAGTGTACCTTCTGTTATCAGAAGGAGCACCTTCGGGATCTAGTTTTTTCTCCCTCACAGGAAATGATGAAACTGCGAACTTCAGTCAGAATTGGATTGAAAGACAGGAACTACATCTCAAGTATTGGCCCATCTCAATTATTCAAGTTTTTTCTTAAGTTGTGAAACACGTTATACATACAAAACAATATATAATATGCATCTGAACAGTACATCAAGTGTTATTAAAGTAGATAGCATATGCATTTATGAGGGTTTAGAAAATGGAATATTATCTATTAGAGAAGTCTAGTGTGTGTCTCTTCTGGGTCATGTTTTGTATCTGCCATTCAGATATTTGTACTAATCAAAACCTACACTTTTGTAATTTTGCCAATTATGTATATAATTATAAATGATTTTCAGCTTACTTTCATAGTTTCATGGGCTTTTATATAAATTCTTTCATAACTTCTCTCACTTAATTTAATATTTGTGCAATTCATCTGTTTTGTTGCATGTCATATTTCGTTCATTTCATTGACCAATGGTATTTATTATATAACAATGTTATGAATTTTTAAAAAAATCTACCACAGTGTCAATTATATTCATCACTCCTCTTTTGCTTTTAGCAAGCTATTGTGTTAACGGCTTCTATCTAGATGTCCCCCAAAACCTCATGCAGTCATAGTGGGGTTTTTCAGAGGTGGCTGGATCTAGAGTGTGTGACACTGGGATTAAGTGTGTGATGGTGGGATCAAGGGTGTGTGGCTACTAAATTAGCCCACTGATTGGTTTGGCATAGTTCTGGATGTGGATAATGGAAAGGCCCACACTGGGTCTGAGCGCTATCCACCCTAAGGGCATGTACCCTGGAGAGAATATGAGGGACAGACAGAGGGCTGCTGTCATCACTTGCTACTTACAGCTTCCTCACTACTTCCCTGCTTTGTTGCCTTCTGCCTTCCATGAACTGTTTCTCCTCTGTGATGCCCCTCTGCCATGCCACCCTACCTTGGAACCAGCCAACTATGAACTGAAACCTCTACAAACTGTGAGCTCAATAAATCTTTGCTCCTTTGACTTTGGGTGTTGGGTATTTTGTTTCAGCAATGAGGAAAAGAAGTAACTAAGACATATTGTATCATGATTATTCTTAAATATCCCCTGCACAATTGTGCACGAGTATCTTTATTTTTGGGGTTCGTAACATTTTATGTACTGTAGTTGCCCTTGACAATTACTTAAATTTTTATTGTTGAGTGAAAACAACTCATCTCTTTCTGTCGTATTAGTTAACAGAGGGTTGTTAATAGGGAACAGTAGAAAACAGCATAGCTAGCTTGGTAAACGCTGCGAGAATGCATAACTTCGCCGTGTGGTGGGCGAATGATTGGGAAACACAGTGCCAGACAGTGAACCAGCTGTAGGTCCCAGGGTTATCCGGAGACAGGAAGGTAGGACCACATGAAATGCAGTAATGGGCCTAATAACTGCCCTACTTTCAATGCAGCAATTGGAATACACAATCTCTTGAGATGCTTGTAACTGCTTCTGTGTAATTAAAATGTGATTTTCTTTGTGGATAGGGTTACAGTTATTGCTATTGACATTGTGACTACTTATCTGCAATGACAAATTGATAGTTGAAGAATATGTTGAATGCCAGTTAAAGATGTAATTGTTTTAACCATCTACAGTAATGGAATTTCGAAATCTAACCATGGACCCAATTGAACACTGGGTTAGGAAACCTTCCTCTAATATATGAACCTGGGAATACAATTTATTGACCAATAGCATGTGCCTGTTTCATCTTACATAAGATACCACATATTTCTGCAACATGGATGCTCAGTATCTACTCCTATCAGCACTGCATGCATGAGAATTTTCTTTCCTCCATGTGCTGGCCAATATGTAGATCTGTGTGATGTTTGCCAGTACGCTAGACATAAAAGGGATATTTTAATCATAAAGTAGGTAATATAGTCATATTTTCAAAGTAAAAATATAAAGTATATGTTAAGAAGTCTTTCATTTGTGTATCTCTCCATACCATTTCACTGTTTGATCCACTATAGGAAACTTTCAGAATTTCTTTATGTAAATAAAAACAAATATGCACAAACACACATAATATTCTGAAATTTTATGTTTTTCTATTGAAAGCTTAACAAATTTCTAAAAATGCCCAGCATATTTTGTTGATAAAATTGTCTATATCTCAGTAGTGCTTCCATGTTATTCACATAGTACTTCAGTACATGATTCAGTCATAGTTTATGCCCGCCAAACTCTATTGTCAGTTGTTTCCCGTATTCTATGATAAATAATGCCCTATGAGTGAATTTCTACATAAAGGGGGATAGCTGGCCAACCAATAAAATTCTGTTGGGAATTTTTATAGTTATTGTCAGTACATTCCATTAGATTGGTACCTTTTGTCATTCACACCTAGGATGTGTCATTTGCCATAGCCTCGAAGAATGCATGGTGATTTTTATTTTCAATTTTGCCAACTTGTTTTCTTAGGAAAAGTAGCCCACTGTATTTTAAATTTCTATACAACCGATTGTTAATGTGACTGTATACCTTTTTAAAATATGTTTACTGCCATTTTTTTTTCCGCACAGTGCCTGTTTTTGTCTTTTTCATAGTTGCTCTTCATGTTATTTGGTTTGCTTTGTTGATGAATGGATGTTCTTTGTGAAATATAAACTTTTTTTATTCATTATATGCTGTGTGTGTTTTATCCAAGCTTAATTTTTTGCGGAGATGGGGCTGAATCAAGTCTTCACATATGCTAGGCAAATGTTCCACCACTGAGCTACGCCCCCAGCCCTCCTTTTAGTTTTTTGATTTGCAAAATTATCATATATATATTTATCAAGTACAACGTGATGCTTTGATACAAAAGTTTAATGGCTCAATTAAGCTAACTAACATATATATTATCTTATGTAACATTTTTGTTGGAAGAACATTTAAATCTCTAAGTAGTTTTTTTTTAAATTTTTTAATTTTTTAATTTTTTTATTTTAAAGAGAAGAAAAAACAAAACAAATCAAAAAAAGAACAAATTTTCAAAACAACATAATATAAGGGTAACAATGGTTAATGCATTACGTATTATTATCTTTAAGTTAGTTATTCAGGATACCAGACATTAGCATTCAATTGTCCAAACATTATTGGCACAAACCTTACTCTTCAATGAACTAAGTAAAATTGGTAGTGTATCTATCTTAACCATCTTATATATATATACAATTTTTTTCCCTTTCCCTTCTTTCTTTTCCCTATTCCAGTCTCTCTTTCCTTTTGACCAGTTTCTTTTTGATTCACCGTGTCTATTGTACATTTTGGACCTTATTTACTCTTTCAGTTTCTCATACTAGAGAGACAATACGATACTTACACATGTGCGTCCGGTTTATTTCACTTATGAGTATTTTCTCGAGTTGCATCCATTTACCTACAAAAGTCTCCAGTTTATCCTTCTTTATGGCTGAATAGTACTCCATTGTATAAAAATACCACATCTTTCTTATCCATTCCTCAGTTGATGGGCATTTGGGTTGTTTCCAAGATCTGGCTATATAATTATTAATAACTGTAATCACTGTAAGGTACATTAGATTTCTTAAACTTATTCTCCATATCTAAACAGAAATAAAACCCCTCTATCCACCATTTTCCATCCAAAAACTATGCGTTCTATAAATTCCAGTGTTTTTCTGGGAGACATCACCTTCTGGACTCCTTTTCTGTCTTGCTTCAGTACAACTAACAAGTAGCACCCATCGTCTCAGGACTTCTTTAGTCTCTCTCCCCTGATGGATTTTCTACTTTTAAAAATATGTCTCCTGTCTTAGTTTATACCCTAAGTTTGGTTTAGAACATCTCCCAAAACTATCTTAAAAATATAAATAGGAAATAAAAATTGTGAGCACTTGTATGCTTGAAGATGCCTGCATCTTACCCTCCTGCCTGATTTATATTTGCACACAATATAGAATTCCAGTTTGGAAATCACTTTCTTTAGAATTTTGAAGGTCTTGTTAATCCCTGGCTTCTACCCTCAAATAGTATTGTTCATGAGAGCACAGGGGAGCTGGGGATATAGGTCAGCGGCACAAGCACCTGCCTGTGAAGCTTAAAGTCCTGCGTTAAATTCCCGGTACAAGGAAAAGAAAAAAAAAAAAAAAAAAAAAAAAAACAGGAGATACTTTGGCTCTTCATCTTTCATATGGGTCTCTTCTCACCCTCTCTAGAAAATTTTAGCGTCTTCTTTTCATTCTTGCCATAGATAAACTTCACAATCATTGGACAGGGTCTAGGTCTTTTTCTCCATGAGCTGTGCTGGGTGTTGTGAGAGCCCTTTTTATCTGGAAAGTCAGTTCAGGAGAATTTTCCTATACTGTTTCCTTAGTAATTTCCTTTTTAAAATTTTCTCTGCTTTCTGGATCTTCTATTACACTAACCTCTGCTTAATTTTACTCTATTGTGCTTGAATTTTTCCCATTTGCTTTTCACCTATTTGTCTTTTTTTAAGTTTAAAAAAAATTAGGTTGGGATATAATACATATAATGTTTATCATCCTAAACTTTTAAAAAATATACAACTCAGTAGCATTGAGGACATTCACATTATCGTATAACCTATAACCAAAACTCTTAGGCAACACTTAAACTGCATCCATTAAGCAACAACACCCATTTTCCTCTTTCCTCAACCCATGAAAAGCACCATTCTGCTTTTTATCTCTATAAACTTAACTATTCTGAGTACTTGTATATGGAGGAATTGTAAAGTATTTCTATTTTTGTAACTGGCTTACATAATGTCCCCAAGCCTTGTACACATTCATAGTAGGTGTTGGAATTTGTTTTCTTTTTAGGGCTTACTAATATTCCACTGTATGTATACACCACATTCTGAATATCCATCCATCCCTCACTAAGTTGTTTCCACGTTTTAGCTATTATGAATAATGCTGCCATATTGTGACTGCAGACAAATCTTTTCAAGATACTGCTTCTAGCTCTTTAAGGAATATACCAACAAGTAAAATTCCTGGATCTATTGTGATAGGCCTTTCAGTTATCACTGTAGTCTTTGCCATAGCAATTACACTATTTTGCACTCTCACTAACAGTGAGGGTTCCAATTTGTCTACACCCCCAGCTACACTTGTTATTTTCTGTAGGTTTTTGTTTTTGATAATAGCCATCCTCCTTGGTGTGTGGGGTATCTCCTTGGGATTTTTGAGGTGCATTTCTCTAATGATTAGTGATATTGAGAATCTTTTCATGTGCTGTTGGCCATTTTAATAACTTGTTTGGAAAGATTTCTATTCAAGTCCTTTACTCATTTTCAACCGTTTTTGAGGCACTTATTTTTTTGTGGAAGCTCTTTATATATGCTTGATATTAACCCCTTATCAGATAATATGACTTGCAAGTATTTTCTGTCATTATGTAGGTGGTATTTTTTACTCTGTTAATTTGTCCTTTGATGAAATTTTTTGTTTTATTTGACACACAATTTATTTTTACTATTGTTGCCTGTGGTTTTGGTATCATCAATAATTCATTGCCAAACTCAATGTCATGACACTTTCCCCACCTATTCTATAGAGAGTTTTATAGTTTGTATCTTTACTATTTAAACATTCTATTGAATTTGTTTCATTTACGCTATTTTCAGCTTCTAAGAACTCTCGTTTATTATTATTTTTGTAAAAGTTTTTTAGTTCATAGATTAATATCCTCTTATATTTCTGCTAGCACTACTTTTCTTAAAATAAATTTCTCCATATATTGTTGTTTCAGTTTACAATGAATCTTTCTACACACACTTTTTAATTTCTTTCTTTTATATAAGACCATTTCCTCTATTGTCTGCCCATATATTATACATATATACTTGAGAATTTTAAGGCACTGAACTATTGCTGATTGGAAGCAGCTTTATGGCTTGTCAATTAGTGACTTAAATTTAGGATAACTGGGGATGTGGGAGTTTCATTTGGAAGTGGGACTGGTTCCAAATGTCATTGTCTCTGGTCTCTTCTGTAACTCTGGGTCATTTATCCTCATTAGGGTCCTCTAGTCTCCTTGAAAGGTGGAATCACAGGACTGAAGTGTGTCCTTGTCCATTCATGTGGTTAAAGCCAAGCAGCATGGAGGAGCTGAGAGTCTCAACCGTCAGTGGACCTGCACTTAAATCCTCTACTCCATCTAGAGGAGACCCTCCTGCTTTCCAAATTATCTGTTAACTGAGATCTGGGGATTTCTCTCTTCATTTCTGTGCTTAAAGCAATTTCCAGTGTCCTGTTTAGGCAGAAGAAAACCATATGATAAACCATAAGGGGATAGAGAGAAGTAGAGTTCCTTATATGGACATTCAACTCATGTCCATGCTTTCGGTTGTTTTTTAATCTCTCTTCAAATACCTGCTGATTGTATCTGGGGTCCTGAGGTGAGGACAGACTTGCTTCATTCACACCGGCCTTATTCTGTTAACTTTACTCCTGTAGCTTCTCCACCCACAATGTTTATGACATCACCTATAATCAACTTGCATGAGTTTATACCATTTTATCTCTTACACTTAGTTTTAATTGTGTTCCTGAGAAAACAGAGTTGTATACATGAATTCATCATGTTAAAATTTGAGGAACAATTTTTATAGTTAAAACCAGCCTTTCTCGGTTCTGTACATTAATTGTCAATCATAATCTCAATTTTGCTATATTAGTGACAGGTAATCATGGCAAGCAATACGCCTCATAAGGATTTTTTCACCATTAATTAAAAGAAGATACTCATAAACTATGCTATTCAATCACTTAATAAATGCATATATTCTGTGTTTTAATGTCACAAACTTTAATCATCACCAATTATTTAATTACAGTGGTATCTTTTAAATTTTAAAATTAAAAACAGCTTTTGTTGTTCTGTATACTTAAAAAAGTTCCAGAAATCAATATTTTTTTCAGTTTAAAGAACTGTATGAACTCCTAAAAACTTGGATACTTTGGATAGCAGTAATGTTTTGCTGGATTACAAAACAGTTTCTTCATGTGTTCCTTTCATTTCACAGGTTAATATACCACAGCCTGTACTGGGGATGTTAAATTAGTAATCATTCCATGGCCTTTTTATCTCTCCCAGTAAAATTTATAACACACAGGCGTCTTTTTTCCTCTCCCGACTCCCATCTCACAGTACCCTTTCTTCAGCATCTTCTGATTTGTTGAGTTTAATCTGCTCTGGGTTGGACAGATGAGATAATTTTACTTGTTAAATTTAAACTAAAAAATGAAAATAAAAGATTTGATTAAGGATCCATGAGTAAAATTCATGGATTTTAATGGCTGCACCTTGTGATCAAAATATTAGAACTATTGCCAGTCCCTCCATGGCTAAATAAAGACTTGGCCAAGACTCGTATTCAAGAGTGTTAGGTGACGCTGCATACATATAAAATTTTGGTCCAAGAAGTCTACAGGAGTTTCATGATAGAACTGATAAACATAAGATAAAGTTACAGAGTCATTAACTATAAGGAGGGAGTAATTAAGTGACTTACTGAAACACATTTGTGACAATAGATCTGTCAAGTTTTAATTATCCCTTCTGTTCTCTGAACCATTCTTTCTTAAATGCCTATGTCCATCTATAGAAGATTTAAGTTAACCAATTTCTGTTGTAAATTCCCAATTTCTAGAGAATATGTACACAAATTTATCAAAGTGATTTCAAAATTTCTAACCATTCTAATATGCACAAGTTATTATTAAATTGTCCTAATTGTATGAAATGGATCTCTACAAATTTGAGGTGAGTATGTAATTAGGATTATTCTACTAAATGTTTTTGTAAGACTAGATTTTGTTATTTGATTGAATTTTCCATATTTTAATAGCTTACTACTTAATAGCATAAAATGTGTTTGACATCTTTGTGTTCTACATGGACAGAAGAATAAATAGATCCTTGATTAAATAATGCCCATAAAGTCACTAGTCTTAATTTGGAAAGGGATTTGGTCAGTCAGACAACAGAAACACAGGAAAAATCACAGGAAGAATTTATAGCAATAAATGATGGTGTTTCAAAAGAAAATATGGTTAGACTTCGAAGGCTTTTGTCTATGCTTTCAGTAAGTATTCAAGTGTGATTCGTCTGAACATATTAGAGTAGTTAAATCCTGAACTGCATTATTATGCAAAAACACATCAGGATTTATTTGTGTATATTTAGTATAGTGCTTATATAACCTACGGATCCTTCGTTTTCCTTTAAAAGGGGTAAAGCGATATTAGCCAAGTGTTGGTATAATGTCAAGTGAAAGTTCCGAAAGGGAAAATAGATTCATTGATTACTCGCGTAGCTCTTCAGAGATTTTCATTTTGCTAACTAAAACGCAAATATCTTTTTTGCTGAGATCATTTTGTCACATAGGGCAACTAATTCAATTCAGTTATTATTTCTTAAACTTTTTTGTCTATAATCATTTGATTCTAAGAAACTTAACATATGGCATTAGTCTTGCTTATAATTACAATGATCTTTCATAAAATTTTTTTGAAGAATATAATCACTTTCCACAAGCCAAGTTCTTATTGCCTTACCTTTCAGCATTTAAGTTAAATATATCATGATCTCTTATCTCTCTTTTTATACTGTTTTTAGTAAAAATCACAATAGTAAAAGCATCTTTAACTTTCTCTAGAATTTCTAAATGTGCAATGTAATTTTACTTAAAACATTAATTTTCAGAATCTCTTATTAATCTTGTATCAGAACACTTAGATTCCATGAGCTCATATCCCCAAATGTGACCCATCTGGCTGTGTCATAGTACTTAAATCCCGAGCTGCATTACCATACAAACCACAGCAAGAAAATTTTGATTTGCAAATAAATGAAGGAAATGAACAAAGAAATTCACTATATTGGTTTTTAATTAGTATTTACTGAAGAGTGTGCTGTTCCTCAAAATGAGCACAATTTCACTACTGTGTTTAGTTTTATGGGATATTTTCCTCTCTATTCTTCCTTCTGTCTGCAGAGCTTTCTTCATCCTCATCGCCTTCATCCAGCTAATCCCACAGATTCTTCAGAGTGGCGTAGATGTCCTTGATCCTGCGAGATCTCTTTCCCTGGCTACAGTGTCTGGGTTAGTGAGTGACTCGACCTCATTACCTCTGTCTGGTCCACCCTTTCCCAGGCACTTTGATCCATGTTCCCACTGCCATATTGCTTTTCTGCTTCTTCCCAGTCCTCTACTTGCCTACCTACAGGGCAGTGTCCTTTATTATGCTACTGCAAGACCATGCCTAGCAAGATACAAATAAAATTAAAATTCAACAAAAACTTGTCAAGTTAATTAACAAATCTTATTTCCAGTAAAATTTTAGGGAAACTGTGAAACATCCTGGAAAGCTAAATTTCATTGCATGTTTATATTTTCTTTTCTTATGACAAGACCATACTAGCCCGCAGAATAGCCCTACATCTCCATGGCAGTATGCAGAGGTGGGGGAGCCTTTGAAATTACTATTCCCATTGCACTCATGAAAGATGAAAATGCGGACAGAGAAAATTGTTTGAGCACCTCAAAATGTGCTCTGTAGTTTCCTGCCTGCTCTGAAAGCAAGAATTTCATCTGCAGTAGTGATTTGTAGTGGAAAGGGACAGTCTGCCTCGTCCTGGAGTCCGCCAATAAAACATCCAGAGTGAAGATTTGACCTTGTGAAGATAACTGAATTGTTCATTAGAAACATTGAACCCACATTATGGTAGAGAATAATGTGCAGTTTACTTAGGCATATTTCTAACTCAAACTGTTACAATAATAAAACGATAATTGTTTGTAGGTGTTGTAGGCCATGAACTAAGTTTTTGATTAACTCCTCAGACCAAACACTCCGGAAGGGGCATTGCCATGGTTTTATAGGTCGGGAAAATGACGCAGATGAAGTCTGAGTAAAGAGCCCAAGGTCATGTGAGGAGTAACTGGCACTAACATGGAGAGACATGGGGCTGGTCTGATTGGCAGCCTGGGCCTTCGCCACCGGGTGCACCTTTAGAAGAAGCAGATCAGCAACTTTGGAGCCAGATTGTCTGGTTTTGAATCCCAATCCCAACATTTCATAACATGGGACTCTGAGCACTTTCTTTAAATTCTCTTTATGTTAATTATCTCATGTGTGAAATGGTGGTAATAAGAGCCCTACATTGTTGGTTAAGGATCTAAGTGAGATAATGTACGTTGGACACTTAGAAGTATGCTTATTAGTAAATGATAATGTGCTGGCTGGCATTTACTAAATAGATACATGAATTTTTGTTACTTCTCACCATCCTAATATATGTATGCATAGTAAAATTTTAAACTGTTCATTATTTTTATCTTATTTTTATGAAGTGATAAAAAAAATAGAATTTTTCTTCCTCTTAAACTCTGTTTGGCAAAACAGAATGATTCCTTACATGAGTCTTTCATTTCCCTGAATTTCTTTTTACCATTAATAATGTGAGGAAATAACATTTTCTTGGAGAGCATTGGAATTCAAACTTAACGGCGTTTAGTGTGGACTGAAAGGAAGGGATGCTTGTGGTCTGAGGCCAGGCACTCCTGGTCTTAGCTGCTGATGCTGTCAGCTAAGCACAGAGCCTGAGGCTTGGCCTCCGTCCATTGCACAGATCCCGCGTCAATGCTCAGTGTGAGGGTGGGCAGGCGCCTTTCAAACGTGTGGTTGCACCAGGGCAGACTCTCGCTGTGGGGCCTTTAAAAGATTCACCCCATAACCGTTCTCAGACTCTTAAAAATGACATCAAATTGAGTCCAGTGCAAAATCTCCTCCTCACACATTCATTCTGTGCTCGCAAATCTATATTTTAAAATAGTGAATATTTGAAACAATTTCCTATGATATTTGTATGTTGCACTGACATGAAACAAGTAAAATAAAGAGTCAAGTGCTAACTAGTGGAAAATATTGGAGGAGGCAATGATTTAAAATATTGTCACATTGTATCGAGTATTTCTAGTAAGTTTGTTATATTTGATTAAATAACAGGGTTTCCTTTTTCACAGCGTTACTAAAGATTTACATATAGTGAAGTAATATGGAAGTATTTTATACTACAGTGACAAGTAAATTCCCTGAATGTCAAAATGATGCAGAAACACTGAGAATTCAAGAGAAAATTATAAGACAACAGTCAAGAGTGGCAACTTTAGAGTCAGCCAGTTATATACAGCAGATCTACTTTTGAATCTCAGCTTTGCTACTTAAAAACTCTGTGGCTTTTGGGAAATCACTTATCCTCTCTGAGTTTTAATTATCTATAATCAAGATATTAATAGTACCCATATAGGATGAATTAAAATTATTATCAGGTAACCCTTATGTGCCTGTCTTTTATGCCAAGTTCTGGTTTCACTCAGGACTTTATTGCATCACCAAAGCAAAAATCCAGTCTGGCAAATAAGCAAACAAAGGATTTCTTTCTGAATATCTTGTGAAAAGAAGAAAAAGAGTTTTTTTTTTGTGTGTGTGTGTGGGTACCGGGTGTCGAACTCAGGACCTTGAGTGCCAGTAGGCGCCCGTGCCGCTGAGCGATATCACCAGCCCTTTTCTCGTATGTGGGTACCGGGAGTCGAACTCAGGACCTCGCACTTGCCAGCCAGGCACTTATGCCACTGAGCTATCTCACCGGCTCGAGAGTTATTTTTTTAAATCACCATGTAAAATATGTAAAATCACCACCTAAATATATCCCCATTCCACATTTTCATCCATTCTGTGCCAAAGTCACTCTGTGGCCTTCCAGCCTATCAGCAACCCATTCTCTGAACATTGCTATCTGCTAGATCCAACATCTTCATCCCATTTTCATATCTGGAACAAGCACATACCTTCTCTTTGTTCATAGAGAAAAGCTTTGCCTTTCTTACATCTGGCAGCCAGGCTCATTGAGGCCCTACAGACCCAGCATTCACAGATTATTATCAGCATTCACCCAGTATGATGTCCTTCATGCCATTAAACTCAAAGTGCTTACTATGATGTCCATGATGCAGGAAGTTTCTTACAAATGTTAAGTATTGTACTATGTTCTCATGCTCACTCCTGTCACCAGCTCCCCTCCTGTTCACACCATCTGTTCACTTCCTTGTCACATCAAGTCTTGTTTTTTTTTAACCTGTACTTGTCATGATCTTGATTCTTTCAAAATCTATTGAAAAACATGAATTCTGTCTGTGTTCTTTGATCTGAAAATTCCATCATATTTTCTTCCACCCCACGTTGGCTCCTGTTATGGTTTGGGTGTGTCCATGAGCTGGAAGTGTGTTCTCCAGTGTGGTGGTGCTGAGGTGGAGGAACCTTTTAGCTACATGGCCTCACTGAAGGTAGTTACATCAGTGGAGGTGCCATGCATAGCAGGGATGAACGCTGAGCCCACAGAGTGAAGCACTAGGGTTTGTGAATTGAGTTGATATAAAGTGAGGCCACCCCATGCACTTGGCCTCATCTGCACACAGCCCACTCCCATTTTATTTCTCCATCATGATATTAAGCATCTGGAGGGGCGTCCTCACCAGGAATCCAGTGCCATGTTACTGAATCTCTAGACTGTGAGGTAAATGAACTCTTTTCTTGATAAACAACCCAGATTAGGTGTTTTGTTATAGCATCAGGAAATGAACTAATACAGCTCCTGACTCAAGGTTTCACCTTAGAATTTATCTTTACCATTAGTGCATCATGTCAGTCATCACAATTTCAAACGCCCCACTCTCAGACCACCATCTCTTGATTCTCAGTTCATTTTCTCTAGAACTCTCAACTCTACAGTTCCTGACTTTTCCAGGGTCTCCATCTATTAAACTACAACTTTTTCTCTATCCCTCATTCTCTTCATATCCTTTCATCTCCTACCCCCAACTTAAGTTCTATGATCCACCACTATAGTTACATCTTCATGCATAACCTAAACAAACATACTCTTACCTTCCTTCATCTTACTTTCCTGATAGTAATTTCTAGTATTAGTTAAACTCAATAGTAATTCTTAGTATTAGTTAAACTCAACTCTATGACTAATATATGGTTGCAAAAGAGCAGCAGAATATGATTGGGGCATGGGAACACAACACCATCAACTCCAAATCCCTTTATTAGTTAGCCACAATAAGGAGCACAAATTTCAGCAAGCACTCATGACATTTCTTGAGACCCTTCATTCTCCTGCTCTCATCCTCATGGATGGCCATTTCAAACCTTTAAATCTTCTCTGTCTTCAAATCTTCAACATCTACCCTTATCTTGATTCATTTTCAGCTGGTGGTCATGTGGCTAATTTCTATGAAGAGACAGAGAATTAGAAATTACCCACCTCATCTTTCCCACAATGAACTAACTCTCTGAAGTCACGCCAGTTGTAATGGTAGACTGTCCCTGCGAAGGCAAATACCTTGCACATGCATGCACACATACACACCATAGAACATCACTCTTTAATTCTTGGGCCCATTCTGTTAAAGCATTTATTCTTTATCAAGGTAATAATAACTGGTACCGCAGGTGTTCAATATGTATTTGATGAATGCTTTGCTAACACTAAGGACAAGGACTTTTTCTTTCACCAAGATATTCCCAAGTCTTTGAATAATATCTATGGTATAAGAGGTAACCTATGAATACCTGTATAATATACATTCAAGAATTTAGTGATCCAAGTTTAATACATTTACCTAACCAATACCTCTGAAGTCACCATGTCCCAGAACACTTAAATTTTACATGCATGAAGGTGTTTCAGGATATCCTTATGGCCTTATATCCTTCGCTTGTGGTGTTTTTAGAAGTAAGAGAAAAATATTTTACTCTTAGTAATTGTTGAAAAATAACCAATATTATTTATTCATGTTAACAGAAAAACTTGGTATTAAAATTAAGTTTTTCTTTCTTACTTGCAATTTCTACATAAAGTCAAAGCCTTCATTGACCTCATTCCAGCCTAGGTCAGCTTGTACATCTTCTCCATCCACTTTCTATTAATCCAGCCAGCATGTTACCTGTTCAGTTAATTCCCTCCTGACAGGAATCATCCCATGAATGAATAAATTGATAAATGTCATATTTTAGATGCCCATTCAGAAGATTCATATTTGCCAATGATTCTGTGAATGTATTTATTGAAGAATACTGCTTAATTTTTTAACGCAGTAGTTTCTAAAGTTAATTAGTCAAGATTTTTCTTTTATTTTCCCATAAATCGTTTTACATTCTGTAGGAAGAGCCTAAATTCCATTTAAACAGTTTGAGAAGCACAGCATTTCTCCCTATCAGTCTAGATTGTCACCTGTCATTTGTTTTTGTCAGATATTATTTTTCATTAAGGTCAAATTTTCCATTTTAAAAAATGTGTATAATTGGAACATTTTATTGATTTTGGTGAATAAAGTTCAGCATATTACCTCATATTGAAGATGAAGTAGATATTTTCACTGGATTTTTCTTCCAAGATCAATCACGCTGATTCTTTGTGATCCATGAAAGCTATGGTTCTTGTGCATAAGGCAAAGCTGAAACAACAAGATCAAATGCTAAAATAATGGAGGGTGAGAATTTAATACATCTAGAAAATAATAAATTTTAAAAGCTCACCATTTCTCACATCTTCTCTAAAGGCTCCATCATAGAGAGATTCACTCAGAGATCAAAATCGGTGTTCAACTATTGACACAACCTAGGACAGAGAATGAATACAGAATCTCCTTGTTGCCGTGTGTTATCTAACAGGTCTGTATTAGTCAGCTTTCCTGCTCCCGGGATAGAATATCCCATAACTGCAACTTGAAGGAGGAAAGGTTTATTTTGGTTCATGGTGTCAGCCCTCAGCTGGCTCCAAGGTAGAGACAGCATGGTGGAAGGGAAAGGCAGAGAAAAAGCATTTGCCACATGGTGATGAGCAAGCAGAGAGGAGCCGGGGTGAGAGTACACCCTTTCTGTATAAGTCATGTCTCCAGTGACCCACCTCTTCTGACCAGGCCCCACCACTGAATGTGAAACTTGTGAAAGTCATTTTAGATCTAAACCACAACATTCTGCCCCAGCCCCTAAAAAGCTCCTGTCCATCTCATTATGCAAACTATACTTAATCTATCAAAGTCTCACAATTCCAGCACTTAATCACCAAAGTCTCACAATTCCAGCACTGCTGAAAAGATCAAGTCTAAAATCTCCTCTGAGATTCAGAAAATGTCCAGCTGTGAGTACCAGCAAAAATCAAAAGAGAAAGTTAAACATTTCTAACATACAATGGTATGGGTCAAGCATTCCCATCCCAAAGGGGAGGAATAGAGGAAGAGACAGAAACTGCCAAAGCAAGACCGAAACCCATCAGGGCAAACATTAAATCTGGTAGCTTCGTGCCCAGTGCCCAAGGCAGGGTGAGATATGAGCTTCAAATGGGTTGAGCAGGTGCATCCTTATGGAATTGCAGTTTTCAGCCCACATGATCTTTCTTGTGGGCTGGTTTCACTCACTGCTTGCAGCTTTCCTCAGCAGACATTCCACATTCCTGGCATTTCCAAATTTTGGGGGTGTGCACTGAACCTTCAACTTCTTTCTCACAGCTCCATGCACTGGCCTCTCTGGGGCACACAAACTGATTTTCGAAGCCTTCTTCTTAAATCAAGGTGGAAGCCTTCATGACTTCTACAACACTTGCATTCTACAAGCCTGAAAAATCAGCATCACCTGAGTGATGAGAGATACCAAATTCTGCTGCCAGTGGAAGCAGTAGCCTGGCCTACTTCAACCATGGCTGCAGAGGTCTCTAACTGCTTGGACAGCTCAACACAGGGATACACTTCCTTAGACAGCTTTGTATGAGCAGACATCCCAAGGAGTCTTCTCAAATGAAAGTTGTACAATTTTGCATTCTTGAGCCTGTGATGAGTGGGGTCTTGCTGATTTCTGAGATGTTTCCAAGGCATCTTACTTCTTGTTTCTGTACAAAATAGTTGGCTTCTTTTTAGTGCTAATATTTTCAGCAATCATGTTTTCCTTTGCTCCAACTTTACAGGCACTTACTTTCTGGTGAAACTTTAAAGTTTTCAAATCATTTAACTCTGCTGTTTGCTCCTGATTCTCACTGTAGAGCTGACTAAAAGCAGCCAGCAGCACCCATGCCACAGCCTGAATATTGGTCTGCCTTCAAAATTTCCTGCACTAGATTAATTAGTCTACCATCCTTATTGTCAGCCCCTCTCAAAGTCCCAGGACATGGACAAAATGTAAACAAATTTTCTGTCAATGCATAACACATGTGACCTTTAGTTTAACTGCCAATGGAGTCAATTTTCCCAATTGGTATCTCCTGAGCCTGGTCTTTACTGGCTGCATTCTCATCAGTGTCCTGGTCTTCTGAGCTCTGACTGGTATCACACATAAAGCACTATTCACAGCATTCTAATGCTTCTTTATCCCACAGGCAATCACAATTTTCCAAACTCCTCCAGCAAACTAGTTCCATGGGCTTATATACCTCAGGGTCAGTTACAATCACATCAGTGGCTTCACTCCCAATCTCAGTTTTCTGTATTAGTCACTTTCATATGACCGAGACAAAATACACAACAAGCACAACTTAAAAAAGGAGAGGTTTTTTTTTTTTTTTTTTTTTTTTTGGTTCACACTTTCAGTGGGTTCAGTCCATGTCCGCCAAGCTTGAAGGTAGAAACAGCATAATGGCATGGCAGAGGAAATCTGTTTACCATATAGTAGCCACAGAGTAGCAAGAGAAGGAAGAAACTGGGGATGAGAATATACTCTTTCCTTTCAGGCCATATCCCCAGTAACCCACCTCTTTTGACTAGGCCATACCTCTGAACATGAAATGTTGGGGGGACATTTTGGATCTAAACTATAACAAGGCTCTAACCCATTGGCATGTATGTTTTGAACTTACGGTTACTCTTAGATCAGAATAGCTATATTCATAAAGCTTGGGCTTTCTTGGCTCTCAACTTAATATTTTGTGTGTTTATTAAATTCCTTTTATCTTGCCAGGTCAGGACTCTCATTCAGAATTTTTATTAAGCTTGCAATCTCCAGGTAGTCTGTATCTACAAGTCATTATACAAATGAAGTTTAGAATTCTGGTAAAGACTCCAGTAGACCCCTATGATATTTTTGAGCTCCTTTGCTGCTCAAATACACACCTCTACTACCCAACTTTACAGTCTATAATTATGTGCAGGGCTCCAATGTTCTTTCTTAATTCTAAACTTGGCAGCACTCTACTCATTGGACTAAACTTTTCTCTGCCTTAGGCAGAAATCTTGGAGAAGTGAAGAGATCACCTTGCATATGTCCTTACTCTCAAGGATCGTAGTTCTGGCCAATGTATGAATTGCGTAATGTCAGGATCATGATCCTGGAATGTAGATTGTGCAGTAACTAAAAACACTTGCTTTATATATTTCATCAAATTTTCCAATTTTTTTTTTTTTTTTTGGTGGAAGACTGTATCCAGTGCACATGATTCTGTTATGGCGGGAAATGGAATTTACTTGTGTCATTCACTTATGTTACCTCCATATATATTTGATAAATTAATAATATTCAACATATTTATTTTTTATTTCTCCCAATTGCACTTATACTAGCTTTCAATAACAAAATAATAGATAAGGAAATTGAAAATTTAAGTGAATTTTTTTATAAGTGTGAAACACTGAGAAAATCAGGTGCATGGTTTGTGGTATTATTCAAGTAGCATAAAGTAAGTGAGAAATTGTCACATATTCTTTTCACCAGGAATTGTTGTGCAGAATATGCACTGGTCTATGATGGTTATATACTTTAGAGTAGCTTTCTCTGTTTCTTTAACTTTTTTATTTTATTTGTACATGTTTGCAGTTCATGTAGTTTATAATTGTCTTGGTGAATAGTTACATGTACACAAGAAAATGATAAAAGATGGACAGAAAGGGGATGATTCAAGGGAGCAAGAGAGAGAGGTGAGGAGGAGGGGAAGGGTGAATATGAAAAATAAAAATATGCCACATACAGGAACCTAGTAATCCCAATTAATATCAACATTATAGGCCATAACATGAGCTAAGACAAACAATATCAACGCGAATGAAAAATAGAGTAATTTTCTTTAAAACTAGAATATTCCAAAGAATCCAGTGATATTGTTTTTTATCTCATTAAAATGAACCTATTACTTTGTCTTATGAAGGGCTCTAATTTAGTCACTGATGTATATGCACATCACATACACTACGTTAGTATTCCTCTTCAGCTAAGAAGAATATTTTTCCATATCATAGTCTTTCTAAGAAAGAACACTAAGAGGAAATCTATCCATAGAAGTCATAAATCCTATAAAGGTAGATGTGGAAGTGTGCTAGGAAACTGTTCTGCCTCTGTTGTAGGAGAAAGATATCAGTGTGCCTCCCACAATTGAAGAGAATTCTAGTACATCACATCAAGTATATTAACATTAAAAAGAATCACTCAATTGGACGGTTCATAAAAACCTAATATAAAATAAAACAATCCTTTTCCTGACAGGTGTCAGTGTATATTTTCTATATGCAATGCCATTACGCATAATTAGAATTGAAGAATGAGACCCTGGTAAATAGTTTCTCAATGGTAAGATCTTTAAGTGCATGGTAAATTTAATCTGTACACTAAACAAATAATAGAGATGCAATTATCTTATTTTAATGATGAGTTATTAGAGGCTACATATCTTTGAAGGTCATGTATTAATGAAGGTCACATATTGGGGGCTGATTGATTGCCAATCAGCTGGGTGAGGGTACAACGAAGATTAGAGACAGAGACAGTAATTGAGAATGCAAAGGGGGTCCAGAGGGTCAGAGTTCTTATCAGGCTAAGACCAAGACTCTCTGAACTCTTCTCTCTTTATTGAACACACAGCTTTTGGGGGAGGGGGGTGTAGGGAGCTCCTGGGAACAGAGGAGTGAAGGACTTGAACCGTGAGCAAGGTCTAGCAAGAAACAAAGCATTATGCCACTGATTAATGGGAAACTTATTTTTCCCTTCAGTTAGTTATGGTTTGTATCTAGATGTCCCCCAAAGCCTCATGCCATCATGGGGGGCAGGTTTTTCGGAGGCAGTGTAATCTAGAGTTTGTGATTTTTTCATTGTCTAGTGCTGGGATTGGTTCTGTGAGTGCTACACCCACCCTCGGGCAGGTAGCCTGCATACAATATAAGGGAGAGAGGGAAGCTTACTTCCCCCATTTTTGCTCTTGTTGCTTTTGCTGTTTTCTGCTGCCATGAATGGTTGCCCATGTTCTATGCCACCCTGCCTTGCAGCCAGCTGATTATGGACTGAAACCTCTACAGACTGTGAGCTAAATAAACCTTTCCTTTCTTTGACCTTGGGTGTCACATATTTTGTCTCAGCAATGAGAAAAGTAACTAAAACAGGTTAATATTTACTTCTATAGAATTTTGTGCCAGAGTTAGAGAGTGCTCAGCTGAAATTGTATCTTGCCTTTTGAGATGCCACAGTGTCACAGGTCATAGAGACCTCAACTGAGACCAGCGGCATAGGGCGTTTTGTTTCCTCATGCCAACTGCTGGCTCATCAGACAAGACACAGGCCTAGGACAGACTCAGACCTTTAATATAGAAAGCAAATTTATGGATTTGTAGCTCATGCTGGGTGGTCTCCCTCAGTCCCATATTAGTGTAAACTGATTTGTATGTGCCCTAAGTGGATAAAGGATAATATACACATTTTAAAGCAACAGAATAAAACGTAACCTAGCCATGGAAACAAAGTAGTAAAAAAACTAAAAAGAAAACAAGGTGTTAGAAATAAGTCATAATGTGGCGATAATTACAATAAATACAAATACATTCAATTAATCAATTAAAAGACTAAAATTTTAAAGTTATACAAAAATAAAATCCACGTATAAGTAGTTCAAAGTGACACTTTACAACAAAATGTCACAGAAAGTTTAAACCTCAAAAGCTAGGAAAACACGCCTGGCAAACATAAACCCAAGGGAGAGCTGTGATGGTAGTTTTAATATCACAATATACAGAATTCATATGGGACATTGTCTAAAAATAAAAGAAAAAACAAATCAAATAGATCTGAGCTTAACTAACAGGTACCGAACCACATATACTCAATAAATACAGATTTTATTTATTTATTTATTTATTTATTTATTTATTTATTTATTTATTTGTGGGTACTGGAGCAATAGCTGTACCCTCTAAATTCAACCCCCCTAACCCACTTCCTGTGACCAGGCCCCACCTGCTAACTCTACCCTCAGCTATAAACTCATCAATGGATTACCCACTGATGAATATAGCACCCCGTGATCCAATCACCTTCTGAAATCCCCACCTCTGAACACATGAGACTTTGGAGAGACATTTTAGATTTAAACCATAACAAGAAGGCATAAGATGCCAGGAGTGTAGGAAAGAGGGGATGAAAGGTTGATTTACAAGAAAACAGAAAATCTAATTAAAACAGTAAAAAATAATAAAATTGAAGTGATAATCAGTATCCTCCTAGTCTCCCCTTTTCAAAAATGCCAGAGGCCCAACTGGCTTTACAAGACAGGCCAAACAGATTTTCAAGGGCTGAGCTGTTTTAGCAAACAGAAGAAAAATACAAACTTCCCAGGCTTTTTCAAGAGATCAGTATAATCCTGAATCCAAAGCTAGATAAGAGTAACACAGGGAAATTATTAAATTTCAGAAATAAAAATGTGTGAAAATTTATAAATAATAGAAAACTAATTCTAACAGCATGTGAAGTAATAGATATCCAATTCTAATAGCATATCTAATACCATATCTGATCAAGAGATTAGATGGCATTCATATCAGGAATTCAGAAGTACTTTGCCATTAGAAAAATCTACCAAAATAAATCACTACTGGCAGACATTAGATGAGAACAATTACATAACCCGGAAACATTTAATAAAGTTCAACATCTATTTATGAATTTTTAAAATGTGCTTTTAGCATACAGGTGTAGAAGCCAACTTTCTAGCTGCTAATATTACATACTCAATATATTAATCTTAATTGAAAATGTTACATACAAAAACATTATATTAATATACAAAATTGAGGGATTTTTCTATTAAAATTAAAATAATACTGTTATTGCTAACATTTAATGATCATGGAATATTATAATAGTAAAAAGAGTGTCTTTGTTACTTTTCTCATTGCTGAGACAAAATACCCAATACCCACAAGTTAAGGAGGAAAGGTTTATTTAGCTCACAGTTTGAATAGGTCTCAGTGCATTGTCAGCTGGCTCCAAGGCAGGGTGGCACGGCAGAGGAGTATCACAGAGGAGAAACAGCTCATGGTGGGAGGAAAGCCGCAAAGCAGCAAACAGCAAGTGACGAAGCAGCAAGCAACAAGCAAGAACGCTAGCCCTCTTTCTGTCCATTATATTTTATTCAGGCTACCTGCCCTTAGCACTCACACCCAGGGTGTGGCCCCCTTAATCCCACCTAGAACTATGCCAAACCAATCAGTGGACAAATTTAGTAATCACACACTCTCGATCTCAGTATCACACACTTAATCCCAGCGTTACACACTCTAGATTCAGCCACTCTGAAAAACCCCACCTATAACCACATGAGGCTTTGGGGAGACATCTAAACAAGCCACAACAGAGATCCTAAGTGCCTTGTTCAATGCCAAACAGCTGTGGTGTGCTAGAGCAGAACTTGAACCCAAATAGCTCCAGCTAATGCTACTGATGCTTAAGACAACAGAGTGTTTTTAGTAGCAACAAAAATTTAAATATCTAGAAGTTAATGAATACTAAGTTTTTTACATAGAAAAATTTAACACTTTAATAAAGGACATAGAAAGTGATCCAACTGATGAATATATTTAGGGAAGCATTTCAATCTGTTTCATGATTTGCAATGAGGCGGCATAATAGTATAAAGGTGTCAGCTATTCTCCAATTAATATTTAGTTCAATGCAGGCCCAATCAAATTCCCACTGTGGTTTTCAGAAACATTCTAAACTTAATATAAAATTCATAGAGATGAATCACAATTCGCAAATAATTGACTCAACACTGAAAGCAAAGAACAGATACTGGAAACTTCCCTTTCTAAATATGGAAACATACTGAAAAGTCATTGCAGTAAAATATAGTATTAACTAATCAGTGCAAGAATAGGTAAATGAAGGAAAGAGAAGAGATGAGAATAGAAATGTATCCATATTTATATGGAAATTTAATATAGAATGGAAGTAAATCATAAATCCATAAATCCATAAATCAGTAGGAAAAGGGTAATTTATGCTGCTGGAAAATTACCTCTCCATGGAGAGAAATAAACCCAGACCAATAACTCCATAAATACAGGTTTATTGCAGATGCATTACAGATTTAATTGTGACATTTTAATCTATAAAAATGGATGATTTATGAGGCCACTTTTGTGCCCTGAACATAAAGAAGAGAAAATTCTAAGCTTTGGAAAAATACTCAAACTCCTTAATAATCTGAGAAATGCAAAATATGACAGCAACGAGATATTACCTTGGACTTACAAAAACTATAAATTTTGATAATGGCAGGAGATGGCAAGGATGTGAAATATTAAGCTTTTATAGACTTTTGTATTACAGAATTTTTGAGAACACGTGACATCAAATCATTTTTAATTAAATCATGACCATATGATCCAGGACATGACAGAGTTAGATCCCTGGCTTGATAAATTATATTAGGCACATACTGTGTCTATTCTGATTGTTTGTTCTTAAACACTGCATTTTATTTCACAGGTATAAAAGTATATCATAGGGTATTTGATGTTGTGCAACAGTTGACCTCTCACTGAAAATTAGCTGACATTTGTCAAATACTATTAAGAGAAAAATAATATTAAAGGTATGTCATCCTAAATGTATATACATATACTTTACATTTTGTATAAATATTCATAGTAAATTAATTGCATAATTATTGTAAAAAGTATTGCTTATTATTAATATCTCATGTCTTAAAACATTTCCAGTTTTGTTAATTGCCTTATGTTTCAAAAATTTACTCTGGGACTTATAAAAAGTCATTAACATATGATTATTAGGGTCTAATTTAAGCACTTTTTATCTAGTTAGCAAAATTACACATTAATTTTGCTTTTAGACATTTCAAGAAACTGTTTCAAGGAAACATTTCTATTTATAAAATTATATTTGCCCATAATTGTTAGGAAACTATAACAAATAGATAAGCTCTTAACAATGTTTAACAAATCCTTCAATTCCAGATGGACAATTTCCTACTGAAAGATGACTTGTTTATTTTCTCAAAATATAAATTATTCTCAATATTCTTGGGCAGGAAATGATGGCTTGATGCTTTTGAAAACGAGAAGTAAAGGGAAATTTCAAAAAGCCACTAACCCTAAGCTTTATATCATATTATACACTATGATAATCAAATGTGAGGGAATATGTTATCTATTTATGTTCCTTTAAAAACTTAAGTCACATTGCCTAATCATATAAATAATATATGAATATTATTTTTAAAATAAAATAAAGCACATAAATCCAAAAGGCATAGTATAAAAAGTAGAAGCCCCTTGGCCTCATAAGCTTTATTCTAAATGTGCCTTGATAACCGCCTTCAAAGCCTGCTTTTTAATCTTCCAGAATATTGAATATATATATATATATATATATATATATATATATATATATATCACTCATATGATAAGGCACTAATTCTCCATTCTTTTTATCCTTTAATAAGTACTGTACAATAATTCCCCTTTAGCCATGGTTTTGCTTTCTGTGGTTTCTACTGTTGGTTATCAAACACAATCAGAAAATATGCCTAGAGTGATAGAATGAATTAAGATATTTTGCGAGAGATCACATCCACATAACTTTTATTATCCTATATTTATAAGTATTCTATTTTATTGTTAGCTATTTTTAAATTTTCTCATCCTATGTAATTTATGAAACTGTACTGTAGGCATGCATTCATCGGCAGGAACGTAATTACAGGGAGCTCAGTACTAACCGCCGTTTCAGGCATCCACTGGGGGCTGGGGCGTATTCTCTGCAGATAATGGGGGCTACTGCGTTTTACTCACTGTCTGTGTTTCCCTATTTGAATGCACCCCTGCAGGACAAGGAGCTCTGTCCATTTTTGGCACTTTGATTGCTTATGTTATCTCTTAGTTAGATACTAGCTATGCAGTCGGCACTCCGTGATATTTGTTGAGTGGATGAATGAAAGGATGACTTATTAGTTGTCAGAAACTCTGTTCAGATGTTTGCTTGCCTGAACAGGAAAGAATTAAGAAAGATTTGTTCATACAGATGTAAGAGAAAACTATCATATTAGTAGGTTTAAACTTGATTAAAAGGGACAGAGTCTAATGTGGGCTGTAAAGATTCAAAGAAAAAATTATAAAAATAAATAACACCAACTGTCCCCACTTCTTCCCAACAGGAGCCTCCATAGCAAAGCATCACGGTGTGGAAATCCCAAGCTTGCGGGCCTCCTCTGTTGCTCCCCACTCCTGGGGCTGGGCCTGCCTCAGGGTCCTCATTGCCTCTTCAGAACCAGATAGCAGTTGTTAGTAGATGTTCACTGAACAATCGTGCTGTGCTGGTGAAGCAGGTATGTGTCAAGCCTGAGCATTTCCTGGCCTGCTCTGTTGGCAAGACTCAAGCTCAGTGAAGAAGCTCTGTGGCCTTTTATCATCGTCTTGTGTACAGACGGGAAGAGAAAGTGGTGGCACAGAGCAGCTACCTCTTTGCTGCTCATGTAGATTATATACATGACCCCTGGAGGAAGTGGTCAGGTACTAAAACATTGATCTTTGAACAAGTGGCTGCCTGACTACTTAATAATGATATACACTCACACCTCATTGCATATTCCCTAGGTAATTTCACGGAATACTAATTTTGTTGGGGGAACTTTTCATGCTAGCTCAACCTCCCCTCCAACAGCCACTGCTCACCACCAGCAAGAAGGTCTGAAATACAGAACAGGCAAGATTTTGATCTTGTGTTCCTGCCAACAAGGAAGAACATGGGTTTTCCATGAATGAATGTCCCATGGATGCTGAAAGCTCCCTGTGGCCGCATCCCAGCTGCATGCGCCTGGTGGTTCCCTCACAGTGGCTGCGCAGGCAGCTGGCTCTGGCCATCTCTACGCCTGGAGCAGGCTCCTGGATCCAAGGTGCTGGGCTGTCAGGTTTGTGGGCTTCCTGAGCCCACCTAGCTCTTCCTGCCTGTGGTGTATGGATTAGCAATAGCTGGAAACTTGATCCCTTCATTATTTTGGAATGAACCACCCACACCAACAAAGTTCTAAGCAAAATTAAGTCAGAAAAACATACTGTCTACGTTCTACAGCGTATTACCGTGTTCTTTTTTCTCTATACTCTTTCCTATCAATCTATCACTTTTAGTATCCTTTAAATTAGCCTTTACCTAGTGTCCACCTCCCCAGTAGTCCAAATCAAAATCTCTTGCCACATATTGTGAAAAAAAAACAAAAGCTAGTAGAAAACTGGAAGATAGATCTTTTGCAAACGGGAGGGAGCCCAAAAGCTGGGAGGAGGGGAGAGGGAGAGAAGGGGAAGGGAGAAAGAAATGAATTAAGATGTGTTATGTGCATGTACCAACTCCACACAAGAAGTGTAAACACTATGCACTGCAAACATGTACTAATAAAAATAAAATATTAACTAGAAAAAAAACCAAAACTTTTTTCCTCTATAAATCAATGAGAATGTACTTGAAATAATGGATGATACGAATTGCTGTAGTTTTGTAGCCCTCTCCTACAAAGACGTAGATACAA
The DNA here is from genome assembly GCA_028451465.1 of Erethizon dorsatum. Classification (NCBI taxonomy): domain Eukaryota; kingdom Metazoa; phylum Chordata; class Mammalia; order Rodentia; family Erethizontidae; genus Erethizon; species Erethizon dorsatum. The sequence continues at coordinate 150,721,876 of CM051823.1, forward strand.
AGTAGTAGTATGTGCTGAGTGTCAGTGGAATTAAATATTTTATGCTAAAGATCTATGTGCAAATAAAATTTTCACAATTATAGAAATAAATCAAAATAATGGAGAAACAGCAAGGTCTTGCGTATGCTTATGTGTTCAGCAAAGCTATTATCGTTAATATTTGCTCTTCAAAAACAATTCCTAGTAGTAGTAGATTTTACATTAAATTTCTGGAAAATAGGAATTATAGTGAATCCAATAATAAGAACCAAAAGCTAGGATTTTTTGGCCTTCATGACCTCTTTCACTAGTTGCCAGTATCTCTTTAGATTTATGATCTTTATACTATAATCTACTATGCCTATCTCCATAAATCCAAAATAGTCATGCTGCTATTGTTCATAGCAATTATAAATACAAGCCACATGACAGAAATAAATAATCTCAGTATAAATCATGGAAAAATAAAGCCTACAGGGCTGGGGATGTAGCTCAGTGAAAGAATGCTTTCCTGGTATGTGCAGGTCCTGGGTTCAATCCCAAAACCCTCATGCCCCCAAACAAAATAAAGAAAATATTACCAAATGACTGAATTCAACTGGAGCTCTCCTTCACAGAAACCTTTTTTTTCCCTAAAAAATAATGTTACAATGAGATTTATAAGGCTGTGCAATAATAAGGAAATATTTGTGAAAATGTATGTTTTCCATGGCAAGATGGTTAACACTAACTCATACATGCTGTTAGGAATAATGTAAAAACATAGATTTGGGCAGTGGTACACAATTAATAATATGAATTAAGTTTTTAAAGAAAAGTTACTACTAAACAGGAATATACAGCATGGTAGCTAAATGATCCTAGGCTCAGTGATCTGGACCACACTTAGTATAAAAGTAGAATAATTCCTATCTTTCAAGGTTGTTGTAAGGATTCAAGGTAATACGCTTGAAATTTCTAGATCCTAGTAGCATTCACAAATAGTGTTATCATCATTATGTATTCTAACTAGACAATGAAACTTCAGGAATAATGATATGTATTTTTTATTTCATATTTGACAATTTTATGTGTGAATGGGTAGTTGCTAAAATTAAGTTAAAATTGCATTGAGTAATAAACTTGTTGCTAAAAAAAAAGCAAAGAAACTGAGAATTGAATTCTATTAAAGAAAGAAATAAGAATTTTTTTTCTATTTGAAGAATATGTTGGGGAAGCTTCGTGGAAGCTTTTGAAATTGGAATAATCAGTCTCCAAAATAATGTTTATGAAAGGGAACTTTTAAGTAGACAATTTGATTAAATTAAAACATCAAAACATGAACTTCTGTGCTTCAATTATATTTACAACTCAAAGCCTACATGCTCTAATTTAAAAAGTGTGGTATAATTTAGAAAACTTCAGTTACTAGTGACTTCAAAGTATCAGTTTACTTGTAAAATATAAATATATCAAAAAGAAACTGGTCAGTCTCCTTTTATTATTATATTGATGGCTGAATTTAAAATTTTATATTCATCCCGAAGTTGATAGCAGCATTGCTCCATTTAATCATTTAAACTAAACACTTACTTTCTATGTGGAATAAAATAAGTAATCTGGATTTTTCCAAAATCCACATCTTTATAACTCATCTTTATAGCTTTATCCAACCCATGTTATTTCTCTTATCATTTTGAAGAACTTGGTGTCTGGCTAACCCTAGGCAACATTGCCACCTGCAGAGTCCCACAACATCTCAATAACTGCGTCCTGAGGTGGCTGAGTTTAAAGTATGGAAATGGAAAAAGGGGACACTGAGCAGGGCATTCTTAGTGCTATCATCTGCCTTCAGATTTAATTAGTGGTGTTGTGATTTGAAGTTCTTTTTACCCATATGTTTCATCTTTATGTTGCTGGCCTGTGCTTTTGAAGTTCTAATTGATTTGTCTAAACACATATAAACATTAGTTATCAAATTTATTTGCTTTCAAGTCACATCCAATTTTATGAGCAGGATTTTAACACTATTTCCTTAACTCTAGTTAACGTGATTTTTGTTTCTTTGCACAATAAATGCAATATGCATGCAATTCAAAGCCTTTGAAAAAACCAAATATTATTACATTATAGATATAGATATAGATGCCTGTCTCCATAAACCCAAAATAGTCATGCTGTTGTTTATAATAAATATATATATATATACATGGAGAGAGAGAGAGAAGAAAAGAAAAGAAGAAGGAGGAGGAGGAGGAGGGAAGGAGGAGATGGAGGAGGAGGGGGAGGAGAGAAAGGTATGTGGAGATGCTTTTCTATTTACATTTATCAAATGTGATTATATTTGGTAAATGTATTCTTTGTCATAAATAAGCATTCTGGTTTAGAAATTATGTGACTGTTCAAACATCAACAAGGTTTAATTCCTGAATATATAAATCAAAGCATGGAATATTAATCATAAAAACAAAATTGCATTTCAGTAATTTTAATTTTATTATCTACTGACGATTTCAATCTGGCATATTCTGGATACATATAGGATAATGTAAGAGACCTGAACGTGTAACACGAAAGGCCTTTTAAGTTCATTCACTGGAAGATACTCCCTGAACACTTCCTCACTGCAAGGGGTATATTAGTTTATTCCAGTGATCATTTCCTCTCAAGTCCTTTTAAGCATATGCATATCCAACAGGGGGTCACATTTTTCATGATTTTGAATTACTAGGATATTTTCCTTGCATCTTATTGCAATATAAGCTGCCAATACATATAGGTTCCCATAAACTTCGCATATTAAACAATCTGACAACGAGTACACGAGATGGACTCAAGATTACACTAGATGTGAAACTAGGGGCTTAAAATGAGGTATACAATGATATTCTGGCATTGTGAATAATTTGCAATTCATAGAAGGAAGGTTTACAGTATGTTGTACCACTAAGAAGAGGGAATTATTTTACTTTTACATTAATAATGTAAAGGAAATGGATAGTACACAGTGGGTGTGTGCTAGACAATACAATAGGTACTTTGTGTATGCAAACATGAATATTATCATGTGTCACTTTCAGTGGACTCAAATACACCTAAATGTATGATTCAAGCAGTAAGATTATGGGCAGTGAGAAAAAACTATGGGCTCCAGAATTACTTCAGGAGCTATTTGAGTTTCCATTTCTCCTGACATTTATTAAACATCCTAGAAACCCAAGGTGTATGATGCTAGGTTGAATCTTATAATAAAGGTCCTACCTTGATTGTTTTAAATCTTGTGGGTATGGCATTAGTATTTTCATTATACAGAGTCAAAACAGGCTCAAAGAAGATAATAAACCTGACTAAGTGAACTTGTGCAGTGGTTGAGCCAGGATTCATTGCCAACTTATTTGCTTATTTGACCAAAGATTTTTTCATTTAGCACAACATTTTAAAATACATGGAAGAAAAAAGTGGACAGAATTGAAAGAAATTAAAATCTAACAATAATACTTGGAAACCTTGATACCTCAATTTTAATAGTGCATAGAGCGACTAAACAAAAAAAAATCAGTAAGAAAAAATATTTGGTAATACTGCAGCGATTTGCCATAATAGATATTTATAGAATTTTACACTCATTTTACAACAATTATTGCTTTCCATATGGTCTATCCGCAGATATTCCAAGTACCATTGAGAAAAGTGTGTATTCTGAAAGGTTATATTTCTTAATTGGGCTCTTGGAAAGCATTGTGAAATACAGCTTAACATCATCCACTGATTCACACAAAGATTCAAAACTTGATCCTAATTCATCAAGCCACTGAAAGGTGATTAAAACCTAATGCACTGTGTTTTAAAAGTAAGACAGAAGAATTTCCAATTGTGGGACTCGAGTATCGCAGAATAGCAGGAGAATATTGTAGAAAGCAAAGTATTTAAGTATTGTAGAAAGCAAGATGTCCGGGTTAACAATGAAACCAAACCGCAAGTGAAAACTTTATGCAGTGGCTGCAACAATTTCCCCTTCCTTGACTGCATTATTTGACAAAGATACCTGGTATAGTCTCAACCTTATGCAAAGTGCTATGTAAACACACGAGCTTGATTATTTGATTGTCTGGTGATTCATGGAGGTCCCTATTACAAGAATGACTATAACTAGTTTATTGTGAAAAATCTACTCCCTAGGATGGGTGGTAGTTGAAGATAATCCAGTGAGAGAATAAGAAATAAAGAAAAAGAAATAAATCCTCAGAGACTTTGGGGACACAAACATACATACTAACGTACATAATGAAAACTCCTGAAGGACAGGAGAGAAGGGCTATTCATGAGTTAAGCCTCTCAGTTGATCGCCATCAATGAGCCACATTTATGCAGAAATTGTCAAACCCTACATCAATGTGCTCCTAGCCTATGATCAGTGCTAGAGATCCCATGAGGCATTGTTTTAGACAGTTTTTGTGACCAAATCCATTACACAAACAATTTAAAGAAGAAAAGGTTTGTTTTGGCTTACAGTTTCAGGGGTGGCAGTCCATATTCACCTGGCACCATTGCTTTAAGGCTGTGGTGAAGCAGAACATTACAGGAGAAGGGCAGGTGGAGGACAGCTGCCTACCTCATGGTAGCCAAGAAGCAGAGTATGAGGGGAGAGCCTGAGAGGAAGGGGCAGTGACCATCAAAGCACACCCTCAGTGGCCTACTTTCTCCCACCAGGCCCAACCCTCTAAGTGCCCATTCAGCTAATGAACTTATTAAAGAATTCTCCTTCTAACAGCCCATTCAGTTAATGAATTAATCAATGAATTAATGGGTTCATCAATGGATTAAGGCATTAATCCACTGATGAGGTTAGTGTTCTCATAATCTAGTCACCTCTCTAGGCATCACCTCTAAATATTGCTGCACTGGGAATCAAGCCCTCAGGATATGAATATTTGGCTGATACATCATATTTAAACCAAATCATCGAATTGTTGTTCACTTTCATAATGGATATACAGCAAGAACATCCAGACCTAGAGATGACCAACTATCCTGCTCTGATTTTTGTGAAGAGATATTATGAGTTGGCATAAGTATAATTTAGATGTTGTTGTGCATGGTTTTTAAGTAAAGCTCACATATGGTAATATGGTAATATGTGTAAATCTTAATTGTACAACTCTGACTTTTGACAAGTGTATTTACCATATAACTCATGCTCTATCAAGATATAGATTACAGATTTGTAAGATTATAGATCTTATTATGTTCATAAGATCATTGCAGTTGATTCTATTGGCCCTATACCACAACTACTGGAAATCACTGATTTACTTTCAATCATCATAGAGTAGTTTTGCCTGATGTGAAACTTTAGATAGATAAATCATACAGTATTTACTCTTTGGTGCTCAATTTCATCTCAGTAAATGTCTGCCTGAAGGCCATTCACACCAGAATGTATACCAATAAATTACCACTGTTTAATGTTAAGTGATACCCAATTACATGAATATATTATAATTGATTTATCCATTTAACAGTTGATATGTGTTTGTGCTGTTTCCTTTGCTGTTTAAGAGTAATACTGCAACAAGCATTGTTGTGAAATGCTTTAGTGAATTATGTTTTCATTTCTCTTGGTTGAATACCTAATAGGAAAATTATGTATCAGAGTATAAAATTTAAACCTGTTTGAAAGGAGGAAAATGTTATACCCAGAAGTTTGTATTTTATTTTATCAGATATTGTTTTAGTTACTTTTCTCATTGCTGGGACAAACTACCCAACACCCAAAGTTAACGGAGGAAAGGTTTGTTTAGCTTACAGTTTGTGGAGGTTTCAGTCCATAATCGGCTGGCTCCAAGGCAGGGTGGATGGTACACAGGCATTGCAGAGGAGAAACAGTTCATAGTGGGCAGAAGGTAGCAAAGCAAGCAAACAAGGAAGGACCCTGGCTCTTTCTATCCCTTATGTCTTATCCAGGCTGCTTGGGGTGGGTAGCACTCACACTCTTGATCGTAGTGCCCTTGATCCTAGCATCGATACATGGATCAATTCCAGCATCACATGTTCTTGATACAGCCACCTCTGAAAAACTCCACCTATGACTGCATGAGGCTTTGGGGAGGGCGACATCTAGACACCAGCTGTAACAGATGGCTACTGTTCGCTTTCAACAAGAAAATCCACATAAAGTCTACTGGATTTTGAGGTTGGTTTCTGAACATGGTGAATGAGAATTCTTTGAAATGAAAATAGATGCCAAATGAGCAGATGAAATCCAATCCGGGAAGTAAGCCCAGGAAAGGAATGAGCCAGGAAGACCAATCAGGGTCCCCTGCCTGAAAATCTGTCATTTTTACTTTTCATTGTTAGGCATGGTCTAAAGGAAGAGTCACATTGGTGAAACCATGTAGCTTTTTCTTTAAGAATGATGTCTGGAATTTTATCAGTCATTGATTAATTAAACACTGAGACCATATTTGGACGTATTTTAAATACTACCTTCCTGATTCTGAGAAAATTATTAAAAAGCAAAGCACCTAGTGGTGCCACGTATAGCCCCAATATGAATTCCTTCCTCTTTTCCCATAGCTGACTATATCTCTATTGGCCCTTGAAACCCCCCAGTAAATAAGCATAGACATGTCTAACCTATGCTTGTCATACTGGAAAAGTTTTAAATAGATTTAAAAGCATGTGCTGCCCCCTTGTGGAATGTTCATGCCTTGTCGCTCCCTCCCTTTATATTTGAGTAAGAATTTTTGCCAGAGTTTACCATTATTATTTTAAAAAGGGATGGGCCTAAGGGCCAGCAAGAATAAAAAAATAATAATAAAAAAAATAAGGCAAATACACGGAGTTAAGAGCTATTTCAAGTTAGGATGCTAGTTAATCTTATAAATGTATAAGCAAATACAGAATAAAAGATAAAAATTTAGACTAAGAATGGGCGGACAAAGATCCTTCCTCCCAGGAAAGATGCAGAATATGCCAGGTTAGTTGACAGCCCCTCTCTACCTCCAGTTTGGAAGAACTTAAAAATTGAGAATAATTAGTTTCCTTTAGACATGGTTTCCTTTGAACTTGACCAGTTGAGTAACCAGTTTTCCTCAGATTCTATATTACAAAGCCTAAACCCCAGCTGGTTATTTAGACCCACAGAAACACCTGTTTAAGATAAGTTCCCGAGCTCTACTGGTCTATATAAGACCAAAACAAAGAAAACATCTCAGAAAACTCTACTTTCTGAGTCCTCTCCTGGAACCCAGGAGCTTGCTTTTTCTTCGTATTTCTTCTAACAGCTCTTTTGTCCATTAATCCATTGCTTCACTTCTTGAAACAATGAGCTCAGGTTTACACAGTTCATCCAGAGTTAATTGTTTCATTATTACCTACACAAGTGTTTCATGTTCCACTCAGGACAATTGGGGCAGAATGTAAGGATTCATGAGCAGAAGGATCAAATATACTGTGCACAGTGGATTAGTTATAGGACAGCTTTTTCATTTGTTTTTTAAAAATAACTGCCAAAATCAAAGATGGCTCAGAATTTGCATTCATTTGATGACTAAGAAGAGATTGGCTGATTCACTATGTATCACAAATATGTAGTAATAGAAAATAAGCACTAATTAAAATACACTTCTTTAAAAAAGGAGAGGCTGACTGATTCTAACTCTCCTATTCAGTTCACACTTCCTGTTTTTAGTACTCATCCTGTTGCTGTCTGTACAGGAGGGTAGCTTTTAAAGAGCTCATGAGGCTGATGCCTCTTCTCCAGACAATCTCAGCCTTGTCCATTACATCACCCATTTATTTAGGAAAGAGTTTGATGCCCCCAACACCAAACTGAATCCTTGGGAGAGGGTCAGTAGATCCTGCCCCTTTTAGCTCAGTGGCACAAGCACTTGCCTGGCAAGCGTGAGGTCCTGAGTTCGACTCCTGGTAGCAGCATATATAAAAAAAAAAATAAAAGAGTAATTTTGATCCTGGGTGGTTGAATCCATGAATGAAGAACTTGAAGATACAAGAGCCAGCTCATATTAACCCACTGAAGTGTATAATATTTTATCCAATTTATCAGTAAGGACACAGGCCCAGAGAGCTTCAGAATATTTCTAATTTCACAAGAAACCACCCAGCGCATAAGACTAATTTTGTCATCAAGGCACAGAAACATGTGTTTGTTAGATCCATATTTATTCTTTAGAATATTTCTATTGATGAATTATTAATTTTTATTTTATGAATTTTATTATATTAAAATGAGTACCTAACAAGAAAAAAATCACAAAAATAAAGTATTGAATTTTTAATATTTATTGAATGGTTATAAAAAAGCATCAAAATTTTCAACGAATGTTTTTTGGTGTACTAAGTCTAAAGAAGAACAACACAAATAAATTCTTATATGAATTCAATGAAAACACCAATAGCACTCTATCAAAAAAAAAATCTTTACTTAAATTATCTCACCTAAGGCAGCCTGTACACGTGACAGCAGCATGTTCCATATACATGTGTCGCTTACACTGACAGCACATGTGTGTTGTTTTCCTGGCCTTTTTGTAGGATATACTTGACATCTTCCTGGTCTTGCTGTTTTGTCACAAGGTTCTTATTATATTATACAGTGTGTAGTTCACAGGAACATAAAATATCAATAAAACAAATTATTAAATTCTTAAAATGTATTGTTCATTTAGAATAAACAACATTTTTACATCAGCTGTGTACTTGCTTACAAAACTTAAAAGATGGAATCAGAAATAAATTCCTATATGAACTACAATAAAAATACCAATGGAATTCTACCACAAAAATAAACTTTGCTTCAACTGTCACACCCAAGGCAGTCAACAACTGCATGTTCCATACACAAGTATTGCTTACACTGATAACATGTATGTTTTGTTTTCCTGTACTTTCTTGTAAGGCACAGTTGACATCTTTTTTGTTTTCCTATTGTCATAGTAGGTCTTTGTGATGCTACACCCGTCTATTTACTTGTCAGCTCACCAGTGCACTCCATAATTTTTTTGTGTATTTCCCTGGGCAGAAACATTTTGTTTTTCCTCTGCTATAAATGATGTCTTATTTGCTCCAGTGCCAATCCTCTAAGAAAATTTCTCTATGATATTTTGTACTTGTTATTTTTTTTGTAAACTATCAAACTATTTATGCCACACATGTTTAGGATAGAGTAGAATGCAACCATTGGCCACTGCTTTATGTTTCCAGTGACACCATGTTGCTGCATAACTCATCAACAACATCTACTCCACCTTTGGTTCTGTTGTAGAAAGTTTCTATTGCAGGCTTTCATTTTGTCAAGGTTTCCCTATCAATATTTCCATCATGGTGAAATGTTGACATCAGCAGTACCATTTTTTTTTCTTTGCCATATATGAGGTCAATGTTATATTTGTGAAATCCAAAGATTGTACTATACAATTCTCTGTTTTGACAGAATTTTTTTTTTTTTGTGGGTACCGGGTGATCGACCTCAGGGCCTCGCACGCCAGCAGGCGCCTGTGCCACTGAGCAATATCACCGGCCCCTTTTTCGTATGTGGGTTCCGGGAGTCGAACTCGGGCCCTCACGCTTGCCGGGCAGGCGCTTAAGCCGCTGAGCCATCTCACCGGCCCCAATTCTCTGTTTTGAAATTGCAACATTTCACTTGGAATTTCTGCTTTGCTCCTGCATACAGTTCCTACGCTGGTCAACTTGTGCTCTGTTAGCAATGTAACATCAATTGGAAACTGGTAAATCAATTGTTGAATGTCACATTCTGATTAGTTTGGGAGCTGGGAGCAACAAGTCTGTTCACAACATTATTATATGAATAATGTTTATTACTATATGAATAAGGACATGATGGCTGAGTTCCAGGATAAATGTCTAAATTGAAAGCATAATAATTCTTCACATCTATAAGGGCATAAACTTTTATGCCATATTTTGACCTATTGCTTTCCAATAAGTCTTTTACATTCCTGTGATCACCATGAGAAATCCTTGCACAGCAGACCTATGAATGCTTTCAGTTCAGCTAGTGACAATAAATACATTTTTCAAAATGGCTATTGGTGCATACAGAACATTTTATTTGCATTTCAGCCTTTGTGTATTTCACAGCATCTTGTAGTATTTCATCTGTTACAATTTCTAACTTTGAATGGCGGTGCTGGCATTCTGTCTAATATGTTCTGCCCCTGCCAAGACCTTCACTATATTTTCAGACCTAGTTCTAACATTGAATCATTCCATTTGGTTGCATGGCCATTTTGCAACATTTTGACTAGTCAAATATGTATTCACATTGCTGTTTTCTTCATCATCTGAATCAAGGAGATCTGCATTCTCTACTTCTTTATCAGACAATTTTTGCTCCATTTCACTGTCACAGGAATTTTGGCTCTCATGGCCAATGTCAAAGTCATCATCATCATCGTCATCCACTCACACCATTCCTCTGTTATGAAAGCATGTATTTTACCATAATAGATCCTCTTCATCATCCATGCACAAGTAATCTGATGATTCACTTTTGACCTCCTCCAAACTTGCAAATCTGGTTTTTCATGTGCCATTGTACTGAATTAGGCCACTTCTACCAGAAAAGTCAAAGGAAAACTTTTTTTAACAAATCCTGGAGGGGTGTGGGTCTATTGGACCCTCTGTGATGCTCAGGTAAACATATGCAAAACAAAGTTACACAAAGCATAAGGTGGGGAATAATTGCATTTTGCCACTTTTGCACACATGCACACATCTTGCTGTTCATCATACCAAGTGGGTAAATACATAGATTGCTTTCTGTATCTCTCAGGGAGAGGTATGAAGATGCACAGCAGGCTACTATTATGGTAAAGTACAAATTTACAGTAGAAAAGTAAGGGATGGGACAACTGGACCCAGTCTTATGTTCCTTGGAGAACATACTTGGGTACTCCTTGGAGAACTCCTTGGGTATTATATGGAACCAACATGCAGACGAGCCCTCCATTTCCCACCCCATGTCTTATCTCAGCCACCTGGCTGCCTTCATCTGTCACCATTCAGAGCTTCTATGGGGCCAGAAGAAATTCACATCCTGGAAAGTACTCATCAAAGTTTACATCATGAGGAATATAATTCAGTAATTGCTACAAAAACAGTGTTCCCTGACTTTTCATAAGAATATTATGAACAGGAATTATCACCCTAGTCCATATCACCCTCGACCTATTTTCTTGGAAGGGCTCTATGCAAAGCATTTGTTATTTTCTCCCTTGTACCTACAACCTACATTTGGAATTATAATTGTGACAATGCAAATAAGTCCTAATGCAGATTTACTTACAAGTACTTTGTAATCTTGACTCAAACATTGGAATGGGATTACCACTGATGACGCATTTTCCAATATGGTGAACCATCTTGGTAAAGCTTCCACAGACAACAATCAATGTACAATCTGTGGTATTTTCCAACATAATAATTTCAATATTCAGTGAACACCAAAACTATACAAAATTACTTTGGCTTTGTACATCTTACAGAGCTAGGTTCTGTGGTTATTAACTTACTTTAAAAACCAAAAACAGTAGGTCATTTAAACTATATAGAAGGTAAGACAATTCTTTTTTGTGTGTGACTGTCTCAAACATTGCAGGATGTCTAAAATCTTTGACTTCCAACCACTAAATTAGCAGTGGTTCTCTTACTTTGTTAGGATGGCCCCAAATACCCCCACATAGTTTTTAAAGGAACATTCCCTAAAAGAGTGCTAACCTCACTGAGAATATCATCTGCATAGATAAGTAGAATAAAGACTGCTAAGAAGCTAAGGTAGGAAGGTCTGTGCATTGAGGTTAATAAAAGACTATTGGAACACATTGCTGTATAAATACACTGCGTTGGGTTAACTGAATTAGGTATGGTATATCTACAAAGCATGTGATTATGCCTACAATCCAGAGGCCATGGACAAAGGCCTACAATTCCATTTGCTCCCCTCTAGTCTCCTACCATCTAGCATGTCTTTACAGACCCCAGTGTTTCAAAGTCAAGTTCTCCCTCTGCTGGGGCTCCACAGAGGACAGAGAACATGATGTTCCTCTCTTGCAGTCACAGCCCTGCCTTTGAAGTCACAGCAACAATCCCCACGGTACAGCTATGGTCGTAATGCATCATTACCAATGGCACTTTAATTCCTCATGATCTCCAATAAAGAGCAGGATTGTGGCTTCACTGACATAACCAGAGTGTCCACTGAAGTGTTTTCTGAAATGCAAGTCTTCATCTAAATGAACCTGAAAACTGCCCATAGCTTTCATTCACCTTTAACAAGCAAATGCAGCATAATACTCTGCTATATTAACTAATATTTACCTTGTGTCCTTGACACTTTCAAAACAAACCATTACATCTGTTGCCTTTTGGAAAATAAGAAAATAAGAATAAATGGTAAGAAGGGCTATACAATAATAAACCTCTCAGAGATGAACCATGGTTCTTGTTACCCTCACCTCCTGGCTTCCACCCTACCCCAAAGGGGCTTATTCATTACATTAGGAGGGTTTTTAGTGGTCTATGTAGAATGCTTCTGAAATTAACTGTATGAAGAAACTTCATTTCAAGCTGTTGTTATAAGGGGTTTTCTGTCTAATGGATTTTATAACAGAGTTTATTCATTTTAATTTACATAAACTAGCTTCCAACAAAGGGGTGTTTTCATAGACTAACTCCATTATGTACTGAATGTCCTTGGAACTTCAGCTAAACCTTCTTGTTTTTTTATATATTGGTGGGTTCCAGATGGCAGTGTTACCACATACATGATTTATTTTTATAGTGAACCTGTATAATAAATCATGCTACCATACATATGAATATAAACGACTCCAGCTTTATTCAAAGAAAGCAAACATTTTTCATTCCTTTTGTTAGTTAAAAAATTTACTCATATACTCTGCAAGTCCCTTTCCATCTGATAAAAACTGACACTGTACTTCAGTGTTAATCAAACTCTCTATTTCAGTCTTACCAATGTAGACAGTATGTAGATGTCTCTTCTTTCCACTTTAGGTGGTTGATGTATTCAGATATACACAAAAAAAGTGTCATTAAAAATATGAGTGACAGCATGAAAAACATGCCCAACAAATATATCACATAATAAATAATGATTAATTAAAATTTCAATGACCAGATTATACAAATCACGACTATAGCTTATTGGTGAAAATTGAGTACCTATTTTAGCATCACTACCACATTTTAAAGATTTGGAAGAGACCATTTAAATGCTATTTTCATCAGGAAGATTAAACTTCTAGAAATGGCTACAGTCGTATTGGGTACAACCTGAACAATGAATGTTTCATGGACTAATAATAAAACACAATACTATCGGCAAGAATTTTTTCTCAGGGAACTCTGAAGGATTTGTGTAATATCGCTCTGAATTTAGTGAATTTTTAATTCAGTTACTTCTGCAGTAAACACATGCCCACATCCGTATATTTTACCATATAACGTGGAAAACAACCTTTGGAAATAATATTCAAGTTTTTCTAAGAATCATAATTTCCCTAGATGATCATTTAATCCACTAAACTATTAAAAGTAGATTCCATTAAAATAGATTTTACAGTACTCAAGTAGCACTCGAAGACTGATTTTCAAATCATGACTCACAGAGACTCCTTGTACATATTCCTCCTTCTCATTTCCGTCGTCTTTTATTTATCTGTTTATTTTTGAGACAGGGTGTCGCTGTGTTTCAGGCTGGCCCCAAACTCATGGTGACCCGCCTGCCCCACCCCATCCAGTGCTGGGATTAAAGATGTGCGCCACCATGCCCAGGTTCATTTCCATTAACATTTAAGTCACTTCAGTATTCATTTCTGGTTCCATGAAGACAAAGATAAAGAAACCAGGAGAAGATTTAAAGAGTTTAATTTGTGATTTGCAGATAAGATAAAAAGTTTCTAGAAGGAAGTTGAAGTTCCCGATGAAATGCTCATATATCATTTATAAATTTCAATAATCCGTGGCTTCAATACTCTGTCTGCTTCAAACATGGTTGATAACTTTTATATTTTTCAGTTATACCATTATTATTTAATTTGTCACACTGAAGACCATTTTGTATTACTTTGAGTAAGACTCAATTTCCCTGTTTAATAAAGGGCTATAATATCCTTGAGTGTCAAGAAAGGACTGTATCATAATTTTCACGTATGATACATTTTAATTATCCACAGAATATAGCACAAAATTTCATAGACTAGGTGTTGACAGATTATAATTAAATATCCATATTATTTGGACTATTAGTCTATTAAATATATATATAGAGAGAGAAAGAGAGACAGACAGACAGACAGAAAGTGAGAGCCAAAAAATATATACACACTTCAGAAAAAGAAAAATAGTACTTTTTTTTCAACAGATGGTGTTACCCTCATATGCGGGATCCTGGAGGATATCGTATATCTCAGAAAACCCACTACACTGCTGGCCCTTAGAGAAGAAGTTGAAAATGCATGCACAGCACTCTCAATAACCAAGGTTACCCAAGCTTGTTACCCAAGCTTGTTACCCAAGTACTGCTGTTCGCCATACTAATAAATGTCTGGAAATTAATAGCCACCACTTTGAGCATCTCTTGTAATTACAGAGGCCAAAGGTAACTTGTATTAATCTCATGCTGTCTCAGTAAATTTAGTATTAAAATATTTGTACAAGTTTTTCTTTTCCTGAAGTGTGTACAACATTTTTCAGTGGACTCTGTATATATAACTTTTCAAAATCCTTCAGACTGGTTTTCAAAAGAAAATAATGAAAAAACACAGTTTACAGAGCTTAAGTAAAGTTTCACACCCTTCAAAGACTATGAGGATACCAGATGGCAGGTTGTCAACAAAGGTATCTTGAGATGTTCACAAAAGACATGTATCATAGTCTAATCAAGAGAGCATCATTTTCCAAATAAGATCTTAAATTATGTACCAGTCAGGCAATCAGGGAATCATTGATCTGAAAACCTCATACTCATGCAATTAAACTGAGAAGGTTCGAGGTATAGGAGAGTACATCTCTTTTACTATGTCTTTATCCAAAAAAGTGTTACTTTTATTATTTACATTCTTCCACCATTCAAACCTAATATTTAGTTTGGGGCATAAGAACAAATAATAAATACTCTCATTCAGAAAAAAGATAGTAGTAGATATCCCCGGTATGGGTAATTGCAACTCCAAATCTTTCAGGGTAACTACTGTGAAGACCTCACTGAGAGGTGGAAAAAGACCTGTGATTGGGTCTGACACTCTGCTCTAATACCTTAGTGGCCACTGGTTCCATATTCTCAAAATTTCTTCTTGTCTGTTACACTCTTTGGTCACATCTTAAGTGGTGGTTTGAAAATATGTCCCTCTTGGAGGGTGACAAATGTTTGTATCTGCTTCCTCAGAATTCACAGGTTTGTCATATGTAGACATACGAGGAGAATAATTATGGTCATAACAAAATCATGTAAGACAGTTAAACTAATAGACAACAATGATTTCCATTCTTAACTTCACATAGCTGGTAGCTAGAGTAATGGACATTTCTTAGTTCTTCCTTCTCCTAGCACTAACAAAAGAACAGAAAAGTGAGTAAGTATGAGCAATATCTCAAAGAAATGATTAGTTACATTATGATTACTTCCTATCCTTTCTAGTAGTTTTTCTTCATACCTATGAGTTACTCAAATGTGTCTTCAATGGCTTTCCCCTGTTGTGTTAGAGTTTGTTTCTGTTATGTAAAATCAATGAATCATAATTGAAACATTCAAACCCAATTTTGGACACTACTCTCTGAAATGACCCATATTTGAAGGATTCAGAAATTTAGAAGAGGCAACTCAAGAGTTGAATGAAAATTCCCTACACTCCAAGGCAAGTATTCTGAACCTGGTATATTTGGATGGGTATCAAGAAATCCATGAATCTCTTGTAGTTATATATATATATATATATATATATATATATATAATGACAAGTGAATCTACCATGAAAAGTAGTCAAAGGAAATTCTCTAAAAAGAAAGGAAATGATAAATCTTGCAGCATCTGAAAGGAAGAAAGTTTAGCATAAAGAGCATTTTTCTCATGAGTTCTAGAAATTGATGGAAACAAAAATGATGACACCATCTTGCATCCAAGATAAGGATACTTGAAGGTTTGGAAGGGAAAGAGACTCAAATGGAAAAGAGGAGCATGTATTTCATCCAAAGGGACAAAATGTTGATACGAGTGGACTCTTACAAGTCACATGGTCATAGGTATAAGACTCAGAATAGCAACAACGAAAACTATTCAAAAGGATGCATTCAAAAATATATGAAGATGAAATCTAACAAATTGCTCTTCAAGTAACACATAGGAAAGCAAGAAGAGAGAAAGAAAAGAACAAGAACCATAGGGAACCAATAGTAAACAAACAATAAAATGGCAGATTGATATACTAACCTACCAATAATCACTAAAATGCGAAGTGTCTGTTAGATCACTCGAAAGACAGATATATTGAAAGTATTGATAGAAAGCACAATCCAGTTACACTGCTTACAGGAAACTGCCTTAAATTCAGCAAAGGTAGAAAAGTATAAAGATGCAAAAATTATGTAAATATTAACTTTTAAACACAAATTGCTATATTAATGGAGCAAAGAAAATGACTAGAGACAAAGTGGGATGTTACACAAAAATAAAAAGTTTCATCTGCTAGTAATGTGTACCAATCCTAAATACATAAACAGCAAATAATAGTCTCAACACACGAGACGAAAACTGGTAGAACTGAAAGGAGAAAGAGACACAGGCACAGGAGCGTGCCTCAGCCCCCTCAGCAACTGATAGAAAAACTAGGGAGAAAATCAGCAGTGAAAAGAGTCAGTCACTAAACATTACATACTGTGTGGTTCCATTTCTATATCATTGTAGAAGGAAAACAGTTTAGAAATAGAGGGCAGATGAGCAGTGTCCAGGGTTTGATTTAGGTATAAAAGGGTGAAACATGACACATGGTACCCTTGTGGTGATGGAAATGCTCAGTATCTTGACTCGGTGGTAGACGCCAAAATTTACACAGGTAATAAAATTATATAGGAATAAACACACATACAGCTGAGTACTGGAAATCTGAATATGATTGGTGTAGTCTATCAATGTCCACATACTGGTTGTGATATCACACTCTAGCAGAAGTCTGACTGACTCTATTGGTGAGGCATTTAAGGGTCTGGTTGGAGTTGTCTGGACTGGCTGTCTTTGGCTTGCTTTCTTCCTAAGTATGATTGGAGTTTTACAAGCACAAGGTTGACATCAGCAGGGCAAGTCCCCATAAATAGCATGATAAGGATGACAAACAATGACAGAATGGTGAGTTGTTCCTTAAAGACTCCAAAGAAGGGCTGGTGATATGGCTCAGCGGCATAAGCGCCTGCCTGGCAAGCGCGAGGTCCTGAGGTCGACTCCCACATAAAAAAAAAAAAGAAAAAACAAAACAAAACAAAAGACTCCAAAGAAATACTGATTGCTTCTTAGACTGTCAATCCACACCTATATTTCAAATACCCAAGATTTTAAACATCTCCTCAGTTATTTGAAATCAGTATATTAATTCTGGCTTTCAAAGTGAGAATAAAGCTACTTCGTTAGTGTTCCTCTCTGAGTGACTTTCCCATCGGCTGTGTTTGAATTAGTTGGAATTTTGTGTGATGAAATACAGAGTGAAGGCAAGTCATTTATGAAATAATGATGCTACATTGAAACATCTGTTGAAGTGTGAAAGGATTCCCAGCCTCAGATGCAAGGTTGAGTAATGGAATAATCCTCACCTTTGAGGATCTCAATCTAAGGCAGCCCGGGATGTGTACGCGTGGGGCAGTGACACAGCACCACCAGCCTCTCCATCTCTGCTTAATGTCTCCACCTCAAGCTGACCACATATAGCACAGCCGGGGTGAGAGATGCACCACGTCTGAGTCAACCTGATCCAAGAGAAGATGTCGGTACCACTAACGTTTTTCTGCTTTTCTTTTCCTGAATAACGACACCACATTCCTGAATAATACCAATACCATCTTCTGTAGCAAACGTGTGCAGTGTTACAGTCAGCAATGTATAGCGACCATGCACCCAGGCTCAGGGTGATCTTGGTCCACTTTCTGTTGCTATAACAAAATACCTGAAATTGGGTTCTATATAAAGAAGACAGGCTTCTTTATCCACAGTAGAGACTGAAAGTCTGAGATCAACCTCACCTGCAGCTGGGTCTCTGGTGAGGGCTCCTTTGGCTGGGTTAGCACATGGCTGATCAGGTCATGACAGGAACTCGTGTCAAAGGAAGTGATCACAGAGGTCACACAGATAGACGAGGTCAGACTGTGGGAAGGGCTCATCTTGCTAATTTATAACAAGCCTTCTAAATAACTAACGAGGGTTTGACAGATCGATATTAGTTTCTTCTGAAGGTAGCACCCAGTGACACGAGCATCCAGTGACTTCCCACCGAGACCCACCTCTAGGGAGCCCGCCACATTTCACTCACCTCTCGGGGACCAAGCCTCCAGCACAGGAGTCCTTGGGGGACAAACTGCATCCAACCGCGGATCAGGAAGCTTTGAGAGAGAAGACCTGCAGACAAGTTCGAATACTCTGAAATTCTGATGGCAAAGTGAGGTAACCGCTTGCATTTCAAAGGTGATCACTGTAATTCTACAGAAGTGACAAGCAGCTTGTTGAGACTTTCAAAAAATGAAGGGGAAGACTGACGTTTAGGACACTCTTGAGGGTCTTTCTGTTTCTATAGTAGGATGCAGAGTTCAAAGCAAAAGGGTGAAAACCCAAGAGCTAAGGCGTCCTGTGTGGCCCCTTCTCGGCTCTGTCTGAGGAGGGCTGGTCACTGAAATCACGTATGGACTGGTGCTCTAGCCTGGGCTTTGGCTCCTTTCTTCTTTTTCTCTGCAGAAAATTCCTTCTTGTGGTAACACGCTGAGAAAAGTTTTCATAAAGTGGAGAAACTTAGGACAAGGTGTCAGCCAAAGCCTCATTTTCCTATGTGGCCAGCAGAGGGCGACGGTGCCCAGCGCGCAGGCGGAGATGAGCGCGGGGCGACTTGGCATGGATGAGAACGCGGGCCATCTGGAGCCCCAGTGACCCATGTACCCAGCGGGGACGACGGCCCTTGACGACTCTTCTCCTGCCCGTGAAGCCCTCAGGCCGCTTAGCTGTCTTCTGACTGACTTGCTGCTGCACACAGCGGTCATCTCCCTGCAGACCCTAGCTCAGTGCCCCTGTTTGTTTTCTAAAAGGGACTGCGCGTCTTGCGGCTGTCTCACCGCTCTAGGCTTTGTTATTTCTTTCATGTGCACTGGTGATATTTTTCAATGCTGTATTTTAGAGGATTTTGATAAAGACGGAGATTAGAGGTACTATGAAACCCTTTCTCACAGGAAAATAGAGTTTTTAAAATCCTTTTTCTCATGTTATGAGGAAAATCATGAATCTATTTCTTTAAAGAAATGTGAAAGGTCAAAACCAAACTTGCTTCACTGAAGACATATATTTCACTGTAGAAGATCTGGAAAATATAAATCTGGGAAAACAACACAAAATGTATTTACAACCCCTTAACCAAGGGGTTGATAATTACTATCATTTAATTGAGTGTATCCACTGATTATCTTTTTTAATATGATACATGCTATGCTTGAAAGCATAACAATAGTATACATACTGGTTTAAAATATCTTGGTAATTTTTAATATTTCCGTATCATTCCTTACCATATAACATATAAGTATAACATATTATTAATCCTGTAAGGACAGACAATAAAGCTAGTTCCATGTCTTTGCTATTTTACAATTATTAACATTGTAACAAGGTACATAAAGTTTCCATACATTTGAATTTTCTTAGGAAAAATCCCCAGTAGAGAAATTGAAGATCAGTAGCTATTTTAGCACACTTAGGGTGTGTCCGCACGTTCTCTTCCAAAAGCACTGCACCAGTTTGTATCTTCACTAACAGCTATGAACCAATACCAGTAGAGTTCTTTTCTGTGTGCTTCACCAGTTTTATAGGACACACATAGTATTTCATTATTGTTCCAATTTGTATTCCTGTGTCTTTTCATCTTGAATTTCTCATATTTTCTTCAAGGATCTTTCCAAAAAGATTAGATTCAGATGTAAACAATAAAAGGTAAGAGTGAGTAGCAGCCAGAGACAGAAGAGAAATGTAGCGGTAGACTGTGAGTTTTCAGATATTTGAGATTTGATGGGACAATGTCACTTGCAGGGAGTGACGCTTTTACAGATGGCACCGGCCTGCAGTGAAATGAATGGTCTCCTGCAGGAAAAAAAAATCATCTGTTAAAACCTAATCTTTAATGTGATGGTGTTGGAAAGTGGAGCCTTTGAGAAGTGACTAATGAGAATAGAGCCTCCACAAATGGGCTGAGGGCCCCAGAAGGTTTGCTTGCCATGTAAAGACAAGAAGACCCCATCTACGATCCCGGAAGTGGGACTCACAAGACTCTGAATCTCCCAGTGACTTGACCTTGGACTTCCGCCCCTCCCGGGATGTGAGACATAAATTTCTGTTGTCTGTAAGCCAGCCAGTCTATGGCATTGTGTTATGGCAGCCCAAATGGATCAAAGCCATAAAATCAAAGAGGGGCTGTCAATGGGGATTCCGATTCTTGATTTTGATCACTCAGTTATGATGATTAAAAGAGTTGCTGTGTTTAGAAAGTCTAAATGCAAGAATTCTGGGACGTTCGCTTGAGGGAAGATTGTAGCTCAGGGGAGGAAACGTACTGTAAGAAGTCTTTCTTTACCTCACGGCCCAAATCCAGGAAGCAGAGAGTGAAAGGAGGAGCCAGGGAGAGAGATGCACCCTTCCAAGTGACACTCCCAGTGACCCAACTCTGACCAGGGCCTGCCTTCTAATGGCAAGTCACCTGTAGCGTCCACATAATCCAGTCACCTCCCATAAGCCCCACCTCAGAAAGCACGGAGATTTGAGGGTACATTCTAGATCTAAGCCACGATGTTCCACCCCTGGCACCCAAAACTCTCATGTGCATCTGTTTATGAAAAATGCATATCATTCATCTCGAAGGGCTGATGAAGTTTTAAAAGTTCCAGCATTGCTGAGAAGTCTAAATCCAAAGTCTCCCTTGAGCTCGAGGAAAACTCTTAGCTGTAAATCCCTGGAGAAAGGAAAAACAAAAGAAAAACCCTGGCAACATACAATGGCTCATGATAAACATTCCCATTCCAAAAGGGAGAAATAGGCAAATAGAAAGAAATCAGGTCAAAGCAAGACTACAACTCAGCAGGGCAAATATGAAATCCATAGCTTTCTATCTAGCATCTGAGGTAGGTAGTGATAAGGTGTGAGCTCCAAAGGGTTTGGGGAGCCCCACCCTTACAGCGTTGCAAGTAAAATGACAGAAATTCCAGAATTCTCTCCTACACTTCCTGCGCTCAGGTTCTGAACCAAACGCTCCTTTCTAAGAAGGTCGGTTTTATTTTCGTGGGAAAATAGTATTTCTAGACCACAGTATGAATGACAAAGTGCTTGTTACTATGGGCTTGTTCATTATTTCTAGGTCTTTAAAGATAAAAATACATCATGCATTCACACTGATTCTTTCACTTCAAATTCAAGACTATAGAATTTTTAATCTAGCCTCATATATACACAAACATATGCATACATTTCATACATTTATGTGCATACATATATATCTGAGATATATATATATATGTATATGTACATATTTGTGTATATCTCTGAAGAATCCATTAGCACCAATCTGTTTTATTTTATAACACACACATAATAGTCTCTGATAACCAATACCTGTACTAGTTTCTAGGTCCGAACACTGAAAACAGTTTTTTTAGATTTTGTTGTTGTTCTTTTAGGATGAACAAACAAATGTGTTCTGAAGTCACACAAATTCATTCATAGTGGTGATACTATCATCTAGACACACAACTGATATCATTTGTTCCATTTCCTTTCATTTATAAGGGATTACACTTCCAAATGTCATTTTATTTTATGGTCATGTAAAATATGTATATGGCTTAAAAAGGCAAACATATAAACAAGGCATATTCAACTCTAACATCTATCCTTGTTATTACCTCTCTCCTTCTACGGATAGCTTTTGTGAAAAACTGTAGCTATCCTTTTAGTTTATAATAAGCAAATGTAGTTTTTGGTCTCTTCTCATCCCCTCCAATAAAACTTTGTTAGTAAAAGGTAGCACGCTCTGCAAACTTATGAGCACATTGCTTTATTTACCTTACACTCTATTTGGAGATCATTCAGTGGAATATATAAAAACATTCATTTGTTTTTATAATGCTATGGTGTGGGTGTATCATAGTTTATTCATTAACTGCATAGTTGATTAATTTGAAAGTTGTTTTCAGCTTCTTACATTTACAAATTACTATATAATGGAAATGTCTCTGAATTTGCATTTTTTTTGTTTTATTACTTTCTAAGGCTTCACACCATTGTAGCTTCATAATAATACTGTACAAGTGAAATTTTGGGATGAAAGTGTTAATGCAGATATAAGCTTTCAAAAAGTGGCAAATATTATAATACTGCAAAATACTATCTCCATAGGTTGTCTTGTGCCACTTTGCATTTTCGCCACCAGTGAGGGGCATCAGTTGATGATGTGGGAGGCTGCCCACATTTTAAAATTATAGAATAAAGCTGGACATCGTGTTGTATCCCTGCAATCCCAACACCAGAGAGGCAGAGGCAGGAGGAGAGCAAATTCGAAGACAAACTGGCTATATAACAAGTTCAAGTTCGGTCTGGACTACATAGCAAGACACTGCTTCGAACATAAATTATAGAATAAGTGTTCAGTAAGATTACCAAATTTCCATAAATCTTCTTTTTTCCAGGCTGAACTTGTTTTACCTCTTGCACACTGCAGAAACACATCTATAGTCACAGCCACTAATAAAATTCTTAAGCAGGAAAAATTTGAGTAAGAAACTTTGGCAAGTACCAGGAGATTTCCTTCCAGATTGATGTTGCTTGTGATACTGAACTGATCTAAATGCACATTTTGCCTTTTCCACCCCACTACTAAAAATTGTATTCAATGACCCTATTGTTACCAATATGCTGAAAGTGTAGTATAAGGTGTGATCAAAACATATGGTGAATGTTTAAATATAAATAACATGATTTTTATTACAATAAGACACATTGTCATTAGTCCCCCTTAAAGATATTCCCCCTTGCTTCAGATCCACTTACCATTCTTTCTAGTTTCTAAAGCAATTCTGAAAGTCCACTTTCATGAATGTCTTTTCATGGCTGCCTAGATTTCTTGAACTGATTCAAAATGATTATGGCATTTTTTTGTCAAATATAAACATTACACTTTGTCCTCTCCACCTTATTCACCACATCTGGCACCATGAGCCCTTGTGATTTCTGGCTTTCCTCCGCAGTCAAAATGACGGCAGAAAGCAAACCCTTTAAATTAATTCAGAACCTTGAGGTAGCTAATACAGCACAGCCGAGACACACCCAAGAGGACTTCCAGAATTGCTTCTGAAACTGGCAAGAACAGTGGCAAAAAGGTGCTCAAAGTGAGAAGGGATGTTTTGAGGGGGATTAATGGTAATGTGCTTTTTACTATAATAATTTTTTAAACATTTAAATATCCACTGTATGTTTTGGTCACACCTCATATACTAGTAAAGCTATCTCTGAACTCATTAAGTTTATAAGCTGTCTCCATCACTAAATAATTATGTCGCATTGGATCAACATCATGCTCTTCCTGAAATCCATCCTGGAAATTTTATTAGTTCAGATTAAATTTAACTGTGCATAATAGATACTTCAAAAGAACATAATCTTAATCAAAATACAAGGGGTTTTTCTTTCTAATAAAGGAAGTCCAGAAGGAGAGAGCTCAGAGGTGGAACAATGGAGCCATCAAGAATCCACACTTTTATCTTTATCCTTCACTACCTTCAGTGTATAACTTCCCTCTTTTAGGCCAGGAAATGGCCTAAAATGGCTGCTTGAAACCAACCATCACAGCTGCATTACAAAATGACAGTTAGAATAGCAGAGACAAAAGTATGTACCACTCTTCCCAGCTGAGTGATCTCAATCAACCTAGAAGTCACATTAATGCCTGTTGGTGCATTTCACTGCCCAAAATATAGTCACAGGGTCATATCAAGCTGTAAGGGAGGCTAAAAATGTATGTTTCTTGGGACACAGTGCCTACCCTGTCAAATGAACTCATAGTTCTCTTCCTAGTGAGGAAGAGGAGACCCACTACCAGGGTAGGCAGCTAGGTGTTTCTGCTACAATACATTTGATCTTTCAATGCCTCTCTCATTCCCTGTGTTTCATTGCATATTGGTGTCATCACAGGAGCAACTTCTTGTAGGAGCCATGATAGAAGATCTCTAAGTTGCAGAATCAATGCAAGGAATTTGGTGCCTTTTAGCATTACAGTAGATGCTAGAGATACAAAGAGGAATAAACCAGTGCCACACATCAGTCTTTTTGAAAAAGTTTCCTCTCCCATGGCTATGTAAAAATTGACTGATTTTTATGGACAGACTTTTCCTTTTGCTGGCCAAATCCTCCTAAAAATAGATAGCAAGCCCTTTGCAATGCACTAATTTTTTAAAGTGTCTTTTTAAAAAAATCAAGGTCTTCCACAATTACACACTTAGCATATTTTTATAATTCCATTCCTTTTGAGTTGTCTTACTCTTTAAAATATCCCCTCATGAATTCTACCCATGTTCCTCTGGTTTAAAAATCTATAGATTGTACTTTCTCTATATTTTCACTCACATTTATTATGAATTCTAAGATGACATGGTTACTTTCTTCTGAGTTTCTTTGCCATTTTATTTCACCTTGAGTTTTTTCCCAGTTGTTGAGACTTGAAGCATATAGATAATGTTTTGGCTTCTTGTTTCCATCTTCTGAAAAGTGAGCCTAAGGACAGAGTTAGTCAACAACTGCTCAAAAGACCTGCATTCCCCAGAAAGTACATTTCTTCCAATATTCAGGTAATCCAATTCTGAAATTCATCATGGACTATGGTTTATTTGCACTACTTATGCACACAAAACCGGGGGAAACTACCACAGTGTGCACGGGAGGGAAGCAATGGGACAGGTTTTCTGGAAAGCCAGTAAGTGGATAGATGCACACGCATATCCCCCCCACCGGCCCCATGGCAGGAAGCCCTTCTCCTCCCTCTGCTTTTCAGGAGCACATTTTTCATGCCCTGCATACCAGCTCTTCTCTGTGCCTTTATTACTTGCACTTATACCTGGTTCATTCCTTATTAGGGTGAAACTTCTTTGAAGGTCAGTTTATGTTTTAATTGTCTTTGTATCTGTAGCTTTAAAATGACACCTGGGATAAAGTAAGCACTCAGTAACTGTTTCTTTAACCTCCCACTTCCCAAAGCAGAAGGCGCGAAGTCCCTCTGCCAAAGCATTGCTAACAACTGCCAAGGGAAACATAATGCAATCATGCAATGCTGCTGCCATCGAAGAAGTCATTCCTTTAAAACGCCAGTGAAGACAGGAAAGTCCAAGACACATTCCTCCAGAAACACATGCACACACTCACTGCGGAATGCCTTGGCATTCTCTCTTAAGAATAGCTCGGTGAGAGCCCAGCAGAGGGGAAAACGAAACCAGAGACTAACACGTGGTCACAGACGCAGGCGCATCTCACCAGCACTGTGAGGCCAGGGTCAAGTGGATTAGCAAGGTGAGCAGTTTTCAGGTGGGAAATTCCGCAAGACCTATTTATTTGTTAAAGTCTACTTGCAGACAGTGGTCCATATACAAATAAAATCCTTTTAAACTAACATTTCCTGGGGCTTTATTCTACATTTGCCTTTTGTTCTGGCCAACAAAACTCAGAGGGGAATAACATTTTGTCTTTGCCTTTCTGTTGCATCCAGCAGGGAGAAAAGGAAACATTTAATCATGAGTATAAATGAGTTGAATTCTAGGGTCTACTGACCAGAATGGATTGTAAATCTTAGAGAGTAACCAATGCTGTAAGACAGATGATTTCTGGATGAAGCAATGAAAGTACAAGGTAAGAACTAATGAGGTTTAAGTTGCCTGAGAGGGGAGGGGAAATGTTGGAAAATGTGTAGAGAAGAGGGTGAGTCCACAAGTGATGGTGCCGCCATGCCACACCAGGGAGCCTCCACGAGGCCTCTGTAGGAGGCCTGATGTCCTGAGAACAGTCAGACAAGCTTAGCTCTACACTTCATCACTCCAGTGGAATCATGGTGGATGCATTAAAAGAGTGGTGAGTGGCTTCTGGTAACAAAGGAACACTGTTAATCACCTGAACAAAAGGGGTTGAAATCTGACATTAAAGATAGAATAAAAGAGGGAAGAGAGGGCAGAGATCTGAAGAATGGCCCACACATAGTATTACAAAGCCTGGAGAGGGAAGAGAGAAGGAAGGGACACAGGTAAGGCTGAGGTTTATCATTTAGAGAATGAGGCTGATGTTTATGGCACAAAGAAAGAAAAGGAAAGGAAGAGAATGTACAAATTCGGGGCTTCCCACAAAAAGCTGAAGTGTAGAACACACTAAATGGAGAATTTCTAATGAGTCTACTTTTAATAAAATGTTTCCTAGGTGCTGTGTGGCTCACATTTATAATCCCGGCACTTGAGAGACTGAAGCAGAAGGGTTATGAGTGAGTTCAAGGTCAACCTGGACTATATCATGAAATCTTGTCTCAAAAAAGAAAAAAAAGTTTCCTCAATATTGTAACATCGTGGATCTTTATGTACATAAACAAATCTGCCAAAATAATAAATAAAAATTAAAGCTTCATCATCTAATTTCAAATATGTGTATATGGTAGAAAAGTAAGAGATCAATACGCTCCGTCTCCAAAACACAAAGCCAATTCATCGCTTATTTAAGGAATAGAGAGCTCTGCTGGTCAGACATAGAATCACTGAACAAAGAAAGATTACACAAAAGGCTTGAGGCGGAACTTGTTCCGGACTATGGAGGTGACAGAAGCAGGAGAACGTTGCCACAGTCTTAAGAGCCGTGTTTAGTGTGGGTGACAGGGTGCGGTGAGTTCAGCCTTAAATGCACGTATAGTTTTTATCATGTGCTGCCCAACGCTGACTTGGAAATGTTTGGCTTCCCCTGACTGGCTGGTTTCCACAACTGTGTTCACTACTACACCAAGTTGTCCCTAAGTGGTTGAATAAGTTTAAAATCAGCCCCGGTGTTTACCTGTTATCAAAATCTTTGATTAAAAAGGAATAAAATTAGCTTTTCATCATTACTGATTAGCAGAGCTATAGAACTTTTAGGCTTTTTCAGGAGCATGGGGACTTCCATTTTACTTTATTCTCAATAATTATGAGACCAGTATGGTAATGACCTAACAGGTTATTTCACCGCTTTGCTGATATGTGCATCTTGTTTTAAAAAGTATTTTCCTTGTTTAACTTCCTATAACAATAAACAAATAAGCAAAGATTTCTAAAATTGTGAAATGCTTTGAATTGTGCGATCTCACCAGTTAGTCCATTATGATTTGGCCATCACTTAACACATCTTTTCATTTTGTTTATTTTCATGGCGTTGCCTGCTCTATGGGAAAGATTTCAAATTTGGTACTGGAGGGACACATTTTAATTCAAAATGGTTTCTTACTGAACTTAATGGCTACATCTGTAGGTTGTGGAGTCTCCTTTGTAAATTAGTGGCAGTGCCTGTCAAACTGTTTAGATACTTTGAATTCTAGGGTCATTTTTGGAAAGGCACCATTTGCTTTCTGTGCAGCTGATGTCTGGGGCTATATGTGCTCAGCTGTAGTGCTGCTCCCAAAAGACTGACGGAATGCTTGCTAAACACATATGCCTGTGCACACGCGCCTTCTCACGGGGGATCAGCAGAAGGTCTGCATTTTTTGAAATCCACTGCACTGTTGATATTGTGATGTAAGTTTGGGAGCCATTTTAGCTTTTAACATGCTGAAAAGGGATTCAACCTCAAACATTATTGAATTGGAAATTGCATTTACATCCAGATTCTATGTCATGTAGCTCTTATTAGAATACTTACTATAGGGGACTGGAGTTGCTTTCCTACTTGTATCCCTCCTGAGGCTTCAAAGTCCCTAGAGACTCAAGTCTGTTTCCTTCGTTTCTTGGTCCTGGTGCCTGAGAGAGGACTTGATGCAAAATAGATGCTCAATATGTGTTTGTTAAATACAGGAACCAGTAATTTTAATATCAGATGCCAAAGGGTTTCTTGAATGGAAACAGAAGTAACACCTTTTTTTTTTTTAATTGTGCTTACTTCCAAGTTTAAATCAACTATAAATAGTTATAATCCCCAAACAGGAAGAAATATTGGCAGCAATCATGTCAAGCTCTGTATTTTATTTATAAAAGTTCTTGAAAAACTAAGCAGAGAAGAGAAGAGTTTTTTAATAGTAACACTGTGATCAAGAATAGATCTCTATTCTTAATCCAGTGCTTTTGCTATCACCCCTTATTGGTCTTTTTACGTGTACTTTAATTTTATCTAGCAATCTAATAATTTTTTAAGCATTGTGTCTCTATCATTGCCATCAAACTTTAGCCTTCATCTTTTCCCTAGAATCAGATTTGGAGAGGAGCGTACTTGTGGTCAGTATTTTTGCCAATACTAAACCACTAACCATGTTCCCCGTTGTCACTGGATATTTCAAGCTCATTCCCTCAGCTTTTTCCTTTACATGCTCACACTCATGCAAAACTACTTCCAAAGAAAGGGATTCTAATGACAAAGAGGAGTAGGAAAGAAAAGAAAAATAGTATAAAGCCTATTTCAATCTTGATTAAACATGAAAATATTTTGTAAGCCCATGATCCAACATGTAAAAAGGAAACCATTGTCTTTTCCATGAGTGGTTACAATCGTACGTGTTAAGATCACTCATTCCTTCTTTTCTTAAGCAGAAACAAGTATTACAACTCGACAGTAGAGAAACTATGGTTGAGGAACAAAAATAGAAGTGTGCCTCTAGTAAGAAAGAATAAGCTAGAATATATTGGTATATGTGGCTTTTACAAGTGGTGTAAACTGAATCTCACTTTATAGATATTGAAGAGCTCTTAAAACTATTAAAGACTCCTGGGTTAAACTTCTGTAAGTGAAAAAGAAAACTGAGAAGTACAAATACAAGTGTCCATAATGTATGTCTGTCAAGGTGGACACTTGGCTGCTTATGATTCTCTTTTTTGCCCTAAAATGGGACACCTAGTTGACCTGGGAAAAAAAATAAAGGATGGCTGATATTTCAATCTAAAGCATTGAAAATGGGCAGTACCATTTACCTGTGGACAATAGAAGAAATCAAATAGAGATTAGTGAAAATTTAGTTGTTCTTCTGAAGAATATTTAATGAACTGCACCAATTCTGACATGTCGAACTTGTTTTCTCCAGGGATCTACATTGTGGCAGAAGTTCAGAGTACATCTATGAGGGTCAGAAGAAGTCTGAGAATGCTGGAGTGACTGCTAGGGAATAACTAGGGGAGGATGTAGAAGCATTCATATCTTTGGATGATCAAGAAAGTCCAAGTAAATCCTCTGATATCCTTCCACTCCTACTTTTCAATTCCCGAATGAGATAATATATTTGGAAAAATGATCATTAAAATAAGTAGGCTTTTAATGTTCTTAGGCACAAATGCCAGTTTTATTTATTTATTGCCTATAAAATCTGTTAAGTGACTGATGTTGTTCTGTGAGGGCAAGGATGGAAAGCCACTTCAGGATGACATGCCCTCTTGCACAGGTGCACTATTTCAAGAAAACTGGACATTCCTCGGAATAATAAAAGGTAAGACAGTTTATTTATAGTTACTGATCCTGACTATGCATTAATATATCCAAGCATTTTTAAAATTACCATTGTCCAGGTATGACAAGTCAACTTGATATCAGTATCAGAGCGAATAGGATTCCAGAATGTTTTTTAAAAGTTGAGAATACTTTACTTAAAATGTAAAATTTTAATTTAAAATCTGTTTAAAATTTAAATTTGTTTAAAAGGGATGTCCTGCTGACTAAGAGGTTTCATCACCAACTTCTGTCCTCAGAAGAGATTCTACCTGCCTCCTTGCCCTACCAAGGTTGCTTTGGATTAAGTCCTCTTCCCTTGTACCCTGTCCTGTTACAATTGTCTCCTAGCCCCTCTCCAAGCCCCAGTCCCCATTGCATCCCTTCATTCTCCGCACAGCTACAAGGGTCTTGCTAAAAATGAATCTGACCATGACGTTCCTCAGCTGAGAGCTGCTGGCTCCAACACCTGTCTGATACTGGCTCAAGTTCAAACTCTTCCGCTTGGCACTTAAAGTTCTCCCTGGTCTTTCTGTAGTTTTGTTCTCCGTACTCAAACTTCAGTGGTCCAGGTATATTAGATGTCAGTCTCAGGAAGGGGGAATTACCAGGTAAAATACAGCACGGCCAGCCAAATTGGAATTTCAGACAATGGCAATTCAGTATTTGGGATATACTTAACTGAAGATTTATTTAGTGATCATCTAAAATCAAAGTCAGTTGAGTGTCCTGTATTTGCATTTGCTAACCTGGGCACCTACCCTAGAGGGAGCCCTGGAATAGGCGAACCCTCACACTGGCCACCCTTCCTGACTGCCAAACTCTGGCTGAGGACCCGGCTCCTTCTCCCAAATAGGCCTCCTCCGTCAGTGAGCAAGCTTCTTTCCTCAGACTTCCCTTCAAGGTAGGGTTCGTCTCTATGCCTCTTTCCTCGCCATGCTTGCAACTCCCAGGAAAGATTGGGGACAATCTGACCTCAGGAGCTGAAATACTTATCTTTGTAATCCTAGGTCCTAGCAGCTCCTGGACACAGCACTCCAGGGAATCCTGGCCAGTAAAGTAGGAACATTACCTTAGCTTGTAGCTGTAGAAGCATTGCCCTTTCAGGAACATTACCAACACCCTCAGTTCACTGGTCACAGCCCAGGCCTGAGGACACTGTACCCTCCAAATAGTACGGCATATTATTTTGGGATTCCTTTCTCTCCTTTACAAAAGCTTCTCTTTTACGCTTGTTTATTTTTGTTGTTAGTTTCCTTTTGAGGAACCTCTATATAAGGAAAGGTCTTTAAATATTGTTTCATTTAACCCTCACAATAACTATGTGAGAAGGGTGGTTTAAGGGTTGGCCATGGGAATTTTAAAGTTCAGGGAGACAATGAATGTTATGGTTATATCTAAAATGTCTCCCAAAATTGGTATATCTGTGGACGGTGATTAGATGCTGGGAAAGCTATAGCTAACTTGCTGTGAGGCAGTGAGACTTAGGTGGAGATAGGCCCCTGGGGCATGACCTGGAAGGATACACTCTTGTTCTTGGCTCTTCCCCTCTGTGCTTGCTGGCTGCCATGATGTGAGCAGCTTTCTTCTGCCAGACCCTTCCACCATGCCCTTCCTGCCTTGGAGCCAGCAGACTATGGATTGAATCCTCTAAATACCGTGAGCCAACAGCAACAACAAAAACAACAAAAACCTCTCCTCCTTTAAGGTGTTGGGGTATTATGTCCCTGAAAGGAGAATGTGACTAAAACAATTACCACAAGATAGCAAGAATCACTCTTGGAGTTGAAGCCAGGTGTATGAGGTAGCCAGCCTCCACAATAGCCCCAATGACCCCCATCTTCTTGATATTAACAAAACACTCTAGTGTAGCCCCTCTCCCATGCTGTGCCAAGTTGAGCTGTGACTAACAGCATACGGCAGAAGCATACCACTTCTAGAGGAGGTACAAAAGATTGTCCCTTTTATCTTGGGTTCTCTTGTTAGCTCCAGCTATCTCTTCTCCTTGGATCTCTCATTGCGAAGTAATCAAGCTTCCATGTTGGGACTAGGATCACAGAGAGACCTACATAGCAAGAACTGAAGCCTCCAACCAAGATCCAGGGAAGAACTCGTTCTTACCATCAACCACTTAAATGAGCATTGGGGAGAATTCTCCAGCCCAGAAGGCCCAGAGACGACTATAGTCAAGGCAGACATCTTGGCTTTAATCTTGCAAGTGATCCTGAGCTGGGACCATGCAGATAAGCTGCTCCTAGCTCCCTGACCCTTGGACATTAGGTGGGGTAATACATTTTTTTAACTGCGTTTATTTAGAAATCTAGGAAGGTTTAAGGAGATGTTATTGGGCGTCAAGCTGACTGGTGATGGTTAAATGTGATTGTCAGCTTGATTGTATGATGAGACATTGAGAGGTGATTGGATTAATCCATTGATGAGGTCAGAGCGGGAAGGGCCATTAGAAGGCGGGGCCTAGTTGGATGGAGCAGGGAGTGTGCGGATGTGATTCTGAAGGACAAAACTTCCCAGGCTCTTTCTCTCACTGTGCTTCCTGGCTGCTGTGAGGCAAGTAACTTCGCTCCACTATGTCCTTCCACCATCAGCACAGGCCTAAAGCAGTGGATCCAGCTGAGCACGGACTAAAAAGGTGAGTCAAAATAAATCTTTCCTCAAGTTGTGCAGGCCAGGAGTTTAGACCCAGCATTGAAATGTGACTAATATACTCCCACCCTTTGATCTCTCACTGTGAGGTGAATTGGTTGCTATGCTGGGACCAGGATTGTAGAAAGACACACATGGCAAGAACTGAAGCTCCAACCAAGATCCAGGGAAGAAATGATTCCTGCCAGCAAACATTTCAGTGCATTTGGGATAGAGTTCTCCAGCCCGGTGAGCCCAGACGGCTTCACTGTAATCCAGTGAGTGACCCTGAGCTGGAAGCACCCGGCTGAGCTATTCCTAGATCCCTGACACACGGACACTAGGTGGGTATATAAATACTTTATGTTTTAAGTTGCTACATTTTGGGATACCTGTTTACAGAGTGATAGATAACTAATACATAGGTAGACACGTTAATTTTTCTCCAAGAGGTTTTTAAATGTAGTTAGGTAGAAAAATCTTGTCATCTCTGAATTGATGTTGGTTCACTCACTGACTGCCTCAGCTCGTCAGAGGGTGATAGGTACAGACTTTATCTTGGGCTGGAGTTCTATATAGCACTCAAGCCTTACTTCTACTGTATCAGATATGGAACAAAGATAGACTGATGACTCCTTTTTTTAGCATTTAACAGTTGGAGAGTAAACAGCGCCTCTTAAACTCTTGACTTACTCTGAGGTACTGGTGGGTGGTTATTTATGGTTGATTTTTGAATTATGACTGCGTGACATCGCCATATGCAGTTTGCACAGTATTTATTGAGCAGCCTTTAATGATAAATAGAGTGAGAAACACCAGGCAGAGAATATGGTAATAACAGTACATAAATTTTATTTTCATTTAGCATGAAAACACCTGATTTCCTTCAACATTATAAACATGTCACATTATTAGGGAGTGCAAGGTTGATGAATTTAGACTTCATTTAGACATTGTTTTGAATAGAAAATTTACTTTAGCTCCACTTGCCTCCACCATTACAGATCATTTTGTTTCAACTTGTTTTACTTCAGTTTAGTTTGTTTTACTTGAAAAAAAATTCCAAAGAGAGAAAGCAAATGTAATATTTTTCCAGGATGGGACTGGTTATGCTAAAGATATTTCACTTCTTATTATCCAGAGAAACAGAAAATCAGCCTCAAAATAGAACACTTTATGGTCAGAGTTAGCAAATATCCTATGTTTTGTAGTTAATAAACACGATTAAAGTTAAGTATTCAGAAGAAATGCTTCTAGATTCCTTTTCAAAACAAAATGCAAAGAATGTGCTCAGTAATTATGTACAATTTTGTCATTAGCTAAGGAAGGAAATTTCAGGCTAGGAAGCAACTTATTCCTAGACATAATGTTCAAGAAATTGTACTTTCAAACTTAAATCACTGCCCTGTAGAAAGACAGACCACTGTCCAAGCAACAGCCTCATTGCTGTCAAGTTCATGACTTATTTCATTAATGCAATACATCCCCTAGCACTATGGGCCTATCAGTTGTTGCAATAGAAACTCCTTCTTTTAGAGTTTATCATTCAGGTGTTAAAGTATAAAGGTTCTGCTTTCCCCAATCAGGCAAGAGGAAGAAATAAAAGAGATATATATAGGAAAGGAAGACTATCCTTATTTGCAGATGACATAATCCTTTACATAGCAGACCCAAAAAAATTCCACCAGAAGTGTCCTAGAATAATAAATTCAGCAAAGTGGCAGGACACAAAATTAACACATAAAAATCTCAAGAAAGAAATCAGACAAACAATCTCTTTCATAGTAGCTTCAAAAAACAGTAAATACTTAGGATTTACCTAAATAAAGAAATCAAGGACTTCTATATGGAAAGGTATTCCACTTTGAAAAAAAGGATCAAAGAGGTCCTTAGGAAATGGAGACATCCCCTATTCTTAGATAGGCAGAACCAATATTTTCCAAATGCATATATTGCCAAAAGTGATATTTGATTGATCCAATTCCAATCAAAATGACAACATTCTTCACAGAACTATAAAATCAATCTTAAAATTTATATGGAACCAGAAGAGTCCCAGAATAGCTATGGAAATTATGAGCAAGAAAAGCAAAGCAATAGGCATTACAATCCTGAATTTCAAGTTGCACCACAAAGCTACCATGATAAAAACAACATGGTACTGGCACAAAAATAGACATGTTGACCAGTGAGAGAGAACTGAGGATGCAGAGACATTTCCATGCTTTCAGCCATCTGATTTTTGACAAAGAGGTCCAACACATAAACCAGGAGAAAAGACAGACTCTTTAACAAATGGTACTGGGAAAACTGGTAATCTATTTACAGAAGAATAAATCTGACCCATACTTCCTTCTCATAATATCCTAAAGTCAAATCATAATGCTTCAAAGAGCTAGACATAAAAACAAAAACACTGAATCTGCTGGAAAACAAATTGGTAAAACTCTTGAAGACACATGCATAGGCAAGGATTTCCTAAACAGAACTCTAGCTGCACAAAAATAACACAATCAACAAATGGGATTATATCAAATTAAATTAAATAGCTTCTGCACAGCAAAGGAAACAATCAGTGGAGCAATGAGACAGCCAACAGAATGGGAAAAAATTTTAACAGTTACTCCTTGGACAGAGCACATATATCTAGAATATATGAAGAACTAAAAAATAGACCAGCCAAGATAAAAGACCCACTCAAAAAATGGGCAATTGATATAGACAGACACTTCTCAAAAGGAGTACAAATGGCCAATGACTTATGAAAATATATTCAGCATCTTTGGCTACTAGAAAAATGCAAATCAAAATAAAACTGGGATTCTATCTTACTCCAGTAAAAATGGCTATTATCAAGAACTCGGAAAACAATAAATGCTGGGGAGGTCGTGGGGAAAAAAGAACACTTTTATAAGTTTGTGGGAATTTTAAACTAGGACTATCTATACCTATATCTATATCTATATCTATATCTATATCTATATCTATATCTATATCTATATATAGATATATATAGATAGACAGATTTCAATGGTTAGGTTCAGTGTTGACGTTATGGCTAAATTTGATTTGATTCTCATCCGACTCAGTTTGTAAGCAGAATCATGGAAAGAATTAAGTTTGTGAACCTAGGTACCACCGAGGTACGACTACCATATATAGATCAATTTGCCAAGATGAATGTAGTTACTACAGCAAAAATTTTAAAAAGCAAAAATAAGAAAGGTTCTTGTTGATATAAAATCATGGTATGTTTTCAGTGTGCGTGCAAGTATGGGGATGTTAGGCTTATGTAAAAAATGGGAAAAGAAAGAAAACCTACACACTCAGTTCATTTTCTATGATATAATAAAATGCCTGAGGTTGGGTCCTTGATTAAAAAGAAGTGTAGCTCACAGTTCCAGAGGACTAAGACCTGGTATCAGCTTCTGGCGAAGGTCTTGCTGCATACAGCACCATGAGCGGTAAACGCAGGTGGCATGGCCAAATGGGAAGCCAGACAACAAGCTGAAGAAGCTTAACTCACTTCGTAACAACCCATTCATGAGTTCACCAATCCAGTCCCTTGGGACCTAACGCCTTTTCGTGGCTCAGCATTAATCCCTTTGAGAGTGTTGTCCCCAGTTGCCTTCCACCAGGCTCCACCTCTTAATGGTCCCACCAGTTCTCATTCTCATCACATTTGTGTCCAAGCTTCCAGCACATGAACTTCTGGGGAGCCGTACCATACCCAAACCATGGCACACTCCTAACCGCCATGCTGGCTCTGGTAACGCAGAATGATGGAGACTTTCTGTGATTCAGTATTGCTCTTTTTATTTGACATGTGGCTGGCCTACAAGTGGGTCTGTAATGACTCAGGATTATTGGTTAAAATTTTTTCCCAAAGAAACATTCAGATGTGGTCATGGAATCGAACACCCTGTTAGCCAAGTTTGTTCTAAACTTTATTTTGCAGATAATTAGGTGATGTGGTCACAGGGTGGGAAGTGATGTAGGAGAAGCAGAAGGAGTACTGAGATTCTAATTTCTCAAGAGGGATGGCCAAATTGTGGGGTGACTTAAAGAGAGGTGCCAGGATTCATCCAGAGCACCATAATTTAGAAGGAGGAGATAATTTAAAGTAACAATTTGAAACCATTTTGAGATTTTTTAAACTCTAGTTCTTCCCTTCCATGTCTTTTCCAGCCCTAAAAGTTTTGGCCAGTGTGTGGGTGAATCAGCAGATCTAGAGAGGGTAATGGTGGGTGGGGGGCAAAACCACTTTACAAACTTTGGGCAACCAACTGTAATCCCCTTTATTCTCCCTTGCATTGATTAGAGGGCACACTTTGGACTGCTATGTCTATAAATAAACATTTCTAAACAAATACATATTAGTGTGCATTCTCTTGACTGCAGATGACAGAAACCAAAATCAGATAAGGTGAAGGGAGAGATAAAAGAAAGCTTTTGGTGCATAAATTGAGAAAAACATCAAGCCATGATTGTTGCATTAAAGTTCTGTTTCCCAACACACTGAAACTAAATCTGTGACAATATCACCAGTGTTGGATGTCTCAGCTCTGTCTCCTCCTAGTTGACTTCCTATTCATGTACTCTCCCAATAAGGTAGGAAAGATGCTCCTGGCGCTGCACGTGGATATAGCCACCACAGCTCCTGATCCCAGAAAGATATCATTTTTTTAGGGGTGAATGTCTTGGATTATATTTTCATAAGTCTGGGTTAGGTCCTGTACCCATCTTTCAGTGAATTATCATGGGAAATAGGATAAAGTATGCTGATTAAGTCTCATACTCATTCTAAGACAAATAAATTACTATAGCAAATAGGACGGGGTGTGTTTATGGACTGGAGTTGAACCATAGGTCTAGAGGTATGGTGGTTTCCTAGAAGAGGAGATATTTAGTACATAAAAGAAGTTATGTTTGCTATTGTGCTATTGAAATGGTAACTCTATGAAAAAATTTCTAAATCAAATATCTTATGAGGGGTCAGTGTTAAGAATGTTCAATTCAACAACCACAGAAGTTTTAAAACAGGCGAAGGAATTAGACATTCCTCCAAAGATATGCAAATGACCAATAAACCAGGATAGTTACGAAAATGCAATCCAAAACCACAATAAGATATCACATTACACCCATTAGGATGGTAACTCTGAAAGAAGAAAGAAGGAAAGAAAGAAAGAAAGAAAGAAAGAAAGAAAGAAAGAAAGAAAGAAAGAAAGAAAGAAAGAAGGAAGGAAGGAAGGAAGGAAGGAAGGAAGGAAAGAAAGAAAGAAAGAAAGAAAGAAAGAAAAGAAGGAAGGAAGGAAGGAAGGAAGGGAAGGAAGGGAGGGAGGGAGGGAGGAAGGAAGGAAGAAAGGAAAAAGAATACAGAAAATAACCACTATTGAAGACGTGGAAAAGAATTTTTGAACACTTGAGAGCTACCAGTGGAAATGTACAGTGATGTACCTATCATGGAAAACAGCATGGCAACTCTTCAAAACATTAAAACTGGAATTAACATGTGATCCTGGAATCCTCCTTCTGCATAGATACCCCAAAGAGTTTACAGTGGGAATTCAGAGATATTTCTACAATCATAGCACTGTTATTTGCAGTAGCCAGAAGTTAGAAGTAACCTAACTGCCCATGAGAAAACAAATGCATCATCAAAATGTAGTGTAGCATACAATGGAGTAATATTCAGCCTTAAAAGGGAAAGAAATACTGACACAGGCTGTAACAAGGATGAACTTTATGGTCATTACGTTAAAAGACATAAACACCCAAGAATACATACTACACAATTCTGCTTCTAGAGTCAAATTCTTAGAGATAGAAAGTAGACTGATGGGCACCAAGGAGTAAGGGGAAGCGAAGACGGGAAGTTAACGTTCACTGGGTACGAAGTCTCAGCAAATGGAGAAGAGTTCTGTAGGTGGGTGGTGGTGATGACTACGCAAATGAACGTACTTAACACCACCGATAGTGCACTTAAAAATGGTCAAGACAGTAACTTTTACCTTCATTTTACTGATATTTTAAAAATCATGTACATTATAGAATTTTAGGAAAGCTATAAGGCTCATGACTTTTTATAAAAGTATATTCTGCACTTACCCTCTATGAACTTCCTTGCAAACATCTTCCACATAGCGCCCCGCTGAGATTTGTGTTCCCCACATCAAGCAGCCCCAGAACCTTCCTACTTCCCCACTCTGGTCAAAGCCTGTCTGGGACCCTCCTTGGGATCACGCTTAGGTCAGGGTGCCTACAAGCCAGTAGTGCCAAGTGCTGTTGACATGGGTGTTGTACCCAGGGATGGTGATTTGAAAAAAAGGAATCTGGAAAATGTGTTCTCACTTAAATCCTAACCAAGTCAGGAGCTTTAATTGGGTAGTTATATCCTGGGTCTTCATAAAAGGCTGGAGGTAATTGCAATGCCACGGCAAATCACCAGGTAAAGAATTATTACTTAGCTCGAAAAATAATATTTCTGCTGCATGGGGGCCATTTCTCACAAAGGCAACACAGGAGTGACTTGGATGGCATTTGTATCTATGGGGAGAGAAGATTACAGTTCACTCCTCAGCTTTCAGTTGCACCTGCTTTTTTTCTTAGATCCTCACTCTCCCAGCTGTGATAAACTGAACTGCAGTAAATGTAGAGCAGACACAGTGCAAAGAGCCAACTTTGCACTCCAGGTAATACCATTAAACAGCCCTGTATTCCAACTCTGTCTGTGTCACCTACAAATCAGATGACCTTGGGAGGCCAGTTAAATTATACGGTGAAAATAACACTACATAATATTACCGACTCTCAGGAGTGGGATAACTAAATGAGGTCTCAAAACCTGGCATGGTCGTGCACATTGTAATCCTAGCCCTCTGTGAGGCTGAGCCAGGAAATTCAATCCCAGCCTAGGCAAATTAGCAAGATCCTGTCTCAAAAATAAAGAGGGGAGGGTGCTGAGGACGTAGCTTAGTATGAAGGCCCTGGATTCAGTACCAAGAAAAATGTGGTAAAATAGGGTAAGCTCCTGTATTATTATTAGTCTCTTCAAATTTTAGTTTCCTTCCTCTTCCTCCCCTCAGCCTGCTTGTTCTGGAGCCAATTCCAAAGCTACGATGGGATCAAGGCTTGACCACATTGTACACACTCCCTTTGTCACCGTGGTACCATCTCTTTGTGTCCTGTGGACACCAAGTAAATGAGTAAAACAACAGCAAAGGCTTCAAGTATATAAAAGAAGATACAAAGATGAACATGTTTGCGCTGCCTGGACAGAAGCAAGGGAAATTCTCCCCGCCCCCACCACTTGGTACTGGGGAAGGAACCCAAGGCCTTCACAGTGAGCTACATGTTTACGCCCTCTTTTCATTTTGAGACATGGTTTTGCTAAGTCACTAAGTTGACCAGGCTAGGCTCAAATTTATGACATTCCTGCCTCAGCCCCTTTTCCATTCTTTAAAACCAGTTCTTCAGTCAAGCATAACTATATTGACCAAAGTTTGTGGTAATAGATTTTATTTTGGAAACCAGTGGGTACTTAAAAATTGGAAACTATATTTCTCACTTGTAAAGCTTTAAAGTTTAAAAACAAAATTATACCAGTTTTTCTTAGAGTTCTCTCCAGTGTCTCTCTGATTCCACTCCTGCTGTTTCTGTAACTGGTGGAAGTAATTTCATGAACCAAATAGAATGCTTTTACAGTTGTGTGTCTGGCACTCATTTTACTTTCTATTCTCAAACTAGAGATTACTGCCCACTCTCATAGAATAATTTATTCCATCATAACTTATTTTTTAATGATCACCATGTTTTTAAATACATTAATCTGTCTAAGAATAAGTGACTAAATCAGCTGTCATTCTGTTTTGGAGCTCTTTCTCTAATATGTTTGCTTTTTTTGCCAAATAAATTAAGAGTGTTGTATTTGTTTCTTAGCTGAGGTAAGCTAGCAACGACTTACTTTACAAGGCTTTCAAATTTCTTCAGGTTTGTAAATCTAGATGTATTACTAGTTTATTTTTTACTGTAAATTGGAATAAGG
This sequence comes from Erethizon dorsatum, assembly GCA_028451465.1. Lineage (NCBI taxonomy): Eukaryota > Metazoa > Chordata > Mammalia > Rodentia > Erethizontidae > Erethizon > Erethizon dorsatum. Next base: position 150,762,477 of record CM051823.1, read on the forward strand.
CAAAGGATGAGAAAAAGCATGATGTTAAGTCAATGCCAACCCCAAATAATTTTCCATGGGGCTCTTACATAAACATTCTACAAGGGGTGATCAAAAATTATGGTTAACACTTTGATTAATAAAAACACTTATTGCAGTTAAAAACACATTGCCAAGAACTATAGGATAAGGGTTCAAAGCGAGGGGAGCATTTTGAATATTTTCAGGGAGATTAATGGCACCGTATCTTTTATTGTGAAACTTTAAAAAATGTAATCATTCATTGTATTGCTGATTCTCTTACTGATTAAGCATTAACAACAATTTCTGTCAAATAACAACATTACGGTGTGTTTTCATCCACCTTATCTACTGCATCAGGCACCATTTTAGTTCTGGCTCTTCCCAAAGTCAAAATGACCAAGAAAAGTAAATGTTTTGAATTGACTCAGAACTTCCAGGCAGTCACAATAGCAACTAAAGACACTCATGAAAGAGAACTTCCAGAACTGCTTCAGAAACTGGCAAGAACAATGGGATAAATGTGTTCCAAGACAGGGGTAATATTTTGAGGGGAGTTAATGGCTGCGTCTTTTACTGTAATTTTAAAAATTTAAACACTTAGCATATGTGTTAATCGCAACTTGTATACCCCTGGTGCCATTCAAGTTTGCATAAATGGTAAATGCTTTCTAAATGACTAATGAATATGATTTGATTTAATTATTTAGGATTTCACTTAGTGCTCTCAGAGTAACTCAGTTGTGGTCTGGCTAGGTATTTAGCAAAAAAAAAAAAATCTTGCAAGTTGCTGCAATCCAGCTTCCTACTGGATGACTCTACTTTTTGGCCCAATTAATTCCAAATTGACATTTTTATTTTTATATTTTTACTTTTTTTTTACTTTTATTAGTACATGTTTGCAGTACATAATGATTATGTTCACTGTAGGGGATTGCTACACGTACATAACACATTTTGATTCTCTTCTTTTCCCCTCTCCCTCAACACCCCCTTTATTTTTCCAGCATCAGATTAATTTACTTATCTTACAATACCTTATAAAGTTAATTATCACATACACAGATTGAAAACCAAATTAATGGACCAAAGAACATACAAAACATGTAAGACAACTGTACTAAGTCAAATTAACATTTTAAAATACTGGACTCAATATCTCTCTTTAAAAGTGAGGCTAGCAACTACAATAAAACAGCAATCAAAATCTTTTTCTTCTTTTGTGTTTTGGATCTCTTGAGAACTGCACCACTGTCTACCAGACTACCCAAGCCAGACACCTGGAGGGCAGGCTGGGTTTGCCTGACAACACGAGCAGTAGCAGCAATAGCTGCTGATTTACAATTATTGTGAACACATTAGTTTCTTTAAATCCGTGCACTTCTGTCCACATTTGTGACCATCGCCTCTTCCTGGAATCTATCTATAACTCTTTGCCATCCTGTGCCAGCCTCTTAGATCCCTCATGGTCTACGGTGTGGCTGGAGGGACTATTACAAAGCATGAATCAGGACACATAAATCCTCTGCTTTCTGATTCTCTCACTCGACACCTACTGATCACAGGATAAAATCAAAACTCATCAGCATAGTATTAAAAACCCTCATGATCTGGCCTCATTTAGTTTTTTGGACTCATTTCTTACTATTCCCTGCTCACTGGAATGCTCCATACACCAGAATTACTTGCAATTCCTTAACTACACCATCCCTCCCTTCTACTTTCTAGTTTGTATGGCCTTCCTTCTTTTGTCTTAAGGTGCAGTGTGGGAATCATTACGTCAGCGACGCTTCCTTTTAAAGGCTGGTTCAGTGCCTCCACAAGCAATGCGCCACGCAGCTGCGCTTCCGCTGCGACTCCCTCCCTCTCTGTGGAGCTGCTTTGGAGATCTCCTAGGTGCTTCCTCCTGATCCATACACAGTCTCATTCACTGAAGGCTCAGCTCAGAGTTCAGATGATTTCGTATAGCAGCTGCCATACACAAAAGCCTAAGATACCATGACAGCAAAAGATAATGTAGCCAAAGAGACAGTGTTGGGAAAACAGATCAAAAATATCTGTTAGGAGCGAAACTATGTGGCTTGTATAGGGTAATCTGATTGTCAGTGATTCCTTAGTGAATCATGTTTGATCATTGTTTCAAAATGTGTGCTAACGTGGTCCCTGGAGAGCTCTGGGCACACTCGGGCTAGTCTTGGCTACTACTCTCATCTAAAGTTAGGGCTCGGGCACAGTGAACATTCTCCCCCGGATGTTCTGAGGAAGCCCCCTTGTCGACCACAGTGCATTCCAAGAATTGACTCTGACCCAGTTAAGGCCGACTTAAGTATTCGCTTGTGTACACGAACAGTTATAGGAGGATATCTAATAACTCTTTTCTTAAATATAAAAACATGCACAGATATTAAAAAATAGTTATCTCTTATTAATTAAGGGGAATAATTCACTTTTTAAATTTCAGGGACTCAGAACCATGCATCAGAGCTTGCAGAGAGATCTGCTTTTTTACATGACATTTATGCTGCTTTAAATAATTTGTCACTAAATCTACTGATGTTGCATGCTCTTTAAAATAAAAAAGAGAGGAAAGGATGCAATCACTCCATCGTTATGTTTGCTTTTATCCAACAGCGCATTCTCAGGCAATGAATAACCTCTTTCCAAGCACATCTTTGCTTATGTCCATCCTTGCTCCTTTTTTTCATAAATTAGTAGTCCATCAAACACTCTAGTAAGTTGTAAGAACTTGCATTATTTTCATCCAAACTTACCTGTATGTTTTCTTTTTTCACCAGCAATGTAGCTTTATCAGTGGATGTCTCTTTTAATTCCCGGTCATAATCATATAAATGTTTTCTTATGGTTTAAGCATTCATTTAACAAACACTCAGAGTAGTTACTATAGGCCAGGCACTCCTGTAAACAGTGGCTATATAGAAATGAGTAAAACAAAACAAACCCATGTCTTCACAGAGCATAGATTGTCATGGGTGTGCCATAGAAGATAAATGATGAATAAGATACATAACACGTTAGATAAACCTAAGGATTAAGTATAGTTTAATGGTAAAGTGGAGTCATGGGAAATTCCAGGAAAGCATGTGTAATTTGATAGAGGGAGACCTATTCAGCTTAAAGGAGGCCTTTGAGAAAAGATCTGGAGGAAACTCAGAACACAAGTGCTGCAGATGGCTGGATGGAAACCTTCTCATGCAGAAAGAATAGCAAGTGCAGATGTCCTGCAGCAGGTGGGTGCAGGCATGTGCCACGAATACAAAGGTGCCTGTTCGGTAGTGCAGAATGAACCAGAGTATAACAGAAGAACGTGAAGATGGACAGCTTATGATCCCTAGGCCATTCATGAAGGCCTTACACTCATTGCTTACACAGCACTACACAATGCTGTTTGTGCTGGGTGAGGTGGGAGGCCAGCTGCTAGAGGTTTCTGGGATGAGGAGGGACAAGATCTCAGGACCACCCTGGCTACTGTGATGAGATACACTGACTGATGTGTTGTAAGGCCCAAAGCAGGACACCCAGCTAGAGGCTTGTGTAGTGATCCAGGTGGGAAACAATGACAGTTACAATCTGGGAGACGTGAACTCTAAATGGACAGAAGCCCTAGCCCTGGGTGGGACATGGTGCTTGGAGAGGACCTTTCTTCTAAGCAGGTGAACTAAACAGGCAACGGAGATGCACTTGTTTGAGTCCAGGGGAGAACTGGAATGTGATACACAGAATTAAATCTTCCTCAGGAACTCAACTTTCAAAGGTAAACAGATGTAAGAGGATATAAAGTTTACAGAGTCAATTTATTTTAAATGTATTTCTTGTATTCCTGTTGACCCTGGTCAATTTTGATAGGGCATAAGACTCATTGCTCATCAGAATGTTCTCACATACTTCCACTCAAATTTTGCTAATTTGGAGGGTAAATTTCAAAAAAGTTGCAAATGAGCAGAAGTTGCTGTGACATTTGCCTCTGATTTGCATGTGAACAACAGATTTGCAAAGAAAATCAGTATATACACAAGATAATAAAGGAGCTGCTAAGTCCATTTCACAAAAATACTCCTTTATTCTCTTGAAAGATTCTTGTAAACTATAATCCATATCTTATAACAGTCCGGTCACCTACAGGGAATATTTTAATGAGTTGTGGCTACAATATGCTTTCTACTCGAATAAAACCACCTATACGCAAAAATCTATACAACCCATGTCTTCTTAGTAAACCAGCCACTTTAACGAGTTAGAGACATTTTACTGTGTTCTATCCAAGTTTCCTTAATCACAAATTGTGCAACTTAGGCACAGGCAGGAACAACTACATACAAGAGACCTAAATAAAAAATGCGCATGATTTAGAATCATACTAAATATACACATAAAGACTCTACCAAATGGAAGAGTGAAGAAAATGAAAACAGTCGCAAAGGTATTTATTGAGAAATAGTAAAGATGTACATATTTTTACAAGCTTTTAATATTAATTTACATTTCTTTAAATTATGTAGGCCCCAATAATCTATACTTTACTAATACATAACAGAATCCCTTTACTTTGACTGTGAGATTTCCATAATGCTACCATAGTTGGGAGTCAAAATGCAACTTTGGCTCATGATGCTTACGTTAGTTTTAAAAGAAATACTAAATGCCATATTCACTGAGAATGTAGGCGCATCATAAACAAATGTGCTTTATAAAACCAGCTTCATAGTGGAGCATGCTGTTGACATTATTTTGAATCTTAGCCGACCAGAGACTAAAGAAAAAAAAAACATTTTTAGAGACCAGTTATTCCTATTTCTTTGTGAATAAACTATATGATTCTAAAATATTTTTGCCTCTGAATCTGATTTATACATTTTTCAGGGATATAGTGTCTTTGTCATATGCTATAACATCATAGCAAGGCCACCTATTTTGTTAGTGAAATTACACAGCCTTGATATTTTTAAGGTGCAACACAAGGTGGTTATCTTTCTGAGTAATAGACCAATTTTGTATATTTAATAGTCAAAAAAATCCATTTTAGTTACATAAGATTTCTCAAACTAGTTTACAATAAGGCACAATATTCCACGTGTAAATAGAACTGGCAAAGAGCTAGTTTTTTATTTGTTGGTTTGTTTTGTTTTTCTGACCAGAAAGGAAGAGGACTTTCTGCTCCTAAGATGGGAAGAGAAGAGTTCTACTTTCAGCATGCGTAAAGTCACACGACCAAGCTGTGCCCGTGGCTTACTGGCATCTGCCAAGCTACTCTATGCCAATGTCACTTTCAGGTTTTATGAACATAGAACCTGAAAGAAAGGTGTGTGTGTGTGTGTGTGTGTGTGTGTGTGTGTGTGTGAACAGCACTGGGAGAGGCTATCAGGCAGCTTCTTGGTGTTTCTTTCCGTACCTGCACCTTTAGCAACATAAGAGGACTTGCTTACTTGATATAAAAACTGAATGAAAAATTTAGATGTAGTGCCACAATTCTGTCTTTTAAAGAAACTCGCTATAGAGCAAAAGTGATTTTTTTATTCACAGTGATAAATATTACAAATTTTAGTGTGCAAAAGTACTGAGAATTGGTTGCAACTCTTTAATTTTTTAAATTGCTATTTTCAAACTAGAGGTCAACAGAAGTATAAAGCATATTATTGTTTTAGTAGCAGTATTATAAAAAGATTCCAACCATAATTTGCTTGCTGTAGTACTTGGGACAGAGGCAGCAACACTTAAAGAATAAGGTTTATCTGATAAATATACGAAACTGGGATCTCGTTACCTTCTGCTCATCATAAACGTGGCCTCAGGAATAACTGAAGAAATCAGGTTCAGAGTCTGACAAAATCAAACTGTATTTCCATAGTGCATGCGGTGATCTGTGAGCCAAGCACTGACCTCCTTTAAACCTCAGAAGCCTCAGCTGATGGCCTATTGTGAACCAACCTCTAGTCAGAGACACTGACTCATAGCTGGGCTCCAGGATGCACATCATGCCATTTTAAATTCACAGCTGCAGGTGCAGACGCCACTAGAATACTTTAGATCTCAAAGTCTTAAATTTCTACAAGTGAAATCATGTCATAGAAGACGACTGGAGAACGTGTATCGTGTTCCCAACACGGGCTACACACCAAGAAAAAAAAAAACATGCAAACACAACGATGACAGGTCCTCCCTGCGATGAATGCAGTGCATTGTTCAGTAACAGTACAGGCAAAAACCAACACACCCAAGTCTGTAATGTGGAGACCTTGGATTGATGTGTTAAGACAGAGAACCAGTACTATTTCACTGTTGTCATTTGGTAAAGCTGCCAAGATTTGGCTCACTTGCTAATTCAGTTTTATGAGGATATTCTGGGTGAGATTTTCACAGACTCACTTCATTCTTTGGAAGCCATCTGGTGCATCCACCTTTCATGACTGATGACACCTCATTTTCTCAAGTGGCATCGGGAATAAACATACTTACTTTTATTTTAAGGCATATTCATTCAGTGTAAATTTTAAGCTATGTCCACAGCATATTCTAAAGACATTTGGTTCATAACTGGCAATGATTTTCATGTTAAGATACTTCTCTACACAACTTACATGGGCCAAAAGTCTCAAACACAAAACTGTGCAAGTTGTCATGAATATGGCTCTTAGTTTTCTTCAGTAAAACTGTAGAAACGATACTTGAGACTTCAACATACATTTTACTTTCTAAGTAAAGGTCCCACAGTTTCTCCAAAACCTTCTCCTTATGGTTGGATGCACGGATAGTTGCCTCATACAATTATTGCAATTATTAAGAACCCAAATAAAATACAAGCTTTTCTTTATTGCTACTAATGGTTTCTTTTTGCAACAAATACTTCGTGTTTTATTTTTTTTTTGATATAGTATTAAACTTTGATAACTTGAATTTTAAATTTGGTCATGTTAAGAGTTAGGACAAACATTTTTTGTTTTGTTTTTCATTATCTACAGAGATTTTTTTTAAACCAAAGTTACACTGTTACACACAAATGCTGTCTTGTCTTTAAGGCACAACACATCAGTATGAACATTCTGTTTGCCAAACTTAAAAAAGAGACAATATATTCCCATCTCCCCTCCCTCTCCCCTCCCCAACAAGTGAAAGAAAAATTGCATCCACTTTTAAAGTCAGCTGCTAATAAAGTCACAGTAAATTATTTTCATCAATAATTTACACAAATTACAGGTCTAGAGAGGACTGTCCTTATACAGTCTGAGTGCATTCCAATTCAGATTTTCTGGGCTAGGTAGGCTAAAGTCATATTCAAACCTCAGGGCGGAGAGGGTCTCCCATTTTGAGGAATGTTGTTGATCACCTTGTCACACGGAGCTCAGGTGTTGCTGCTTGGGAGGATTAAGAGTTCTTTGCTAAAGCTGTTAATTCCAGTTAGGACTCATTCCATGTGCACCAGCAACCTCCACAGATATTATAAAACCATTACTGTGTTGTAAATTGTAAGACCATAGAGTTTCCTTTCTGTTGCACTAAAGTTTAATTCCATTCAGCAATCTGAATTCTTCATTCTGGAATTCTCATTCCAAATATGATTTCATCCTTTAAGACAATTTATATGTGTAGAGCCAGAGGCAATGAATCAGACATAAAAATTCAGTGTACTTGAAATATAAAAAAATGGATCTCCAACTAGAGAACACAGTTACAAATATTCTAATTCCAGTGCTTGATGTAGAGCCAAGAGGTCCGAATGACTTGATATCCTCCAAAAGGGCATGTTGTGCTGTGTGATTAATAGAGAAGGAGGGTTGGGAGAGAGAAAGGGCAGGAATGAAGAATGGAGAGAGATCATAGCCATTGTCTCAATGCAGCACCAGCACACACAAGGATGTTCTGTCCACCCAGGTTCAAGGGAGAGAATTTAATGGAGGGATGATCATATTTGAAGGTTTTGCAGCACCAATGTGGCATGGTCACAATCACCATGAGAAATAGATCTGAACTGGATTTTAACGATATAAAAGCAGATTCTGAGATTTCGCAGGCAGTTTAATTTTTACTCTGCACAAATCACATTACTAACATTGGCATCTGGGAAAGCCTACAGGGAGGAAAGCCCTACATGGCTGATGGGAGCAAGTTTTCATCAGCTTATCTCTCCACCTTTCAGTGACAAATAAAATCATAAACGTCCTAAGCACAAGGTGTTTTGTCTATTTGACAGGAAGAGAGAGTGAATTTTCTCCTATGTAAAAAAAAATAACTTGAAGCTGTGCTATATCAAGTAGGAAAAAATTGCAGGAGTGATAACTTTCCTAATTGTCTGCTATAACCAATAACTTAAACCAGTAGAGGTGACCTGATTTATTTCAGTAGCATGGGATTTAGAAAGAGTACTCTGGCATGGATTTTCAGTGGGAGAGATATCATCCCCAAGGGGATAAAATCAGCTTCTTGGGTGGTAAAAAATAAAAACCTTAGACATTGCAATGGTTTGTGGCCCTCCAGAGATATACCGGTATCCAGTATATTTTTATGGCATTAAAATTTCATAGAAGGGGTGATGAGAAAATCTGTCTAAAAAGATCCCATTGGGAATGATAATAAAAAAGAAAAACCTGCACTATAGCAACTGACAAAACAAATGTGCTATCTGTAAAGTTGGGCTTACACAAAATCTTCTAGAATAAATACATATGGAATATTTTCATATATAATGGAAATATATATCATGAATAAGACATTTTATTTAAAAATTAAGCATCCTAATAATGATTGTTATTGCTATATGGTAGCCACTAGTCACATGTGGCTAACAAGCACTTGAAATATATTTAATCCAGTTTATAATATGGTTGGAATTTCGAAAAACTTAAAACAGTAACAGGAAAAGAATATCTCCATCACTAAAATAAATTTATATTAATTAGGAGTTGAGATGTAATATTTTGGCTACATGGGCCAATTAAAATACATTAAAATTAACCTTATCTATCTTTCATTACTTTTACTTAGCATGACTCCTAGAAAATTTAAAAAATTACATACACATCTCACATTACATATTTCTATAAGACAAATTCTTAAACTTTGATATTTTTTCTTAAATTTAGGTCAAATTAAAGCACAGCATGGAAATTTACATTGAAGCCCCTTTTTTTCATTCAGCTCAGATCTATTTGTGATAACAAAACAGTATTCAGTGTTTCTCCACATGCGATTACTGCTACATCCAAAGAAAAGCATGCATTCTAGGCAACAGGGAAACCAACCACCTGTATTTCCAAATAGAATCATAAGCCTTCACCATCACCAAAACTGTACCTACATAAATTGCCATTTGAAAATGGCATTCTAACTAAGATTTTTATCCAGTTGGAGTCAGCCTTTTTCTCCTGAAGTGTTAGGTGTAAAGCAGAAGGTATAACAATAGTTTGGCTTTCACACTATGGATGACTAGAGTAGACTTGATCAGTTTTCATTATCAGAGGTACATGCTATTGGAGAAGAAAATTTTAGTTGTCCTGACCTAGATATATATGAATTTTTCATAGATTAAAAGTTATGTACAAGTTTGCAGGAGTGGTTGCGTGGAAAAACTGCTATTTGTTGTGTATAATTATGGTGGCGATATGAAAAATCAAAACATCATGGACTCAGGATACTGACAAACTGCAGAGGAGAGTTCCACTGAGCGTGCCTGCAAGCATTTCCAGCAGTAGTCAGGAATGCAGGTTGGCCTTCTTGAGGCTGCAGCCCTGGCCTTATCCAGAAGGTCCTTGGGGCAGCATGCTGTTTTGACCCTGATAATTAACTCTGAGGGTTTTCTGTGTTACCAGCTCTCTTAATGGGATGGAAAAACATGGAGTTTCAAGGAGGAAGTTTCAAGTATGACTGCCAACAATGCCCCAAACTTTCTAAAGTGGAAATGCTTTCTCTTCCTCCATTTTGTTTGATCTGAATTTATTTACCGGAAACATAAATAATTTCCTTTCTCTTTATATTACAGCTGTAAACTTTTCTATGAAACTGTGCTGATATTTTTATAGAACAGAACTTAGATAAAAACTCCAGTACATGCACGTGTTTGGTGAAGTCTTTATTACATGATGATTTAAATTGCTTCAGTATACGAAGGATGACATTCTTTCTATTAGAAACAATGTAAAGTGATGTGTCATTGTTTAAAAATCCTAAGTCATCATTTTGCTTTGCTTTATAAATTCTATCACTTTTATCTCGGCTAGATAGTACTTTATTATCATTCAGTGAAGGAATCAGTAAAGTTCAGCTGATAGTCTTGGAGTGTGTGTGTGGGGGGAATCCTGTTACCATTTTTCTACTAATGTTGAACTAATCACTTAATGGTTTTTAACTGTCTTGGTTTTTTTCTTCAGAAATATGGCCCAGATAAAAAACTTACATGAATACGTAGGGCCTATGAGATCACCTGAATATCTTCAGAGCCAGCTGCTTGGCTTCAGTCAAGTACCAATGGCTCACCAAAACACACGAGACTCTTACGGAAGATCTGAGACACATTGGCACAAGAAGATCTGAACAGTATATCCAGTTCCAATAGTGCTTGTTAAAATCTCTTTCAACAGTTTTTTCTTCAGCTATTAAATCAACCCACAGCATTTCTCATCATGGAGCATACCTATTTCTAGGCAATCACAAGGACCACACAGCAGGTGCAACTCATAAGCCACTCACATGGTTTTTCTATGAGCTCATGAAATGTCTTTATCTTGTTAAATTTCATGTGCTTAACAGTAGTTTTTCCTCCACTTTTCTTACAGACCACTGAGTTGCCTAATCTGTATTCACTGAATGTGTACATATATATATGCATTTCATGCGTACTGTGTATATATGTTCAAAATATATATTATATATTTACTTTATACACACAAGTAAATATAACAATTTTTCCTGCATTTCCTATCAAATTTCAGGCAAAAAATGCTAGACTCCAAATGGTTTGTTTGAATGTAAGCATTGACCCTCTCATGCTCTTACGGCTTTGCAACCATAAACTTAAATCATTTGTCAAGCTGCCATTGGGCCAAACTACAGGAATGCAAACAAAAAGGCTTGCATCGGGAGTATCACACCAACATTGTTTTGAGGCGGGTTACCTTTTTTGCTGCCTGTTCTTCTTCTACACCATCCCCAATTACAACATATACTACTTTTCTGCCAAACCTTTGCATTATTCGTTCAAAGCAACTTTCTTTTCCTGGAAGATAAATGAGATAAAGTTCAGAGTGAAGTTACCTGGTTAGCGGCATGCTCCTCATCTCGGCCATCTCCAATCACAACATAAGTTATGTTAGTGCCAAATCTGGACACTATACGCTCAAAACAGCTTTCCTTGCCTGAAAAACAATGCACTGCTTATTCTTCCAGCCATTGCACTCATTAACCTAAAGATTCATAAAGTGTTACGTTCACATCTCTTGGATATCTCGAGCTAGCTTTTGACCTCTGGGTTTATGAACTCAGCACACACATGACATAAGTCTTTACTAAGGACAGATACAAAACAAGTTTTTTCATGCTTCCATAACATCAATGGGATTGCACATTTGACTTACAGAAATTGTTAGTATGTTTTACTCCAGCAAAAAAATATTGCAGCAATGTTATATGCAATCATAAGTTTTAACAACATGTGTTTGTTTAATCCTATAAATCAATTGTATTTAATTTATCTTAAATAGCATAGACAAAGTCAGCTGAATATATTATTAGGGAAAACTGAAGTTTTACCTCTAAGGAAGTACATACTAAGATGTGGTTTTACCTGGATAAACAATTCCTTTCTTCAGGTGGGTGGGACTAATATTTTCAGATTAATTACACTAAGGGTGTTTCCAATTGGGCCACAGCACTGAAAACATTAGCATGCTCTGATTGTACAAGAGAATACCACGATGGAGATCCTACATGCTCTTCATTTTTAAAATAGAGGCATTATTCTCTGAACTTTATTCCCAGAATTCTGTGCAGCCATGATTACTTTTGTGTTATCTCCAAAAAATAATATTAAAAGGAAAAATAATTTTTTCTGATTAGATATAAAAAACAATTTGGCCAATATAAAAAGAATACTGTCTGCAAACAAAAGAAATGTGTATACTGTTATATAATTACTTGAATTATCAAAAAGCAAAATCACATTGTAAATATGAATTCTGCCAGCCCACACATACACATTTCTATAAAAAAATGTATGAGATTGGGATCCAGGTCCTGAGCTGTAGTGCATAGAACAATGTGGCATTTATTGTGCAAAAGTTTGGCTCTCTTTAACTGTCCTCTGGAAACAGCTGCAACTGGGGGCTCCTTTTGCCACTGCCAGTATCACTCTTCCACAGGCCCAGGGCAGGCTATTTTTGGTGGGAGATTTTAGGATTTTGAACTTTTCTTGTCAAGGTGCCAAAGCCTACGTTTGTTGACCTTCAGGGCACATTACACAACCCATTAATTTTCCCAGGCATTTCCTTGACAGACAGTGGAATACATGTGCTGTTTTCTTTAACTCTTTCAAGATGGCAGAGCTTATGGAGTTTTGTTTTTGAGTGTTTATTAGAAGTCCGAGTAAGCAAAATCCACTTAAAGTCAAAGATAATTATCTAAATAAATAAGCAAGGTTGTAGTTCTTTGGTTGTTACTGAACAAAGATAATTATCTAAATAAATAAGCAAGGTTGTAGTTCTTTGGTTGTTACTGAACATGTTTTGGAAATGCAGATTCCAGCCACTTATTTCTTATGAATATTTCAATTATGTTTTCTCAATTAGCAATAATTGCACCTCTGATAAACCTCATTGGCTATGATACTGCCACTGTGCAAAGCTCAGTTATGTTTTCTGATTCAAGAAAGTTTTTATTCTTTCCTGGATGCTATTTGAATACATTTGTGACTCCTTGGTATTGCCAAAATTGTGTTTTTTATCTTAAAGAGTACTTCACATGAAGGGTGCAGTACTATACTAATTAAACTATTAAATATCATGGCTAGCAAGACTGAAAATTAAATAACATGTGCTGTAAGTATGAGTCAGAACTACCGGGATACTGAGTTCAGAATTTCATTGGCCAACAGTTCTCAAAAATTTTGCACATGCACAATGAGTTACAGAGGATTCTGTTATTTGAACTGTACTCAATTTTACTTGATGCTCTTATAGCAAAATCTTGATGAAAAGGGAACTAAGCAGAGACATACATTAAGAAAATTCTCTGAACACGGATGTGAGTACATTCTATTCAGACTGTAAAATAGTTTCCTTACCTATTTTAGTTGCACTGTAAATATTTTCAATGGGGAAAGCACCTCCTAAACTATAGAGTAGAACCTTCGCAAGTGCTGGAATCAGTTGGGTCGTTGTTACCAAGACATTTACACAGTTACTCCTGAAATAGAGAGGAAACATATATATGTGCGTGTGTTTTCTAACACAAAATAACTTCTAACAGCATAAAATTTAAAACTGTTTTCCAACAGTAAACAACTTCAAATAGCACAATCTTAAACTTGTTCTTTAAATGCCATAATTCATGCTCCTATTCATGTTCAAAAGTCACTGCATCAACAGACAGACATTTCTCAAATAATGGCAGATTATTAAGAATGATGTGCAAACCATGATGATATTGTGATGAAGTTATACATGCTATTTGAATCTACCTGAGACCCCGAGGTAATGCCAAGGGAGTATTTTTAACTTTAACAGAGATATAATAATCCCTGTTTTTGTTTTTCTCTTTATAGAAATAATGAAGGGTGTTGACCTCTTCCTCAGAGAAATACACTTTCTACTACATGTTAGACACAATTTCTCATGTCTCAGTTTTTTTCCCTTTTGGCCTCCATGTTACTAGTTAAAAAAATCATGAGGCAGCGGGTTCCATTTTCAAACAGCTGTATTTGTTAGACAATTCCTTACATGGAATTAGAACATCCCTTCCTAGGATTCCTACTCATTCATCGTAATTCTCTCCTTTATAGACAGAGAAGCACCCAGTTCATTTTTAGCCTAACATTTCAGAAAGGTGAAACTGATGATTTGCTTCCCATATGATTCTTTTTCAGAGTAAACTTTCTGGCTGCACCAACTGTTTCGGTTATGTGGTTTCTATACCCCAAATCCCTGTGTCTCCCATGCCAGATGCAGGAGGCTTCCACTCTGTCACAGCTCCCACGAGAATGTGGTGTCGAGAACTGGGCAGAGCACTCTGCCATGGCTTCCTCAATTGAACACTGCAAGCTACGCACCGACCTTCCTACCATTTGGGCCTTCTGTTATCAGCGGCATCCCTTTTCTTGTCACGGGGTTGGAAGCCACATGCCAGATTTGACACAAACCCATTTATTTTCATGCTTTCCATACTGGATTCTCCTTTTACTCTGCCAAGCTTTCCATGTGGCCTTACTCATTTAGTACAAATAATATCTTTCTCAGCATTGCTGTGTTATTCATTTGCTAAGCATGCCTTTATTTACTCATCTAATTCAGAAATAAAACTATGGAATAGGAAAGTACAAAGATTAATCCCATTCATTAGCTATCACTTTTTTTTTTTTTTGTGGGTACCGGGGGTCGACCTCAGGACCTCGCGCGCCAGCAGGCACCCGTGCCGCTGAGCGATATCACCGGCCCTTTTTCGTATGTGGGTTCCGGGAGTCGAACTCGGGCCCTCGCGCTTGCCAGGCAGGCGCTTATGCCGCTGAGCCATCTCACTGGCCCTATCACTTTTATATTATTTTTATATCACAGGTTTATATTACTGTATGAATTAGCATTGATAGCACAGGTTTTTTTTTTTAACTACTTGTAAATCCATTTGATTTTATTATTTATATTGCCAAGTCAGTAGTTCAGTGTTTAGCTCAAATAACACAAAATTTAGAAATTTTTCAAGATTTTGTTCTTGGTTTTCTAGTGCACTTAAATTATATATATTATTTATTATGGTCTAAAAGACTTAAATATTCTTTTTACACAATAAACATCCTGTTTTATTTTTTCTATCATCCCTGTATTTTGCCACCAATATGATGCTGTTTCCTTTTTCATTAGAAGTCGTGTGACTTTTCTGTGGTGATTATCAGTAGTTAAGATGAGAGATGGATAGAAAGATATAATCTGGTTATTCTGAGAAGCAGCATCCTTAAAACACAACACACACACACACAGATTGAAAGTAAATGAACTCACGAATTTCTAAGTCTTTTCAAACTCTTAATTGCCTAGGAATTCAAATATTTTTATCTACCTTGTATTAGACCTACATCTTCCATATATTTAATGTAGAAAGGGTAACAATCCCACTTACCTAGTACTAATAATTGATAAAGACTTAAGTGCATTTGTGAGCCAGGAATCTGTTAGGCCTTCAATCTCTGCCCTCAACTGCAGCCAGGCATCCCTCTTGGCAGGGCCAAGGAGTCCTGCAACACCAAAGAGAAAGGAGGATCAGGAGTGGAGTATTTTCTCAGGGAGATCTAGCTTGGTGTTCTTTCTGTTTAGTAGACAATTTTTATTTCAGTTTAGACAGAAATGGGGAGAGATGCAGACAGATTGATACCGATCCTTCATTCTAGAAATTAGTACCCACTCCTTCACTCACTGGACCTTCACTGAACAAATTCTAAGGGTCACGTGTTGAGCTAAACATCGGGAGCACAACAGCATAACAGTGGAAAAGTCGATCCCAATTATCTTGTCACGAAGCCCAGAATCTGATGGAGTCAACAGTCACTTTACAACTCCCAGGCCTGGGTCTCACTCCAAGATGCTAGTCGTGGTAGGTGTAGAGAAGTAATGGAGCTCTATCAGCCTAGGGACACAAACATCAAATACATCTGCCCGAAAATGTTTTGTCTCTTACTAATCACAATCCTATCTATTCTGAACCAGTTAATAATGGCGTTATCATAGGTAGCTACTGGAATGTTTCTAAAACTAGTGCTACTATAGATATTTTGTTTTATAAAAATCAGTTAGGGGCCGGTGAGATGGCTCAGCGGCGTAAGCACCTGCCTGGCAAGTGCGAGCGCCCGAGTTCGACTCCCGGAACCCACATACGAGAAAAGGGCCGGTGATATCGCTCAGCAGCACGGGCGCCTGCTGGTGCGTGAGGTCCTGAGGTCGACCCCAGTACCCACCAAAAAAAAAAAAAAAATTTAGAACTGTTCAAGTCCTAGACAGTTGTAGACAATGATGGAAAGTTAAATGGATATTATGATAAGAGAAGTAGGCATGCTAATTTTTAATTTTAAAAGATGCCACTTTTGCTTTCATGATGAAACAAGATGACATAGATCCATTCAAAAGGAAGGTTTCTTACTTGAAATGTATTTCAGAATACTGGGTGCACATATACATGTAGATAATTTTTTAAGTTAAAATTTATACTTTCTAGCAAGTGTTATCTGTTCTCATTTCATAAAGAGTTGCTGATGTATGAGAGAAAATGAACTCTTATGTGCTTGTATAAAGTTTTTGAGATACAAGACTGTTTCTTAGCAGCCTTGTCAAATTAAAAATAATGTAAATAATACTGTTGCAACAAGGAAATAATGACATATGTGAGTGGTAAATATTTTCAGATTTCTAGAAAGGGTATCAATTTTAAAGTTAAACATATTATTGGTAATTGATTTTTTTTTTTTTGTGGGTACCGGGGGGTCGACCTCAGGACCTCGCGCGCCAGCAGGCGCCTGTGCTGCTGAGCGATATCACCGGCCCCTTTTTCGTATGTGGGATCCGGGAGTCGAACTCGGGCCCTCGCGCTTGCCGGGCAGGCGCTTAAGCCGCTGAGCCATCTCACCGGCCCTGGTAATTGATTTTTAACTTGAAAGCTTAATCATTTGATTTCATGAGAGTGCCTTGGAAGTAGCATTAGAGTGAAGTAGGAGAGAGGAGTTTTCCTCTAGAACCTTGGACAAGGCAGTGTTCTGCCACTCCCACAGGGGCCGACGCCCCTTTAGTTCTAACATTAGTATTGTCTACAGCTCCTTTTTGCTTTCTTATAGTTATTATCTATTGAGCATCTATTATGTGCTTCAATACTAGACAGACACAAGGTGCCCTGACACACAGCCCCACCCTAAGAATGTATATGGTGGATGTGATGTGTACACTACACAAAAATTTATCATGTTGTATTCTATAACATATGTGTCAATGTGCACACGTGTAGTGTGCACACTTATATTTAGCTGCCTTGTTCCCTTTTGGATCTGGTTTATGCTCTTCAAACATCCTTCATTTTTTAAGAAAAGAGAAACACTCTGGGAGAAGAGTTTTATATGACTTAACAACTGATGTAAGGAATCTTTTTGACCTAAAATTGATCCTAATAATAGAGATCATTCAAGTTTATTGTATCTAGAAAAACATTCCAGATCAGTTTCCGTGCCATAGGTTTTGAGGTGACCTCTCAAATATATGGATGAGTATTAAATGGTTTAAATTTTGCCTACAGAGTATGTGAACTTTTAAAAACCATGATAATCTTAGCAGTATTTGCATGTGGTAAAGATATACACTCAGATAATGTGCAATTTTTTAAAATAAGATAATGTAGATTCGTTAAATGACTGTGAAGTGACATAAATCACTGTCAATATTTATGCTGATAGGGTTACAGAGAGAGAATGATCATCGGTGGCTATTTCAAAGACCAGGGCTTTGATCTTTAGAAAGGTCTGCTTTCCAATGCCTCCATCAGATCTTCTGTCCGATTTTCACACTGATGTCACAACTACCAGTCGATAAAATTAATTTAATTCCTTTCTGTGCATCCTGAGCCACTACTTGTGCACTAAATCTCACAATGTCCATTTCCTTTGATGGCCATGCATGTTTTATTCTGCAGTTAAGTTTTTCCCAACAATTCTAAGGAACTAAAAATTCTGGCTCAGTGTTCTTTTGCTCAATCATTTTTACAGTAGGATAATCTCTAACATGAAACTACAGCTTGAATTCTTCCTATACCCAGGATGCCTCCATTAGATGAAATAAACCACACATACCTCCGACATTGTTCTTGTAGGTGTTATATAACTCTTTTACTCTTCTGTAACGAAAAGCCAACTTCCTCATCCAGTCCACTCCTCCTCTTACACCTGTTGGCAAACAAAGGTTTGCACTACTTGCAGCTGCATGGAAGCCATCAGTTGCAAAACTGTAGGTACTGCAACACCCAAAATACATTAAAAAGAAATAAAAGAAATAATTACAGGTGCAAAACTCCATAGCTGAATTTGTGTAGGAAACAGCATACTGAAAGGCACGGCTTACCTTAAGTCCTGCCCATTATCGTCAGAGGAAACATCATCTATATGAACTTGATCGCACTCCTGTTAAAAACATGGGAAATGTGACTCGTTTTCAAATGATGCTTATCTCTTTGTAAGAGTTTCCACAGGTCCATGAGATCAGACTTTTGCCAGAAGATGGCAGCATTTGTCCATCCATCCCACCACCAAACGTTTACTTTAGGTCAATGTACCCATGCAATCGACCTGATTTTAAGTTAGAGTGTGCAACCGGGATTCTGGACAAGGATTCAATTTGTCTTTGCTGTTCTAACAATCCTAACAATTCCACCTTCAGATAATCTGCAGAGTCCCTGTGAAATGACACCAGTGCTACTCTCTAAAATGGAAATCCAACAGTGTGACATCCAAGAGTTCTGAAAATATGGCATGTGGGTGTCTGCAGACCAATTTAAAAATCATTTTAATCTTTAACAAAGTAAAAAATATTCTAATCTTAAAATCATTGTGAGAAAGTTCTTTGTTGAGTCTTTGTAATCAATCATGTGGGTTTCTTCTTACCATTTCTGCTATGCACATTTAAGCAATGCCAATCTGAAGATACACAAAATTTGTTTGGTCTGAACACCTCAAGTGGTTACTATTATTTACTATTTGTGATCAGTAACAGAAGGGCTTGACCACAAATTATGTTGTTCTGTGAAATTTCTGTGTCTTCCTGCTTTTTGTGAAGGACGAAGGACATTATTTTAAATGTCTTGGTCTTTTAACACAGAAAAAAGGTAATAACCATAAAAACAAACATTTTTCTTTGTTTAGGCTTTTAATGTTTTAAATGAAAATAATAGTTAGAAATAAAAGGGAAATGAGGAAGATACACCCTTTCAAAAGTGCTACAAACTCCCAGGGAAGCAAAGTTTAGGTCAGTATCTCCATGCACCTGAGCAGATTTTAAGTTAGAGTGCGCTCAGAGCAAATGAGAACTTTTGGATAAGGATTCAATATGTCTTTGCTGTTCTAAGCATCCTGTTCTGCCTTGAAATCATCTGCAGAGTCCCAGTGAAATATTACGTGATTTGGTAGTGGTATTTGACTAGGGCTTTTAAAATACCTAGCCCCGTGGTTAATAATAAATTATTACAATGTATAATATGTACATAAATAACCTCAGAAAAAGTATGGCTTAGCCTTTGGGCCTCTTTTATCTCCCTCAAGTTATTTAAATCATAGTCATTGATTTTGACTATACATAGTGCTAATCATTTAAAATAAATTTTAAAAAATCTGTTAAATTTGAAAATGTGACATACTAAACAAAAAGGCTTTTCAGTTATTATTCATATTCATTACAGGACTTGGAAATGCCAGTAGCCAAACATGTAATATCTAGTTTCCAACTTTCCATACAGAGCCTGTAAATCATGTTGCCATTGACTGCCTTCCTTTAAAATACAAAACTCAAGGACAGCTTCGTCAGTACACTTTGATGTGTAACCCGAAAACCTTGGTACACTAACTTTAAGTGTTCATAAGGTTTACATAAATTACGGGTTTAGTAATTTTTGAATCAATCTTTACCTACATTCACAGGTAGGGATCCAGAAAATTTAATCCAACTAGAAGTTCCCTGGAGGTGGCATTTCATTCATCGGGATGTACCCCCTTTTAAGGAATAATCTGGCAAAGAAGAACTAATCACTCAAGAGTTCTTTTTTAAACAAATGGCAGAAATCTGGTGAATTATAATTCTTGACAGTATTACTGCAATCATTTAAATTTTCTACTACAACATTGTGTAATATAAAATAATATTCTAGATGGTGAAGACTCTAAGAAGATATTTAAATCAAGAGTGCCTGGAAAGGCAATAGAGTAGGGTAGAGTTCGGGAAGCCTGAGTTATGGGTGGACAGGCTTTTACAAAGTTTCTTCCCTATCTGACCAAGAATTGACTGAAATGAGTTCAGGTCACACTGTAATTAATGGAAGCATCATGTTTCCAGAAATATCTCAGGTAAAAGAACTGAAAGCACTGGTATGAGCTGTTGAACTGGGCTTTAGCAGACAAAGTGGAGCGATTTTCCCAGTCAGCATGAAAGTGAGATAAATTCTCCCAGATTATGGAGAAACCAGAGTAGTTCTATATAATAATTATTTCTTATTCAGAGATGGTGATATTCTTGGAGAGTATGTAGATTGAGATAAATCACTATCAAAATGGTACGAAGTGCTGTTGCCCACTCCATCAAAGTTCTGAAATCCTTCCTCATGTAAATAAAAAATATAGTAAATATTAAGGCTGTGCACTACTCCATATCTTCTTTTACACCAAACTAATGAAAACCAAAAACAGAGGGAAGAAGCCTTATGAATTACCCTGGTAATCAGAAGTTAATTCTATGTTTAATACTCTCATCCTAATTTTTAAAGAAATTTTTCTGACACTTCAAGTATTAACTCTCATGATTAATTTATATAAAGGTTACCCAAAAGTGTATTTTTTACTCCTGAGGACAACAGTATATCAAACTTATTGGACCATGCACTCTATATTTGAAGTTATGTTTGAGGTTTTTCCAAATCTAAATTCTCTTTAAATTTATGCCTAGTTGACTCTGCCTGTTGACTCTGGACCTTTGCCCAAGGATTACAGTGCAGAGAAAGAAACTTGAATTTCACTCTGACTTTTTTAGGAAAATCTAAATAATTGTTCTTCAATTAGTCTTCACGTTGAGGAACTATTCAAGAATCATTTTGATTCAATCCTGAAATACCTAAAAAGCATTATCTTTGGTTTTAACGAATTTTAGTGGAAGACTCCAACATTTGAAATAATTCTGGTGCTAATCTTAAAAGCTTTAATTTTGTCTGATAAGGCGACCACAGAATTATCACTGATACTTTGCCGTTATGATCAACAGTGGTCTTCTCTGGCTTTTCTAATCCCAAACTCCCCGGTGCCTTCATTTCTGGAAGTTATTCTAACTGAAATAACATTTTGTTTAAACAGAGAGGATTCTCTTCTTAGGGAGGCAGACTGAGCATCTGCTTCCTCTGCAGTTGGGTAGGATGTAGCGAAAGGTCTGTCAGGATTTAAATTTGTGTCTTTTAAGGAATTGTGAGAGGAGCAGCTGTTGCTGCATATGTTGCAGCATTTGAGTCTCAAATTAGATTTTTAGGTTATAAAAAAGATCCTGAGTGATTAAATATACAAGGGGAAAAAGCACAATAAGCTAATGGTGGAGTTACTCTCTTGAGGGATTCTTTCCTCAGCAGAAGCAGAATAACTTAATTCTAGTTATAGAGCCTTTGGAATCAGGTTGAGGGAGCTGTATTGAAAAAAATAATAAAAACCTTTTGTGAAAGTAAAGTTGACTTTTCAAGTCTACTTTCACACCGATGCAGGATAGTGGGTTTGTGTGTAAATACACTGAAAGATCATGAAAGATACTGCTTGGATTTCACTAGCTTAGCACTAAGAAACTTTTTAGTTGCCTTGTGCATTTCATCTGGGATGTGCAAGTGTGTGCAGCATGAATAGTGAGTGTTGAATCGATCTATATGCACACTCAACTATGTTATTGATCAGGAAATGTTGAATAGCTGGACTTTAGGGCTTAAGTCAATCAGCATTTTCATCATATTTTTAAAACACAACCGAGGGCTGATGATATCGCTCAGCAGCATAAGCGCCTGCCTGGCAAGCGTGAGGTCCTGAGTTCGACTTCCGGTACACGCATATAAAAAAATAAATAAATAAAAATAAAACACAACCAAAAAAGTGAAGAAGAGTCAATGTTAATATTTTTTCAGTTAACAGAAACCCTGCCATGCATTTTAAAAATACCTTTAACATAATATCTAATTCAAAATAAAAAGTCCTAAAACATCAGAGATGAGCACTATGTTACAAATGCATCACATGCTACGTTCACCTTCTCATTTCAATGTCATGCTAAAAGATGAGCAGTAAGTTTATTACATCTATCTTCTAATACGCCAATAAAAACAAACATTCATTCATTCTGTGTATTTCTAGTAAGAAATAATTAAATGAATGAGATAAACACTAGGAAACTTGGATAAAACCACATATAAAATTCCTTATTTTCTTTCAAAGCTGTGAAAGGACTAATCAACTTAAACTCCTCTGTAGACTGAGACGTATCCATGTTAATAATTGGAAAATTAATTTAAAACTTTATCGTTGTATATAAAGCATCCAAGTTCCGAAAAGGTTCAAATGTGTTTCCCATCTGCTAGTGTACATAAAGGCATTCTGTGCATAACTAGCAGGATTAATGAAATCAAATTTTAGTCGATTATTATTTCTTATATAAAACTGGAAGCTGTGCTTAGGAACACTGATCTTTCATACTCTCCATTAAAGAAAATAAATAAAACATGTTTAAGCAGTCATTTTATTATCCAATAAAAGTACCGATTCACTGCGGAGAAAACAAATGGTTACAATGCAGGTGATTTTCAGAAAATACATTTAAAGGGTTACATTGAAACATTTACTTGTAGTCTCATGCCTCAAATGTAAATCTGGATTTAAGACCTTGTCAATTTTAAAGACATATTTAAGTCAGTCACTAAAACTGGACTTTTTTTTGTCTTACTTTCAACATAGCATGGTGAAAGAAGTATGTGCACTGGTGTGAAACGTCCTTCAAATTCAACTACATACATAGCTAGCAGATAACCTTGGACATGATTTTTACACTGTGGGCCCTGAAGCTTCTGCCTCACAAATATAAGGCAATATACATGTTTATTTCAAACACTGTCAAGTAATTAATGGAAAGTCCAGTATAAAATATCTAGAACAAGTTGTGGATCAGTAATAATAATAATCATCATATTCTCCATTCATTATATGATTACAGGTACGTACTTTTATTTCAATGAGAAACCATCAGATAGATAAATTTAAACATGTCATTTAAAAAAAAGAAAGAGAGGGCTGGTGAGATGGCTCAGAGGCGTAAGCGCCTGCCTTGCAAGCGTGAGGGCCCGAGTTCGACTCCCGGAACCCACATACGAAAAAAGGGCCGGTGATATCGCTCAGCGGCACGGGTGCCTGTTGGCGCGCGAGGTCCTGAGGTCGACCCCCCGGTACCCACAAAAAAAAAAAAAAAAAAAAAAAGAAAGAGAAATGTCTACTTCATTACAGTTACAGTTTCCCAAGAAGTATCCCTGCCCTGTGCCCAAACTACTTAGCTATTTCAGTTTCTATGGTCTGGATGTCGAGATCATTAGCACACAGATTTTATTCCTTATTATGGTACATATGCAACTATTCCTAGGCAAGTTTTTCTTGTGCCCTTTCTTTTTGTTGTATTTACTTTCTCTTCCTCTTGTTCGCTTTACCAGTTAAGATTAGAAATGGCAAAGAAATAAGATTGAGAAAAGAGAACATAAATTCTTTCAAACTCAACAGAAGTGCTATGTAAATAGCTCTAGCACTGTTTTACACAGAAGGAGAGAAAGTGAAGAAGGGTAATGTTGCCCAAAGATGGGTTCCTGACTATCTTCAAAATTCCATCATCCGCACTGTCACCAAGAAGAGTACGCATGAACACTGTCTAGTGAGTAACTAGACGGTATCCTGGCTAGAAACCTGGAAATGCTGACTCCCAAGGTGCGAAAGGGGTTAGGGTTGAGACATGGGAAGACCCAGCACCACTGTCTCATGCTGGACAGTGGAGCTGACCGTCTCCTCTTCTAAGATATTTTTGTTCTTAATCATTTCCAGTACATGCACCTTACTCATGAAAACAACTGTGCCTTCTCTTTATATTAGTAGATGCAATTGTTTCCTCCAGACAAAAACTTTATAGTTCTCTTGAGCTCAGTTTCTATCTTTCAGTTTTTTCAAGGTTATCTGGATACAGGGACCCATCTAAGTGTTTTAGCATTGGAAACAACTACTACTACCTTTTAAAATGCTTACCTCTAAATCATTAAAAAACAAATGTGTATCAGCAAGATTAAAAATCATTTCCTCCATTCGGAGTCCAAGGGTTACAGCCATGGGGGGATCCTGAAAAGGAAACACATGCATGATGAGGTCAAGTCCCATAATTACAATTACTAGTATTCAAAATATTTTAAGTAACTATTGCTGTGAGGCATAGGGAGGTGGATACTTCATGGATTGTTACTGAAGATTCAACAAATTTTTGGAAGGGGAGAGAATAACAAGTGGTTAATTCTTGCATAAAAATACACAGGAGGAAAAAATTTCCAGTGTTCAATAAACTATTACAGCAGGATGACTACAGTTAAAATATGTAATAGCTAGGGCCGGTGAGATGGCTCAGCGGCGTAAGCGCCTGCCTGGCAAGCGCGAGGGCCCGAGTTCGACTCCCGGAACCCACATACGAAAAAGGGACCGGTGATATCGCTCAGCGGCACGGGCGCCTGGTGGCGCGCGTGGTCCTGAGGTCGACCCCCCGGTACCCACACACACACACACAAAATATATATATATATATAATAGCTAGAATAAATTATTTAAAATGTCTCCAACAGAAAGAAATGATGAATGTTTGAGATAATGGATACGCTAAATTCTAGTTTGAAAACTGCATATTGTATACATATATTGAAATACATGAAGTACCTCCAAAGTATACACATTAAGTGTGAATTTAAAACTTTTTAAAAATGTATGTACTATAAAAAGATTTCCCTATTATCCAAAAAGGTGCATTTCCAAAAAACTGACATGATATTACAGTGATACATACTCATGACTATAGTAGCACAATTTATATTTGCCCAATCTTGGAAACAGCCTATATGTCCATCAACAGATAATAAAGAAAATGTGATATTTCTACACAGTGGAGTACTATTCTGCCATAAAGAAGGATAAACCTGAGGCATTTGTAGTTAAATGGATGCATTTTTTTTTTTTGGCGGGGGGGGAGGTGAGACAGGGTCTCGCTATGTAGCTCAGGCTAGCCTTGAACGCAAAATAAAAGATAGTAATAAGAAGTAGGGAGATTTTTTTCAAATGGGAAAGGGAACAAGAAAAGGTCAAAGGGGCCGGTGAGATGGCTCAGCGGCATAAGCGCCTGCCCTGCAAGCGCCAGGGCCCGAGTTCGACTCCCGGAACCCACATACGAAAAAGGGGCCGGTGATATCGCTCAGCGGCACGGGCGCCTGCTGGCGCGCGAGGTCCTGAGGTCGACCCCCCGGTAACCACAAAAAAAAAGAAAAGAAAAGGTCAAAGGATTAAAATAAGAACTGAAGAAAAATGGAAATAGAGCTTTTTCAAATGGAAGGGGCATCAAGAGTTAGTGGGAGCAAGGAGGGATGGAAGGGGAATGGGAAAAAAAGAATAAAGATGCGTTATGTACATGTACAAACTCCCCATGATAAATGTCATCATTATGTACTGCAAGCATGTACTAATTAAAAATGCACTAACATAAAAATAAAAAACCAGTCTAAGCCTTACACATGCAGAATTTTGGAAGATGAGGGGAAAGAAAGTTTGAGACATAGGCAGATCCATCTGTGAATTTATGGGAATTTACACACGAGTAGAGATACATTTTCATCTAAAGCTGTATGTTCATGAGAAGAAGGAAAAGAAAACCAGCTAGTTCATGTGACAGAGTTTAAATATACTCCATGGAAAATCTTTTGGAGAAAGGTATTTGGTAAAGTGCTAAAGAATGTGACAAATTTGTTAAAAAGAGGAAAAGACCACTTTCAAAATGGTAATGAGAATTAGAATATACAGAAAAATAAGTCAGTGGATGTTTGTAGGATTTGAGAAGAGAATATTACATTAAGGTGGGATGAAAAAGACAGTAAAGGAAGGTACAGCCACTGCTAGTTAGGGACTACATTTTAATCGACAGAAGTATCTATCTTACTACGTATACAGTTTGTTCTAAAGTGCACTTTTCTGGGGAGGAACAGGGAAAGATGAAGGAAAACTAAAAGACAATTCATTCACTTAACATCATGCAGGCAAAAATATATACTTATAGAAAGTAAAAAGAGGGAACAGTCAAAACGACTCAATTTTTGTTTTCAGAAACCAAGATTTAATACAGCAGCAAGGAGTTGAGAATCAGGACCAGAGTTTTTACTTTATGAGGATCAACAACCGCTGAAAGCCTGGCATGAAGAAATACAAGACTTTGAAAAGCGAGAGGAGTTTAAAGATAGGGACGGGGATGTAATTTATGCACAAAATTGTGTTCAGTGGTTGCTAAAGGAGAAGGGCTGCCAGTGTGACTCTGAAGACACAGGCCACAGAAAACCTGGAAGGGACCAATCCTTAGACTCTGAGACCAGATGGGTGTTAGCAGGGAGGAGAACATGGGTTTGAATAAGGCTGACAAGTCTAGAAGGACACGATTGGTTTTGGCTGAGACGTTATTTTGAAAGACATCAGAGGGTGATTTGGGTGGAGTGGCTGGGCCAGGAGCCAGACTGTAGGGATCTGAGAGGAGAGAAATGAAACTGTGTTTTCAACATTCTAACAAGTGGCATTTGAAGAAATGCATTTAAAGTTGGGAAAATGTAATGCTTAGTTCAATTTTATGATAAGAACTGGCAACCTTTGTCTGCCCAAGAGATGTTCATCTACACCTACATCTTAATTTCATTTGCAAGTAGAAGCCCCTCCCCATTCTACATCTACACTGCAACAATACATTTTATTCTTGCATTTCCTAACATAATGCTTTGAGGGAGAAAGTAGAGCAGTGGTGGCGAAACCATAGCACGTGTGTTATTTTTCTTTTAAGACAAAAGATGTTAATGCATGAGTTGTTCTTTCTAAACTAAAACCTCAGTATTCTGTTTTAATCGCAGTGTTGGCACTTTGCAATAAATAAGTCGGTTTTGGGCTGTAGTTTGGGCGCTCGCCTATAAAAGGGTCTCCATCACTGCTTCAGAGTGTATATGCATTTGAACTGTCATTCCCTTACTCCACATCCATTAAACCCTAGAAAACAGAAACTGCATGCTAAAAAATAGAAATCGAGTGCTAGCGGGACTTTGAGGCATATAGGACAAAGCTAAGATTTGATGCAGGAGAGAAGAAAGTGATACTACGTCAAATTTCAACACACTTTCCTAATTGTTTACATCTCTTCAGCAGGGATTTTTGGGGAATTTTTTATAGCTAATACGTCTCACTTATCAAAAATAGATGTAGGCTGGTCACATGCTCCATGGCGTCCTGGTACTGTGTTCTCAAGCCAGCTTGATTCTACTGCCATATTCTTTTGTCTTGTCTTCAGCAGCAGGACTATTTGAACAACACAGCCACAGATAAAATAAACTGTTTTATCCAACAAATGTGTATTCAAAAGTAGAGGGAGAAACATGAAGTGCTTCTTTTTTGTCTCAAAGAATTTCAGAACTCAGGATCCCTTGTTCTTTTTTTTTTTTTTTTCCTTCTGTACTAGGGATTGAATTCAGGGCTTCATGCATGCTAGGCAAGTGTTCTACCACTGAGTTACATCCATAGCCTTCAAGTACACAATTCCTTTTTTCTTTTGTTGTTTAAAGAAACTTAGAAATTTGCATACAGATTTTAAGAAATATGCATTTTATCTTTCTATATTAAAAATTCTTGCTGGGTGTAGTGGCACATGCCTGTAATCCCAGAGTTCAGGAGGCTGAGACAGGAGGATTACGGTGAGTTTCAGGCCAGCCTGGGCCACATAGTGAGTTCAAGTCCAGCCTAAACTACATAGTGAGACTCTGTCTCAAAAAGAAAGGAAAAAAATTCTTATTCCTAGTCTCTTTTTTTTTGAGGGGAGATGGGCACTGGATAGGCAGAGAACACAGAAAACTTGTAAATATTCTGCCTAGTCATGAACTCCGGAACAAAAACTCTACAGAAATATCAGGAAAAATCAAATGTAATTACAGCATGAAAACACATAATTCCATTAGTGACGCTTTCTGCTTTTGAGGAATGTTCACTGATTCAAGACAATAAAACCGAGTCCCACACTACTCTGTTATGTTTCTGATGATTCCTGCCCTAAAGATATCGATTTCAGATGTGGGTGCAGAAATAGCTTACTTCAAAGGTTTTCCTTCTGGAGCACAGGTTGGTTAAACTTTTATCCTATGAGTTGCCATTTTCCCCCTTTTTACGTTTTCAATAAAATTATTGAATTGCTCATGTTCATTCCGCACATTCTTTGCATTTATGGATCAGATTTATAGGGATGGTGAAAACATACCATTCCTTTTTGATTGTTATCTCCATCAATTCCATGCTTTTCAGCCATGTAACTCTCTATGTTACCCAAACAGTGATAGGAAAATCCATGAAGAATGCGTTTTGGGCATCTGATAAGCATGCAAACATATATAAGTTTTTTTAAAAAGTGCAAGAATCCTGTAACAAGCAAGCATGTGGTGTGATGAAAGCTGTATCCGAGCACTCCCTTGGAATGCAGCCCCATGGCACTGGGAGGGCTGTCCGCGTGTTTTTCAAGCTGTGGTGATTCCACATCACACACTGCTACTACAGCCAGGACTTAGTAAGCCTTTTGGCAAAATACCATTTGGTAACTGGGTAAGTTTAAGTTTGAGCTTTGTTAGGTGGTGGTGGCGGGGGGGGGCGGTGCTTAGCTTCCTTTTTACTCAGGTTTCCAGGAGCAAGGTTGTTGAGAAGGAGGTGTTTTGTCAGGGCTCCACAGAGATGGGCTGGAGACAGTCATGCTCCAAGTCAAAGAACACTGCGCCTGTAGGAGGTGGTGATCTTGATTCTAACAGAATGTCTGGCGAGGCCTTATTAATGTCAACTATCTCATTTTACTTTTTGTTATTTTCCAACTTACCAAGGCACTGGGGCAGCTGAATCTAAGCAAGCAGATTATGGTGTTGCGTTTTTCCAGCTGAAGAACCCACAGATGGCAGGCGCGGTCTTCCCAATGTCCTGTGGCACGGGCACCCTCGCCTTGCCAGGCTGCTGAGGAGCTGCAGCCAGTGCCTGCAGTTTCACTGTTTTATCAGGCATTGCAGAGCGAAACACACTTTTGGATGGAGACCAAGTCTTATGCAGAGAAGTTTGCTCATTTTCATTAGATGTTTATAGAATCACAGGCACCTTGTGAATCAACAGTTACTGCTTTTTTCCATTTCACTGGAGTGAGTGTTGAGTTTAGGATCTAAACATGAAGTGATAGTAAAAACTTGTGTAGAGGGGGGAAAGTGGGATAATAAAGGCACTAGCAGGGTTTTGTTCTGATGCATATTATACGTGTATTATAGTTCCAAAAGGATTCAAAGTGTCTACGACAGAGTTTCACACAGAGTGAGCTGAACTTCTGCCAATTTATTTTGTGTATGGCTCTATCAAAATACTGAAACTATTCCCATGACATTTTATTGAATGTAGAGAGAAAAGAAAGAGGGAGAGAAGAGAGAGAGAGGGAGGGAAGGAGAGAGACACAGAGAGAGAAAGAGAGGGAGGGACAGAGAGACAGAGAAGAATTAAATAGCTTTTTGCCTTTAAATATGTGATTCTGAGCCAGATGTTACCAGTGTACAACCAAGTCAGGATCAAGTACGGCGCTTCTCTAAATCAAAATACTGACGCCTATTAGCTGGGTTAGCACAGAGCATAAATTGGAGCCAGACTGTCTGTCTGTGCGCCGCTGCCCTGCGCCGGGCCATCAGCTGGAATCCCTCCTCTAGGGACACACTGTAAAAATACCTCAGGAGAGGCAGCAATTATGTATTTTTAAAGAAATGGAGGACTTTTTTTTTAAGGCCTCATGCTCTTAGAACAACTTATTCTTTTGGGACCTGAAGCACATTTGTAGACATGTGCAGAGAGAGAAGATAGGCACGCTCATCACGGGGGAAGGAAGAGCAACTGGCTCCAGAAACCAAGGTGGAAATCACTCCTGGGTTTCTTAGAATGTGTGACCTTTCTTAACCAGTAGTAAGAGATGAAATAAAATTCAGTTGCAAATTAGAGGGGAAACTTTGCAAATGAGGTACATGTGATGAATGGATGATGGGCTTCCGTGTTGAACTGGAGAATGGCTTTAGGAACACTTCTTTGTCAAGTATTTATTAAGTATCTATTATGAGTTGGACATGTTCAAATTCTGTGCAGAGAGCAGCAAACCAAGAAAGCAGAGACCCTGCCCTTATGGAGTTTAAATCCTTACTAGGTGAGATGTGTGATAAAGAAAACAAAACGAAGTAAATACAAGCATTTCAGGTGATGGTAAGGCTGCGGTGGAAAGGAATCTGGACAGACTCATGCAGACAGTGATGGGGCTGAGAAGTCATGGTGAATGTCAAGACAATGCAAGGAAGGTTCTTCCACAAAGGAACAGAGAGCTGGGAGAGGTGAGGAATTGGTCACACACAGATGAGATGTAAGGAAACACACAGAGCTGGAGGTGAGAATGTGCTCTGCCCACCTGTGCATGAGGAGGAATGTAGGCAATGTGACCCAAGCCAGGGAAAGGAAGGGAAGGGAAGGGGAGGGGAGGCAAGGGAAGCCGAGAGGGAGGGGAGGAGAAGGGGAGGAAGACGAAGACGGCGAGAAAGGAAGGAAAGGGGAGAAAGCACTTTAGAAAGAAGCGAGTCCTCACCTGAGTCCAATTCAGCAGAGGCACCAGCAAGACCAGAAAGGACCACCTGCCTCAGCTACAGAATATTTCCTCAAACTCTGAAAGAAACCTTTTCCTGGCAATATGGGGATGAGCAGAGAAACAGAAACATTCATGGAGGAAAGGGCTCAAGAGGCCTTTGTCATGACAGGAATACTGCAGCAGCACATATCTCAGTGGTGGGCAGAATCCAGGGGAGGGGTGACTGTGGCCTGGTGGACCACGTCATTTCAGAGGCAGTTCCCTTGGGAGAAGTGAGAAGGCCTGGAACCAAGGAGCAAGGGAGGTGTGGGGAGAAGGCTGGGAATATGACCCCAGATGCCCAGCACACAGATTTGTTGGTATAAAGATGAAAAAATGTTTTTGGTTAGCTTTATTCTACCTTGGTAACCAAAGAGGAAGTTTGCGTAGAACTGGGGAGGGCTTTGAAAATGGGAAGGGACAGCGTGTGTGCAACTGTCAGCGGGAAGAGAGAATTAACCTAGCAACACTTGAGATGTGTGGCCACAGCAGCTGCCAAGGGACAGGTAAATCGGTGGGGGTTCTGCAAGATGATTCTGACGGAGAAACAAGCAGTAAGGATCCATGGGCTTTACGCCAAAGAGAGGTTACAGCGACGCGCCATTACTCCCCTCTGGGAGGGTGCTGTCTGAGGCACAGGTTTCTCCTGTGCAGATTTGACACCGCTGACTGCCCAGGCCAACCCTGCCCATGGCATTCAGATTTACTAAAAAGTGAGAAAGCGGCAGTCATTTCGAAGCACCGCAGAGATCGCAGTGTACACACAAGATTGAGAAAGAAGGAAATGATGACATTGCTGCTCAAAGTGCTGGCCACAGAGCAGCAGAAGGGAGAATCATACACTGCCCCAGAGCTACCCAATCAGAATCCAAAGCTTAACAAGATCTATACGCATGTTAGTATTTTGGAAGCCCTGGTCTTAAAGGTCTCATGAAGCCCATAGTATGGTGGCTCCAATAGTTTCTTGGTCATTAGACTTCTCCAGAGTAGCTTAAAGTTATGAGTAAGAGTATTATTTCCTCACTGTCACCTTCATAAGGATCATCTGTGGACTTTAGCTACCAAATGCCTTGTGTTGCTGCCTTCTTAGTCATGTAGCCCATCACCTACTGGGGAACTGGTAAAGATAAAAAAAATGAGCTTAATTTTGTTCTGGACTAAAATAATTTGTTCACATCCCACATGTTTGCTGTAAACACCATATTTTCAAAGGAATGGTTGTCATTAATAAGTAGTCAGTAGGCAGGAAGAGGCTCACTGCCCGATGCACTTACCACTCCCAGCTTCTAGGGTCCCATGAGAAGAAAATCCAATGAATAAAACACACCCAAATATTGTATTGTATTGTATTGTATTGTTAAAATAGTGGTGGAATAAATATACTTCATGGAGAATTAGAGCAGTAACACATAGCCATTGGACAGCACAACACTTGGATGGAAAAAAAGGGGTCACACAGGTGAGGCTGACCATCGGAGGATGAGCTAGAAAGCACAGGATGAGACAAAAGCCAAGCCGTACGGCAGAGGTGACAGCAAATATGCCAAGCCAGGCAGCCTCAGACTCGAGGAGAAAGGGTGTTGGTGCTTTGGAAGAAGGCTCTAAGTGGATGGGTGAGACAGTGATTTTAGGAAAAGAGGTTTGATGAGGATTAAGGAATCTCGAAGGAAGTCCTGATCTAATCTTTCACCACCCCAAGACGCGAGTAACCATAAATTGGATAAAAGGGACTGAAACTTCAAGGAAGCTTATAGAAGTCTCTTGCAGAAATCTGTAGTTTTAAGACAGCAATACCCACAGTTTTTCTAGTATATTCCCTTCAAGTTACAAAACATGATGCCCCTATTCAATCTTTTTCCTTGTTTAATGTACTGTCATCCATAACTTGGTAAGGTCAGGCTTAAATAAAAGTTAGTAAGGTATCTGCCTTTTGTGATATCATCTAGAGCCATTCAATCCAACAGGAAATAAATAATTTCTGTAAAATAAACATATACTCAACACAGAGTTCTGAGAAAGAAGTCAGCAGCTAGCCCTGTCTCTCGAACTCAGAGTTTAAGAAATGTCACTGTCCTTGATTTAGCTTTATTTTTATATGTGTATGTCCTATAATTACATGCATAGTACACAAATATATACGCTATCAAACATAGTTTAGATAACCACGAAAAAGTGTGATTTTTGAGGCTTGTATATTCAGTTTTCATTTGCTTTTTATGTACCAAAGCCACATTCCAGTCACCCTGGCCTGATACAAATTCTCCACAGCACTAAGCTGAAGATCTTACACTGTGAGGTAAAACAACAGATACAAATGGAAAAAGCAAACTTCTTCAGCAAATGTTCAGTTTCTAAAATCTCCGATTTTGGTGGATGTATTTATTTTGGGTGAGGAAATGTGCCTGAATTTTACTGACTTAGCTCATTTCACCTGCATGTTCAAATGATTACTTTCATTGTTATTATTTTTATGTAGAAAACAACTGAGGCTTACAATGGCTAAATAGACTTACCCAAGGTCACATAGCTAGGACAAGGCAGACAAAGAAATTGAACGCAGGCCTATTCTCCCTCCAAAACCAAAAACCCTCTACTATGGGCACTGGAAAGGGAACAGGCTTGGGGTAAACTCTGTCATGTGGGTTGCCTGAGATCCATGATTCCAACATTTGATTAATCCTAATCACTTCCTATAAATCATTATTTATCTTCATGAGCCCATCATTTAAAATCTAGCCAGTGCTATGTTAGAAGTTTCTTTTATGTGTGTGTAGGTTAATACAAATGCATATTAATGAGCATATTATTTTCTCAGCACTGTTCTTATATAAGATGTCTAAATTGAGCAAGTAGTTTTGGGAGCTTGAATTTTGATACACATATAAAGCATCTGTTCACTTTTCCTTCAGTCTTTTCTCTGACTTGGGCTATTTCCATTGTATCCTTACTGTGGAATAACTTTAGAAAATCACAGTTTCGTTGCACATGATGCATTAATGCTCCAAAATAAATCAAATCCCTAAAGCGCAATTTATTTAGTTCTCTTCATCTCCTCCATCCCCTGAAAAGGAATTACTGCAACTTAGGTAAAACAATATATACAATTAATCAGGGAATAGGAGTAATCTTCATAAACTCTAACAGATGATGGATGATTCCTGGTCTACATCCTGTCAAATTTACACACTCCTATTTTAGATTTTTGCAGTGAAGAAAATTGTACGTGCCAATTGGTGCTCAGCTGCAAAACCCATCATCAGCCTCTCTGGCAGCAGAGCTCAAATGCTGATGTCCTTCACGTGCCACCATGGTAAATAATCAGGAATAGTTCTGCTTGGAAGAGGGAGTGTTGCTGATGGAACAGACTCAAAAGTGATAGCACAGTTGGAAGATCCTTGGAAAATTCACATTCTTTATTTACAAGTAGAAGGAGAATTTTCCAAAAGCTTTGTAAAAGTGAATACACAAAAGTTAGTTCCACAAGGCAATGCCTGACTACAGTGGCATTCTTTCTTGTGTGTGTGTGGGTACCGGGAGTTGGCCTCAGGACCTCACGTGCCAGCAGGTGCCAGTGCCGCTGAGCGATATCACCGGCCCTTTTTTCGTATGTGGGTTCTGGGAGTCGAACTCAGGCCCTCGCTCTTGCCAGGCAGGCGCTTATGCCGCTGAGCCATCTCACCGGCCCCTACAATGACATTCTTAAATTGTTGTGTCCCATGAATTTTGTGTTTATGGATTATGGGGAAAAAAACTTGAGACCAAAAGAGAAAGGAGATTAAGACCATGCCAAAGAAAGATGAGTACCAGCTGGCTGTGCCACTTACAAATCATGGAATATGGTATCAGTGACATAGGGTGGTTTTGAAAGCTAGGGGAATAACGCATTAATAGGACACTTGGTGTCCTATTTCCCAGTTAGGGATAGGTAAATAGGTAGGTAAGTAGTAATTTCAAGACATGGTTTTTCATCTCTGGCTGGCATATCATCGGCTCCTAGCTCACCATATTTTAGAATACTGCAGTACCTCTTTGTGCTTTGTAACAGTGAAAACTGACTTTCTGCAAGTCAGAAAACATCTGCCTTTGGTCATTTCTCAACTGGGGAAAGAATATGTATTCTTACTTAAGTTTCTCTGACCTGGGAGAGAGATGGTATTTTTTTATAGCGAAGTGCCACTTTTGTATATTAACACTGTTTCTTTTAATGTACCCAATAACTCTAGGAAGGAAATGGACTATGGCCACCTTTGGAAGAGGCAATAGGCTCCAAGGTCAAATGACTTCTCTTCTGGCACATCCAGGGTGCCAGGGTGTTCTTCCCACATCTAGGTCAGTGCTCCTTCACCAGGCAAAGCCTTACAGACTGCATCCGCAGCAAGCTTTGGACTCTGGAAACCCTTCAGTGATGACTGAGATTGATGGAGGAGGGCACTGGGGATGTGGAGGAAATGGGGCCTTCAATTCCCTGACCTCTTCCTTCCACCTGGAACAGCCCTGTCCTTACGTTTTGTATAAAGATACTCTGTGTGATATATTTTGCGCATAAAGAATTCTTTGTCTAAAATATCTGAAAAAAACACTGTTATACCAAAATGTTATGCTCTAAAAATGCACATTATGGAAATAAGACTGAGCTAAGAAGTGGAAAGGACCAAAGACATGTAACAATTTCAAGCAAAGACAACCTTTAACATTATAAAAGTCTTTCCCCCCTTCCAGAAATAATGGCCTTGGTCATTTTTGTTACAGCAGTGAAAACTCCCAAATTGTCAACTAATCACCAGAATGCCCTCACTTCAGTCAGTTTTCAAAACCATTACCAAAGACTTCATTTTTTTGTTTGTTTGTTTGTTTGTTTTTGAGACAGGGCTTCACTATGCAGTTCAGGCTGGCCTTGAACTCACAGTGATCCTCCTGCCTCAGCCTCCCGAGTGCACCACTACACCCAGCTACTGAAGACTTTAGGAAACAATGATTAATTCTGATGACAGATGATTCTTTAAAACATCTCAGGACCTTTAATATGATAGTTTGTACTGGATGACCATAAAATGTAAGGATTTCTCAAATTAATTTGACCATGGCCTTTCCTTGAGACTAATGAATATGTCCCAAAATTAGTTTTTCCAAGAAAAAGCACTGTTTCCCAGAAAAGAAAAAAAAAAAAACAAACTATTCTAGTCATTCTCAAAATGTGGTCCAGAACCATCAGTTATTAGGGAATTTGTTTCAAATGCAAATTTTGGGCCCTATTCCAGACATATTAAATCGAAACTCTGAGAGCAGGACTCAAGCTCTGCAGGTTACTAAGGCTCAAAGTAAAAGTTGAGAAGCAGCCCAGTCTAAGCCATGAACATGACCACTTTTGTTTCACATGTAGTATCTCCTAAATGGTTAACTGGGTCCACCCTTGTTCTTCTAAATGTCATTCTCCCCTTAGCAGACAATTACAAACCATCATATCCTAACTCTGCCTAAAACCCTCCAACAGTTTCCATGGCAAATAGAGAAAACCCAAATACCTTATCATAAAGGACAAGGCTCTACCTTACCTGACCTTGTCCCTGCCCACTTTTCTGTTCTTATCTTGTATTAGTCTCCCCCTTGTCTACCACCTGCTGGCCACAGTAAGCTTCACCTTCTAGGAACACTGTCTCAAGGACCTTCTGTAACCCTTGGCAGAAGTCTCTTTCCATTCTCCCCCTGTCCTACATGGGTAGTTCCTCATAATTCAGGTCTCAGTTCCAGTGTCACCTCCTCACATTACCCTGGTCCTTCTCTCCAGGACCCAGCTTTATTGTCTTCATAGCAGTTATCACTACTGGAAGTGAATTTCTTTGTTTATAAACTCCATGAATGTTTGTGTTAATAAATAATTGCCTAGCTGAATAGAACCTGTCTATGGAACTCCACTTTCTAGTTCACCATTTTCACATATAGCTTGTGGGGAGGCTGAAGCCACTCAGTGTCCCTTCTGTCTCCTTTACAATGAGCCCTGAGCTGCATGTAGTTTGCAGCTTCACAAGCTGAGCCAATGTTAACATCTCTTATTTAGCTATTTCTCAATAGGCCAATGCTTATTCTGAAAGGCAATGCTCATTTCCTTAATGCATTAAGAAAAATGTCAATGAAAAAATGACATTTACAAAATAAGGTTAATGATAATAATACAATAAACAAGGTAATCTAAATAGTTTTTGTGGAATTAAATGACTTTTTATTTTACTATAAAAATATAACCTAGAAAATTATTTTTAGAAATAGTTTAAATTGTCATAAGTGAAAGCATCGTTCCTTGTTATCAATTCTAACAGACCTTCCTCCCAGTAACAGGGAAATGCATAAAGAACATGGACTTGTAGTAAGACTGACCTGGTTTCCAGTATATTTACCAGGGTCTGCCATTTGTGATGTTGGTTGACTTACTTAAGCTCTCATGATCCCAGTTTCCTCATCCATAGAACTTGTATCACAATAAATGACAGCAGAGTAATTGTGAGAATTAGATCAGATGATGTTTGTGAAAGTGACTAAGAAGAGCTATAGCTTATTGAGTACTAATTCACAACAAATGTTCTTCTAAGCCCCTTAAATGTGCTATCTACCCACATTTGCTAATGATAGATGGTGTTATTCCCATTTCATAGATAGCGAGACTCAAGGATTAAGTTATTTGCCAAAGTTAGAAAACTATAAGCATCACAGCTGGATTCTCAAACTTAGTTCATCTGATGCAAAAGTTCTTGCCCTTAACCATCACCTTGAAGCTCCTAAATGCTAAACATGGTCCAAAGTGCATGAAGAATGTAAGTTCATCTTCTAATAGGACCCTGATTATTTCAGTTTTCTGCACCGCTATGAGGAGCTGAGCACTGTCTGCCCCACTGTGTTTCACTGAACATTTTTTCAGTTTTATGTCTTGATGGAAAATTATTCCAGAGTCTGAGAAAAAAATAATTAAAATTATTACAATGTGAAGGAGAACTCACACAACTGCCTACACAGTGTTTCATTGCTTGCTGTTAGTCCTTTAAGAAATGTCAATTACATACTGCATCCCTGATTGAGTAATTGTGCCATATAATATACTACAGCAGGAAGGGCACGGGCTCTCTATGAGGTCAGAACAGTCCAGGGTCTGGGACTTATCTCTGCCATTGCCAGTGCAACTGCGCACACACTTTATAATTTTTGTGAGAACGTTTCCTCATCTACAGACTAGGGAAAACAATCTACTCCTTAATACCATGTGATGCCCACTGCTCGGCACATTATGAACAATAAATAAAGGTTAGCTCCATTCGTCCCCTCATTTAGTGGCATGCTTTTGGTATCTTCTGCTGTTTTATGCTTCTGGAACCATGGGCTTAAATTCTGATTTAAATAAAGTTTTCTAGACACCACTTTGCAATGATGAAACTCACACGTTCACGTAAACGCCACATTTTCAGGTGGCCACCTGGGAAGATGACAAGTTCATGTCAGTGAGGTCCCACTGCTCAGAGAAGTCAGAGCACTTTGCTTTTGGAATTACTCTTAGAGTCACTTTGTGAGTCAATTGAGAAAAGCAGCTTCATTGTTTTATTGTGTTTTGACATAAAAAAAGCAAATACACATATTTCTATTATGCTCTTTACTCACTGCCTTGGGTCCAAATGATCTTACTATTTCTAAAGATCAAAATTTCCACAAAAGGATAAATACTTGAAGCCACGAAATATGTTAAAAACATAACGGTTATCCTAAAAGATGAATCCTAACACTGATTCAGCACTGGGGAAATCATGGATATCTAGGTATAGTCCCTAATGGTGACCATTTTGAAAAGAGCTTTATTTGAGATCATGTGTTCAAAGCAGATTGTTTATTTTAAACACTTGTCTAAATATGAAGCTTAGCTGCACAAAAATATTGCAATCAGTTCAACAGCATGTACTGGGTACGCCTGGTAAGCCAGTACTAGTTCAGAAGCAATCCTTTAGATTATTATGTGAGAACTTTAGACTGCATACTCCATCAGCAATAGAATTTGAGTGTGTGTACCCCAAATTTACGTCGGGTAATTTCCTTATATATTATATACATACATTTTAACCATAATCATTTGCAGAGCTGTAGTTTGTATATGTGTCCCCAAAGGCCCGTGAGTTAAACATTAACAGCCTGGCCACCAGCTTGTGGCACTATCGGGAGGGGTAGAACCTGTAAGAGGTGAGGCCTGAGGGGCGGTAGTTGGGATGCAGACTCAAAGCAGATGTTGGACCACAGCCCTCTCATCCTCTGTGTTTCCCGGCCACCATGAGATGAGCAGCTTGCTCTCCCACAGTGTGCTCCCTATACAATGCGCTGTATCATCACAGGCCCAAAGGCAAAGGGCCAAACAACACGGACCTGAATCTCCGACCTGTGACCCAAAATAAACCTTTCCTTTCCTTAGAAGTTGATTATCTCAGATATTTTGTCACAGTGATGGAAAGCTAACTTGCAGTTATGCTGCAGATGAAAGTCTGTGCCCTCTCCAGATTTCTATATTGACATTCTAACTTCCACTGTGATGGTACAGGGGCCTTAGGGAGGAATGAGGTCTGGAGGGTGGACTGCTCACGCGTGGGGTTAGGGCTTTACAGAAAGGCACAAGAGCTTGTTTTCTTTCTCTCTGCTTTCTAATATGCAAAGATACAGCAAGAAGACGGCCATCTGTAAACCAGGAAGCAATTCCTCACCATCACTGCATCTGCTGACACCTTCATCTTTTCCTTCGTAGCCTCCAGACTGTGAGGCATAATTACTTGTTGTTGAAGTCATCCAGCCTGTTATAGTACTTGTTATAATAGTCGATGCAGACTAAGACTTATAAAGATTAATAAGATTTATAAGATTTATAAAGTGTGCCCATTATGAAACAGGCCCTACAAATTAATAAATATGAGGTAAAATATTTATGTGTGTACTCATTTTAATGTTTCTTCCCTCATCTCTAGATGATCTTCTGTGTGCAGTGCACATGTATAAATATCACTTTAGAGATGTTTATTTTAGATGATGAGTATGATAAAGGATCCAAGACTTTTCTGTAAATATTGTTAAACAAAATCATTTATATTTCATATCTGTTTTACAACACATATTACCTATGCCAAAAAAAACTGTGCAGGGTGCCCAAAGTGCGATGTAGGAATACATGCTTGAACGCAATTCAGTATTACTTGTCTAGAAGACAAAGTTTAACATGGTTGCTAAAATCTACACATTGAGCTGACATGGGACACTATTAAATACTATGTTGCTAGGAAGATGAGACACTTCTGTAAGTATGATATGTATAGGAACGGAAGTCAGATACCAATTTGATGACAGTAATCCAAGACAGGCCAGCATCTTCTCAGTTGACTGGTTAGGTAACGACCCTGCTTATTCCGAAAGACATTCAGGAATTACTTCAAATAATCCCTTAAAGTTCTCCCAGTAGGAAATACTATATGATTTTACATTGTTTTAAAATCTTTTTTCAATTAATGTAACTTTTTCTAAAATAATTACATAAGGGTATGAAACTTGGTCTTGATGTAGAAAACAGTCATTATAAAGAATGGAAAAGGAATCCAATCTCTACTTAGCATTGTAAAATCTTCAGTTACCATTACAGAAAAGTAAGCTACTGGAAATAGGTAATTAAGAGGAGATGTGATGGCAATAAAAACGACAACATGTATTTTAAAATGGTCCTTGATTTTTGAACAAAATAAATTCTAACAGGATTTCTTGGAATACAGTGCCTTGGTTTCTTACCTTGCCATACTTCTGTGCGTAAGACCCTGTGAGGAGTGAGTGAAAAACAATGATGGTTTCATCCAAATCCCAGACAAACACACGCTAAAGACAAAAAAAAAATCAAGAATTGTCAAGTTTAAGGAAACAAAAATAAACAGAAAACATCTTTCTCCACTGTTGGATATGGTCTTAATATCATTTGATATAAGATTATGCTATTTCATTATGTGTTTATTTTTAATTTACCAAATGCAACTACGATAAAGCCTGAGGAAAATAAATAATACAAATGATCATAAATTTACAAGCAGAGCTACTTGAGAGATTGAGGCAGGAGGATTGCCAAGTACCAGGCCAGCCTGGGAAATTTAGAAAGAAACTCTCAGAAAAAGGGCTAAGGATAAAGCTCAGTGCAAAGGCCTTGGGTTCCCAGTGCCACAAATAGAGAGAGAGATAGAACGATCAATTGATTGATACATAGATAAAATTTAAGAGATGTCCTAATTTGAGTGAATTCACACATTTACTTGTAGTTAATACCAAAAAATGAGACCTATTCAGGCTTTACGATAGATGTGTACTTAACTTCTAAATAAAGTTTTATAGTTCATGGAGCCATGAAATTTTTCAATTTATGCAAAGAATTCAATTTTTAAAATATTTAAAAGAAGAAATGAGTTATCCCTAAACAGAAATTGTAAGTGTGGGTCCTCGGGTCACATTAGGCCCGCGAATACGTTGCTTGGCCTGCACAGAGTTTGGAAAGATTTGAAATTATTCACCAATTTTCCTAAATTAGATTTCACCAAACTTCACACTTTGACTGCAGCAGAGAAGCTGGAGGTCCGGGCATGCTGGCTGACACTCCCAAGTGGCAGTAACGGCAAGGTCCCTGGAGTGGGCTGAATCCCTGCTCCCGCTGTCTGCTGGGCTCCCAATGCTGGGCACTCACTAAATCACCGGCCACAATCATTCAGATAAAGGAAACTGTCGCTCATGAAGAGGAATGATGTCTATTAACGTGTACTAAATCTGAAAATTTAATTATTTTTCCTCAATTGAAATATGTGTTTAAGAAGAGTTTCTCCTAGTATTTTCCTCCAGTTTTTATTTTTTATTAGTACACAATTGCAGTACATAATGATCGCATTCTTTACAGGGAGTTGGTACATGTATGTAACACACCTCAGCTCTTTTTGCATCCCCTTTCCCTGTCTGCCCTCTCCCTCCTTCCGTGTGAGAAAGATCTTATCTCCTTAGTTCCTATTATCTATCTTTTATTCTGTTCTTTGTTTATATTTTGGGTTGCTCATATAAGAGAAACTGTGCGATATTTAAACTTGTGTTTGATTTATCTCACTTAACATCCTAATGTTTCATAATAAAAATCAATCTGCTTAGTGTGGATATGTCTCAAAAGAGCTCACAAGTGGAAAAAATTACATACATTAAAATTTTCAAAAATGTAACAATTTAACACATATGTCAAAGGAATGACATTTTCCCTATTGTCAGAAGATGGCTTTTCTTTTCCATACAGATTACTTTTATCTTATCAAATATATTGACATATACATATATGTCTTTAATTAGTTTAGGACTACCAAATATAGTGTTTCTCAGAAAATTATTTCACAAATGATAGCTTTATTTTTAGAGCTCCTGTTTATGCTAATTTAGAGCAAATATAAAATTGTATCAGGCCTAGAACTTGTAAAGTACTATCACTTCTGAGCTGTTACTATTTTCACATTTGTTATGATAATGGATGAAATCTGAGTTGTAAAATGCCTATGACAAAGCAGGTCCACTTGATTTATGATACATCTTTTGAAATTTAAAAATTTTGAAATTTAATGGAAGTATAAGGTATGGAATGTACCATTCAATAAAATACAGCATCATATTGCGCCCTTTAAGAATAAATAGGCCGGGGCCAGTGAGATGGCTCAGCGGCGTAAGCGCCTGCCTGGCAAGCACGAGGGCCCAAGTTCGACTCCCAGAACCCACATACAAGAAAAGGGCCAGTGATATCGCTCAGCGACACGGGCGCCTGCTGGCGCATGAGGTCCTGAGGTTGAACCCCGGTACCCACACACACACACACACACAAAAAAAGAATAAATAGGCCTACCTCTAGGTCACTGTCAGGAGGCGGGGAGGGGTTATTTTTCCGGCCTCTTCCTCGGGACTTTGATCCAGAACTCCTACATGTTCGGTCATCAAGATCTTTGATGGGTGTGGAGGGGCTCTGCACGGTATCAAATTCTCCTGCAAATAATATAACATGTCAAGAAGAGCACTTCATCTTTAGATCAGATGTGAGTGTCCATTTTTACTTTTCTTAGCAAATTATTATACGCTAGAAACCTCTTTATGAGAAAAAGAAAAGATTTATAGTCCCAAGCACACAAAATTTTAATTTAGTCAAAAAGTAGGAGGTCACACAAATCCCTCCTAGTTTTAGTACAAGATCTACTAAACCTGAATGTCTTTTATACACCATAGGGCTTCAACTTCCTGTCTGTCCCCTCATGCGCATATTACATACGTTTAGATCTATCCCCACTTCCTTCACTGTCATAGTTTAGAGGATTAGATGTCGTCTTCTGGATCAGTCTACGAAGTAGAGTTCCTAGCCCCGCCTCTAAGAAATTGTGCCCAATTAGTCAAATCCTCTCATCTTTCCTCAAGCTCTTCCTTTCAAGTGGTCACAGACCAGCTTAAAAGTCTTTCTTCTTGACTTCGCATTTCCACCTAGATATGCTCTGCCTGCTACCTTAAAAGAATGGTGCACAGCAGTGCTGTCCAAGGGAAATAAACATGATCTATACATACACAATTTTAAGTGATGTAGCAGCCACATTTTAAAAAGTAAAAAAGGTATGTCAAAGTAATTACTATATGTTTGTTAACTCAATATATGCAAAATATCACTTCAGTATTAACCAATATAAAAACTAGCAATGACATGTTTCACATTCTCTTTTTGATACTAAGTCTTTGAAATCTTGTGTACATACAGAGGAATTCAACCTACAGGAGCCACATTATCAGTGCTCAACAGCCACAGGTGGCTACAGTTCTGGACAGCACAATTACCCCCACTTCCTGGCACCCGATTTATCATCGTCTAGCTTCAGTTTGCCAAGGCGCTAATAAAAACACACAGGCAAAGGGTCCTCAAATAACCACTGACTTGAAAAATACAAGAGACAGGCTCCGTCCTCATCATACTGGGTCTCTGTGCGTGTTTGATCCTCTTAAGCTCCACCTCCCAGGAACCATGCTTTGGTAGCAGAAACCCTGCACTCCTCCTGGATCCAGGATTTCAACAGTTCTCCTCCATCTGGGAGGCATGGATTCCTGTCCTGCCTTTCTC
Source organism: Erethizon dorsatum (assembly GCA_028451465.1). Taxonomy (NCBI): domain Eukaryota; kingdom Metazoa; phylum Chordata; class Mammalia; order Rodentia; family Erethizontidae; genus Erethizon; species Erethizon dorsatum. The sequence goes on from CM051823.1 coordinate 150,806,556, forward strand.
CGTTTTATAAACTGGAACTGAAGAGTTCCATCCTTTGATCACTATACTTCACAAATCCACATAATCTAAGTGTTTAACTATTTCATGGCCATGACCCTGTCCGGGATGACCCGTGCATAAGTCCTTACCTCTATCCAGACCACATCTAAAGTTTCAGATTTCTTATCTACTTAACCTCCATTTGTACAGTGGATATCTAAAACTCGGATACATCTAAAGCTAATAATGATGTACCTTAGGACGTACAGAATACTGAGCAGAGGCAAACTGGTATGAGGTGTTATTAAGATAAACGGAGGCAACAGTGAAGTACAGTAGAACAAGTAGAAGAGCCGGACTTATTGCATGACTTCCAGTGTTTCACTCAATTTCTTCTTTGCAGGGGGAATAGCAGCTACCATTTTGGATTACTGAGGGTAAATCAGGTTTATATATAGTTTGATTTAAATCACATGTATACAATAAAAATTTCTAGGAGAATCAGATAACAAACTATAATGAATTTAAATTAAACATATTTTAAACATTAAAATGTTATGACTATCATGCTTTACTATCAAATTACAGTAAAATAATTCTCAGGGTAGCCAAGCAGAATTAATCTATATAAATAAATCTGAACAAGCTAGGCACACTTAGGCATTATATTTTCTGAAACACAGTAATCTTTACAGAGCTAATGTCTTATCATTTCTTTTGATTACAACATTTTTTGCAAAACACTATACATGTCAGGACAGGATCAAAACAAAAAATGTCTGTGCCCGAAGTACTGTTTGCTCATAAAATACTGCTAGCACCGCTCACTGCATGCGTGTTTTTTTATCTCTTGCGGGAGAGTAGATAGCACAATAATAAAGCTTTTTATTTGTGATGTTGAATTTAGCCCTATCATATAATAAATTATGCTTCAGGCTACTTATATAGTCATTAAATGAGGATTTTGATATCTGAACACACATCAACTTTTAAATAAAAGCACATAAAATTTTTCCTATTTTAAATTATTTCTGAAACCAAATTTTCCTAAGCTTACTATATCCTGAAAATTGAATGTTCTCCCTCAAATAAAATGGTAATTCAAATGAACTCTCACTACTATAACAAGCTTTTAAAAATATTTTGGATGACATTCCATTAAAACTTGTTTTAATTTTCATTATAAATCAATTTCCAAGTGCTACATATCGTAAGACAGCTTTGTTCTCGTACCAGCAAAAAAGAACAGAACCGTGCAATATCCCAATCACTGTGATAAGCTGTGGGTGTCTGGTTGCAGGAACAACTGGGCTGTTTGAATGTGGGATCCAGCAACTGTCATATCAGTGAATATCTCTATCTATCTATCTATCTATCTATCTATCTATCTATCTATCTATCTATGTATCTATCTATCTATCTATCTATCTATCTATCATCTATGTAACTTGTTCTGCGAGTGTTCTGCAAGATGAGTAAACATTTCCAATAAATTTTAACTTGATAAGTGAGCAAAGTCTTGCAATACGAGTAGTATGTGATGCCAAATGTCACATGATAACAAATGAGCCAACGGTTCTCTCTCTCTCTTGGTGTGGGATTGTGGGTGATCATTCTGCAACAGCAAGAGGTTATGGAGGAGATCTTGTCTACAGAAGAAGAGGAGAAAAATTCAGAGGAATCCCTCACTTTGAATGAGATTAGGAACATGTGGAAAATGTGGAAAACAGTGCAAAATTTTGTAGAAAAGCAGCATCCAAATAAGGCTGCAGCAGTGCAAACAATGAACCTGTTTAATGACAATGCAATGCCACATTTCTGTGAAATTCTCAAAAGGAGGCAAAAGCAAGTGTCATTGGGTAGATTCCTTGTTAAAACTGCACAAAAACAAAAAGATCCCATTGAGCCAGCAGATAGCAATGATTCCATTAGAGATAGTGAAAGTTTCCTGCAGGATAAGCTTTCTCTCTCTTGTCTCTCTCACACCAGCCATGAAGCTTTTCAAAGGTTGGTGCAGGTTAATTTGTGTATTTTTCTTTATATTTTGTATTTTCTTTATTATTTTGGATTATATTACAGTACTGTGATCATTTTTATATGAATATTTTTGGGTTGTAGAATGAATCTAAGTTTCCTTTATTTGCATTATTTCTTATGAGAAAATTCACTTTGATATACAAGTGTTTTGGATTACAAGTATGTTTCTGGAGCAAATTATGGTTGCAAATGAAGATTTTACTATATACATTCATATGTATAGCATAAATACATATAGTATAAATACATATATATTGTATAAATATATATGACTTAAACCTCACTCCGACCCAGTGAATTAGGTCTTTTATTACATTATTGTCTTTTAATAACAAAGAAACTAGTGACATGTAGGTCTTAATTCACCTATCAAAATTAATTATCTTGCATTTGGCAATGTTGGTGTGATTCCAGAACTCCTGCTTCAAGTACCAGGTTCTACTACCTACCCCAAGCTGCAACAGATTCTCCTGATCACAAAAAGGTAGAATCTACATCTATTTCTACTGATCAAAAGAACTATACAACGGCAGACCAGAATGGGAGAAAATATTGGCAAACCATACATCAGATAAGGTGTTAATATTCAAACCATATAAGAATTTAAGCTACAATGAGTTATAGCCTTGTATCTCTTAGAAAGGCTATTATCCAAAAGACAAAAATAACCAGTGTTAGAATGAGGAGAAGAGGAGGGAACTCTTGCATGTTCTTGTTGGCAGTGTAAATTAGTATACCCTTTATGAAAAACAGTATAGTAGCTCCTCAAAAAATTAAAAGTAACATTAAGATCTTGTAATCCCACAACTGAATATATAACTAAAAGAAATGAAATCAGTATGTAAAGAGATATCTGAACTCCAGTATTCATTGTAGCATTATTCATAATAGCCAACCTAAATGTCCAATAAGAGATAAATAGATACAGAAAATAATGGTGCATAGACACAATGGAATACTATTCAACCTAAAAAAAGAAAAAAAATCTTGTCATTTGGAACATCATAGATGGAACTGGAGGTCATTATGTTAAATGAAAAAAGGCTGTAACAGAAAGACAAAATTGCATGATGTCACTCACACATGGAGTATAAAATGCTTGTCCTCATAGAAAAAAAAGTGGAATCACGGCTATTAGGTCTGTAGGGCTGGGAAGGGGGATTGAGGAGATGTCAAAGGACATAAAATTTTAGTTAGGACGGATGTATTGTACAATATGATGACTATATTAGCAACAACATATTGCAATATTTGAAAATTACTGGGAATAGATTTTAAGTATTAGTGCATATTTTTAATTCAATGAATGAAGTAGAAGAGCACTTCTGTGGAGGCAGATGTGTATCTGGGTTCTTACAGCCACCACCCACGCACAATTGTGTGGACCTCCATACCTTCTGAAGGTGTTATCCTTTCTCCTGAAGAAGGGTAAAACCAGGAACTTGAGATTAACTGGTCATTAAACATTTGTTGACACTATTTATTTTTAAAGAGAAAGGTGTTAATTCTAGTGTCCTTGTCAAATTTCACTCAGGTAATTGCAGGAGGACACAGTAATGCCGCAGTTAGGGAAAACGTAATTTGGCAAAGTTGGTGTGGTCTGCTCTCTCCATCTCCATCTTCCGGTGAGTTTCAGTGAGATGATTTAGCACTTTGCTTCAGGAAGTTATGAAAAGGCCACTGTTGTCTATGTAAGATGTTGGCTTCATTGCAGAAAGGAAAATGATTTTAGTAGACTCTTAACTTTTCTGGAGCACTTGTTAAGTTCAATTAGCTAATGCACTGTAATGTTCATCAAGATCTCAAGGGAAAGGATAATATTATTAGAAATTACCAACTACACTTAAGTTTAAATATATTTAAAATATGAAAAAAGATGAAGTGTGAAAATATCTTTCATCTTCATGAGCTAATCCATTCTCAAGCTTTATGAACGCAAATCAAAAATATAATTTGCCTTTGATAAACTTTATGTTAAAAGGGAAGAAACATCTCTATAATGATCATAAACTAAAATGTCTGTTCTTAACCAGCACGGTAGTGTTTCTTTGAATCCATTGTTAAACTACTTAATAAGGTAAAATAAATTACTGAATGCTATTTGCAAATATATCAGTCATTACCAACTGCCCTAGGCTTTTCTACATGATTGAATAATTATCCTTTAATCAGCATAGCAATGAATAACTGCCTCTTATAAGTTTTGGGTATTTAAATCCAAGTTTATTTCATTAGGTTTATCTCTAAATCAGAACAGCCAGCTGTCTCTTATTGAACATAAAGTGTGTTTCTATTTTAAAATTGGAAGGTAACAGTGAATGTTCTATGAAAAATCGTGGACCTTAATTGTTAGGTCTCTGCAGTAAATCCAAAATGTAGAATCAGTTAATGGGAAATTCTTTTCCTGCCCTTGAACTAAATCCATCAGATTTCATCATTAATAAAAAAAAAATCCCATAGTTATAAACTTGTTTGCTTTTTGGATGCATGCCAGCTCTGAACAGGCAAAATCAAACTTGAAACTACCTTGAGGAAAGGTCTGAGGTCACAGAATTCCTTAAAAAACCCAGACATATGGAGTTGTTATGAATTTGGTGGAGAGAAAATATAGTTACAAATAGAAGGCCTTTATTTTTAAATTCAACAGAAAATCTGATGAAACCTGAAAATTATGTCAAACCATATTTGTTGGAATTAGCAACCAGTGGAAGGCTGAAAAAAAACGCAGCATTCTGATAGTGAACATGAGGATACCACATGTGAATGTGTCACTTTCAAAGTCCCCTGCTCAGACGATCTACCTGTCCACTGCATTTAGTATTTTAACATGAATAAAATAGCAATTCTGAACACTGAGCCTTCATTAGCTAAGGGAATTTCCATGTGTGTCTTTGCCGCGGTGATACTCTCTTGTAATCATATGAAAAGTAGAGCAAAATCAATCTTGGACTAAAGCTCTATGTAGCACATACCATGCATCTGAGTGTACAAATGATTTCCATACAGGGTAACTGTAGTCTAGCGACTTGAAAAACACCCTCCTGGTCCTGTCTGCTGTTTAGTCTCTGATATTGTGATGACAAACCCTTCTGTGGTTTTATTTCTCAATAGTTACCCTACCCTGTTTCCCTCGTGTATTCACAGTGTAGAGAAACATTTCACTGCGTGCTATGAGTACGACAAATATCTCTGTACCTAAAGCAAGGATTCTCAAATCACTCAGTCTTTAAATTAAGGCCAGATCCTTGATGAAATGCAAGTATTGACTCAAAGAGCATCACGGCAGCTTTGGAACATGTGATTAAGACTGAACAAATGAGGGAGACATGTAGAGCATAAAATTTAACTGTCCTGAAAAAGACCGCCTTCCTAAATTTCATAGCCTAGGTGTTTCACTGGCCTGAGCTGAGGCCTGGTCCATCATGGGGTACAAATTCTCAGGGAGGTTGAGGCTGGGAGAAAAATCTAAACAGGAGGCTTTAGAGGGACTAGGACCAGGATTCAAAGTGGGCTCTGTGCTCACAGAAGGAAGACTCCAAAAGGAAAATAATAGTAAAGAAACCGAAATACAGGGACACCAAAGACAAACTTCAAAGTTGATCGAAAATTGTGAATGTTTAAATTTTATAAAAATTTACCGTCGTGAAAGGAACATTTGCCATTAATCCCCCTACTAATATTTCCCCTCACTTTGAACACATTTATTCCATCATTCTTGCCACTTTCTGAAGAAGTTCTGAAAGTCCTTTTTTGAGTGTCTTTAGTTATATTATCACGGCTAAGTAGATGTGCTAAATGATCCAAAACCTTTACCCTTCATGGTCATTTTGACTTTGGGAAAGACCCAAAAGTTGCATGGTGCAAGATCTGGTAAACAAGGTGAATGAGGACACACTGAAATACTTTTATGAGCCTCCCTTTCCATTGGATGGCGCTTGGCAGCAGCATTCACCACGGTTTTGATCACCCCTTATAAAGACACTTATGAAAGAAGACTTCCAGAAATGCTTCACAAAGTGGCAAGAACAATGGATCATGGAATAGGTGTGCTCAAAGTGAGGGGAAGTATATTGAAGAGTAACAGCAATGTATCTTTTACTGTTATATTTTATAATTTAAACACACACTGAATATTTTTTTCAGCCTTTGCATAACTTCTATACTATTTTTTTCTTGAGTCCATAGTTAAGGGTATACAATGTTCTCCCCTCAATTGTGAGGGATATATTTTAAGATGTTCCACAAATGCCTAAAACATAGATACTACTGAACCTCACATATACTATGATTTTTCCTACATGTACGTACCTACAATAAAGTTGCAGTTATGAGTTAGGTAGGGTGAGCAGTAACAATAACTACTAATAAAATAGAACTAATCTAACAATAGCCTGTAATAAAAATTATTAAAATTTTTATGATTTGTGGAATTTTCCACTTAATTTTGGGGGAACCAAATTGGGACCATGGCTCTTTGACACTGGGAAAAGGGAAATATGGATAAGGGAGTATTACTGTGTTTTTGTAGAGGGAAACAAAAATAACTGCTGTTACCACTTCAGCAATTCACAATATATGCATATCTTATCTATTGCTTAAAAAATTGATTTTATTGTTTCTCCTTAATATTCAAATTAGTTTACTTGTTAATATTTGCCATATTACCTAGCATTTTCCCTTTCTTTTTTTTTTTTTTTTGTGGGTACCAGGGGTCGACCTCAGGACCTAGCGCGCCAGCAGGCGCCCGTGCCGCTGAGCGATATCACTGGCCCTTTTCTCGTGTGTGGGTTCCGGGAGTCGAACTCGGGCCCTCGTGCTTGCCAGGCAGGCGCTTACGCCACTGAGCCATCTCACCAGCCCTTCCCTTTCTTAAGATACCACCATTCTATGTAATTGCCTGATCTTTGCCTCAAAGGAAGCCAAAAGTATGCACAGAGTTCATTCATGGCTGAAATATGAGTGTCTAGCACAATGCTGGGAATTAGTAGGCACTCAACAAATAACTATTTAATAGTTGAATCATCTTGCCCCTACTTGTCCAGTTAGAAAGAATTTACAGTATTGTGACCATGTTTACCTACATTCTTTCCCTTCCAAAGCTGGATCAAAAGCACAGATAAATTTGGATCTTGTAAATAACTGAGGGCAGAAAAATACACCTGGATATATCTATAATATTTACAAAACTTTTTAATCTCATTTTTCTTACTGATTTTTGATAATATACTTTCTGGCTATAAGTCCTGCATCAGATATGGATGTTATAATAACTTCTCCCAAGCTGTGGTTTGTCTTATTATTCTTGCAGCAGTGTCTTTCAAAGAGAACTTCATAACTCTAGGAAATCTGATTTAGTTTTCTTTCCTTTTATTTTTCTCTTCTTTTTTTCAGCATCGAATTTACAAAACCTTTACCTTGCCCAGAGTCATAAAGATTTCCTCCACATTTTTCTTCTAAAAGGTTTTGTGTTTCAGTTTTTATATATAAGCTTATCATTCATTTTTGCTTGTTTAGTATACAAGCTATAAGTTGAGGTTCTTTTATCTTTTGTGTGTGGATACCCATATTTTCCAGCACCTTTTGTTGAAAAAAATCTATTAATTCTCCAATTTTCTTGGCACTTTGGTCAAAAATCAGTTTTCCAGCAGATGTATGAGTTGGTTTCCAGACTCTCCATTCTGTTACGTTGCTCTATTCATCTCTCCTTTTGCTAATACTGTACTTTCTTGATTACTGTACTTTTGTATGTCTTGAATTCAGAATATGTGAGTTTTCAAACACTTATTTTCCAAAACTGTTTTGACTATTCTAGTACCTTTACCTTTCCTTATAATTTTCAAGTCATCTTTACAATTTCTCCAAAATGTTTGACTTGGATTTTGACTGAGATGAGGGTGAATCTCTATTAAACTTGCTTTTAAATACTGCAGTTGTGCCGAATATACACAGCAAATACAATTCTAATAAGAATAAAGCAAGTTTCAGATGAGGAAAACAACAGGGAATTTTAAATATGCGCTGATCAAACAGGTTTAGCTCCCTACTACTGATCCTATAAATCTTAGGAATGCAGGAATGCTAACTGACTAGATCCACTGGAGACTCTGGGATGAAGGAACTACAGTGTTTCAGGCATAAGGAAATATTAAGAGTTATAATTAAAGAAGATAAAATTACAAGTTTTACTGTGTTGCTAAATGTTTCAGAAAACAAAGAATGTGTCTGGCAAAAGTTCTATTTACCCGGATCCCTACCTATATAGTAGTTTGAGATTAAAGTCTCTTATCTGTCCCACATCTAAAAAAAAGGTTTTCATTTAAAAGCCAGAAGAGCCTCATTTTATGCAGGGAGATTAATGCAGGTTAAGCACGAGCACAATCATCTGGGATTTTCAGGCGTGTTTTTGAAGTGTGCACTTTCTTTTTGTGACTCCATACCAAAAAACATTTAGAAGTATTGCAGCTGGGTGGAGATCTGTACCTGGTTGGCTAGTCAGCCCCGGGAGAGACTCCTGCAACTGATAAGTGGAGGCCGATGATGACGTGCAGTCAGCAGTGTTATTTGATGTCATATATGCTCCATACGTCGATGCTGAGTAATACTGCGCGTACTGGTTTTGGCCAAAGGCTGTGTAGGATGGGTAATCCTGAAACAATAATTGAGATGTGTGTTTGAAAAAGAAATTACCCTCTGATATGCTAAAAACAATCTCTGTGGTAATGAAAGATTATTATTCAGCTCCCTTTGTTTCAGAGTCTGTAGCTTCGAGGTGCTTCTAATGAGCGGAGTCTATTTTGTGAGCTATTTGTATGTACACAAAGTAATGACCTTCCCCATTGCCTTTGCAAACCAGGTCTAGTACTCAGATTTTAAGTTGCCTAAAGGTAGCATGCACTTCATCTCCTGCTCCCATAATTACTTATCCAAGGATTTACATTACTGAGGTCCATGCACTGCAAGAGGAGAAAAGGAGAGAGAATCGGCTCATTTTTGTGAAATCAATTCTTATCTATCTCCTAAGCCATCAGCAAGGAGTTACGGCTGCTCCTCTCAGCTTCTACACGAACCTCTGTGCATTTTTCAAAATTTTTGTTATCCTTCTAGGGCACCCTTAATAATTTCATTTTCTTGGCAGGAGGTATAGGGTAGATAAATGCAGATGAGTAAGGGACTTTTCTTATCCAGTCTTTGACAACTATGTGCTACCTGCAGCCTTGATCTAAAGTCTTCAAGGAAGCATTTAAATATTTAGTTTTCTCCTTTGTTACAGACAAAAATGAAACCAATGGATCAAGTCTTCTGACCTGCTTTTCGTTAAAAAAATTTTTTTTTTTTTTTTTTTTTTTTTTTTGTGGGTACCGGGGGGTCGACCTCAGGACCTCGTGCGCCAGCAGGCGCCCGTGCCGCTGAGCGATATCACCGGCCCCTTTTTCATATGTGGGATCCGGGAGTCGAACTCGGGCCCTCGCGCTTGCCGGGCAGGCACTTAAGCCGCTGAGCCATCTCACCGGCCCTAAAAAAATTTTTTAAGAGCTCTAAATGATAAGAATGATCCCTCAAAATATTTTACACATTAAGATGATAAGTAAGGATTTGTTGTGATAAATGGTGTTTAACATATTTGCCGTGTTTTGGCCCAAAATGTCATCAGTGATGACAAAGCTTCAGTCAGGATTAAGATCCTCTGTTGTGACAAGAACTGAGGGGAACAATGATCAATGTTCGATATGATTTCAAAAATGGAAATTCTCTGTATATGTAAATATGTACATTGTCAGAAAGGATTAAGTATTATGGCAGAAAACTAAAAGCCTATTAGTCTGTTAATTTAAGGATCTAAAGCTCCCTACTGCTATCTGTGAGCCAAGGGGAAAATCTCACCAATATTTGAACAGTTTCTAGCAAACATTTTTCTCAACGTCGACAGGGACAGCACACACGTAGCACTGACTTTGCGTCCAGGCACTGTTCTAAGGGCTCAAATAGACTTGCTCATTTAATCTTCACAACCTTGCGTGTGGTATTATTATCATTCCCATTTCACACTGAAAAAGACTGAAGCTCGGAATGATTAAGTGATTCGCACCTGGTCACACAGCTAGTAATTTTCTGAGCTGGAACTGCAATGTGGAGTCCCCTGAAGCATCTGTGTGCTGAAGCTCTGGGCTAGCCTGCCAACGCCCTCAGAGGGAAAGAGAATTACACACTGGAAAAGCCCCCTAGCCACCACTGGGGAACAAGAAATCTTTTCGTACTTAAATACATCTCTCAGATTTCCCCCCTCTCTTCATTCCCACTCTTGTCATCCCTGGCTAAGCAACTACCTTAACTTCCTGTTGCAGGCAACACAATCGGTTTGTAATTTATCTCCTTGTTGCCTTAGCTTTTCCCAAAGATACTGAAGCCAGAATAATCTTTTCAAAGTGTCAATTTTATGGCGCTATTCTCCTGCTCAGAGCCTTTCAGTAGCGTGCCACTGGACTTGGAACAGTAACCAAAGCCTTCCTGTAACCCCTGGGTCCTCACATGAGCAGGCCCTGCCTACCTTTCCAACTGCATGCCTCCCACCTCCCCGTTCACTAACTGAACCCCAGCTTTCCTTCACTGCAATCACATACCTCTGGAACTCGCTGCTTCCTCTGCCTGAAAACTCTTGCTCTTTTTGTTCACCTAACTCTGAGAAGTCTTAGCTTAAAATATCATAAAATATTTTTAAAATAAAATATATATGGTGGTTCTGATGTTTAGTGATTACGACTATTATTTTCTTAATGCAAAATTTCAGTTTAATTCTATCAGAATATTTTAATTCCATATTATTATAACAATCAAAATTTCCTCTAGGCCTTTGATTATGTTAATAAAACTACAAGAGCAAAATTAGTAGAATACTTTTAGTAAATTACAGGACATGCAAGCACTTAAATACTGCATGGTTTCTCTTATATGAGAGATCCAAAGTATAAATAAAGAACAAAATAAAGGATAGATAATAGGAAACAAGGGGATAGGGGAAGGGGACCAAGAGATGGAGGGAGAGAGGAAGGGAAAGAGGATGAAAAAAGAATTAAGGTGTGTTATGTGCAGGTACCATCTTCCTGCGATGAAAGCAATCATTATGCACTGCAAATATGTACAAATAAAAATTAAACTAAATACAATTTAAACGTTGAAAAATATAAAGTAGTGCCCTGCTTGTCCAGTAACAGTTACCCTTTGATCTCAACTCTGCTGAACATGGTTGAAAATCAGGAAATGAAGATAAGATTCTGAGATGTCCACATAGGTCACAAATTCATCTCTGTGCTGGGTGCCTCATTCAGGGACATTTACTCTTGCTCTACATGTACTACTAACAGGCTGGACTTAAAAATGCATGGAGACAGTAATAAATATAAATAAGGGGAGGACCACGAGCTACGAATGGCAGGCTCAGTGTATCAGGGAAGTAGAAACCAAACACTTATTAAAAGAATTCATAGAACTAAAAAAATAGAATAATAGAATGAAACTCTAGAATTTGAAAAGTAATAATATTAGAAAGTCAAAGGTAGTTCTGGTAATCAATGGTATCTTTTTGAACTGAAAATGTCTTGTAGTCTATAGTAAAATCCTATAATTGGTTATTGCTTAGTCTATTAATTAATATTCATAATGATAACTTTTATCAGTAGTAAGAAAACTGCATTTAAGATATTTTAAAGTAAGAGTAAAGTATGCAATCTATTTTACAATTACATGGTACATGATTTAAATAACTGTAAATTAACTGTTTAATGGACAAACTTTTAAGAAAGTAAAGAAACTGAAATAAGAATAAAGAAATTGAAAAGAGAATAACACAGATCCCAAAAATTCTTGATAGGTAATTTTGGACTATCTTGAGATGCTAACAATTTTAAATAAAGAAACATAATTTTTGGAGAATGTACACTTTCTGAAGAATGTGTAAGGCAACTTGAGAGTACTCTTCAAAAAACTGCAATTGATATAAAAAGGATAAATATAAAAAGCTACTATACCTGTTGTGAACCACTGAAATTTGTTGAATTCGAAACTGAGTTATTTGCATAAATAGTAGACGATGGTGCAAAACTAGAACCTGGAGGTAAAGAACAAACTGCATTTTAAAAGGCTTCATATAATTCAACCATGAGAGAGGATGGAGCCCTGTCATTTGCAACAACATGGATAGAACTGGAGGATATTATTTTAAGTGAAATAAGTCGGGCCCAGAAAGAAAAGTACCACATGACCTCACTCATTTGAAGAATCTAAAAAAGTGATGGCTTAGAAAATGAGAGGAGAAGGGCTGGGGATCTAGCTCAATGGCACAGCACCTGCCTGGCAAGCACAAAGCCCTGGGTTTGTTTCCCGGTACCAAAAAAAAAGGATGAGAGGAGAATAGTGGTTACCACAGGCTGGGGTGAGTAGGGGGAACAGAAGCATAGGAAAAGGTGGGTCAACAGTTACAGAAAGAAGAAAGTCGTTTTGGTGTGATATTCCACCAGAGGGTGACTATAAATAATGCAGTATTATATAATTTTTAAAAAGCTAGAAGGATTTTGAATGTTTTCACCATAAATGATAAATATTTGAAGAGCTGGATAGGGAAGATTAAAAAGTACAGTGAATATTTAAATTAGAAATTACAGTAAAAGACACATTGCCATGAATTACTCTGAAAATGATCATAACTCCTCATCCTACTGTTTTTGACAATGTGTTTTCTACTGTAGTAAGTTTAAAAAATGAAGCATTCACTGACTATATTTTTTTATCACCCCCTGTGTTTGTCTTATTTCAACATTATATAATGTATACCTGTATCAAAATATCTCAGCATACCCTATAAATCTGTACTTAAGCATAAATTAGAAAATAAATAAAATTTTCATATATCCCAAACCAGTTTTTCTTTTCTGGTAAAATAAAACAAAGATTTCACTTTGCATAATTCAGTGAAGAAAACATATTTGGAAGGCAGTAAATCTGAAGTGGAGCGATGTATAAAGGAAGTGTGCATGGCTCCGGCACTTCCTGTGATGGCTGGTGATGCCTTTCCTGGTGAAAGTGCTGGGCTAAACAGGAGTAAACAGGGATCATCTTCCCAAGGACTGAAGCTAATAATCAAGAGTGGAGGTCTAGAAGTTCAGGGGAACTCATAGAATAAAATACCGCACAGGCTGAGACTCTTCCAGGAAACAGCTAGAACTTTCAAATCATACCGACTGAATTTGCATAAGAAAACAAATAGAATTAAACATTTGGATGGAGTCGCTAGGAAACAAACACATACATCCCACTTAGAACTGCCAGAAAGCTGGCAGCTTCCTACTCTTTCATTCTTTTATGTTCTTTCCTTAGAACAAGAGATGTGAATTCAGGTTCAGAATTGAGGAAGAACTGTTTACACAAATCTAAGATTTGAGGGTCTTGTAAAACTACAAAGTCCGAAATTTATTTAATCATTTTTCAAACCCAGGAAAAACAGGTGAAGATAGATTATTATTATAAATTTTTCTTCTTAAATATGTCCGTGTGGGTAGTATTTTTTCAGGAGTAAAATGAAACACTAGGAGGCCACTGATTATCTGTTTTATCAACATGTTCTGACTACTAATACAGTTTGTGATCAATGCGATTCATTTGGCCTGGGATAGACAATAAGACAATATTTGGGAACAATGAAAATGTCTTTATGCTTACTGTCATACTGCTAATTGTAGCTCTGTGGCTCATTGTGGTTACAAAAAGTGTGATCAAATTGTACGGTTAAAGTTCAACTTTCAGAAATGTATTATTGTAAAAGACACATTGCTTTTAATCCTCCTTAAAATACTCCCTGGCTTTGAATACATTTACTCCATCATTCTTGTCACTCTCTGAAGGAGTTCTGAAGTCCTCTTTCCTGAATATCTTTAGTTGCTTTGTGTGACTGCCTTGATGTCCTGAATCAGTTCAAAATATTTACCTTTCCTGATCATTTTGACTTTGGGGAAGAGCCAGAAGTCACATAATGCCAGATCTGGTGAATAAGACTGATGAGGACACACACACTGTAATGTGTTTATGAGCCTGCCTTTTTGTTGGGTGGCACTTGGCAGCAGCATTCACCATATATTTTTTTAATTATAATTCATAAAGACATTCACCTAATAGTATGTATGGAAATATATTTCCACTTCTAGGTTAAAAAGAACCATAAAGACCTTCTTCTAGGTCTTATTGTTTAATTTTAGTCAAGTGACTAAGATGTCAATACAAGTTAGTTCAAATACATTAATATAGTCCAGATATATAACAATTCAGACAAAAGAACAAATAAAACTAATTTTTAATGTTTTAACTATCATTGGAATTCTTTCTACTACTATTGCATAAAGATGAAACATAATTTTTGTGTGTGTGTGTGTGGGTAGCGGGGGTCGACCTCAGGACCTCGCGTGCCAGCAGGCGCCCATGCCACTGAGCGATATCACCGGCCCCTTTTTCGTATGTGGGTTCCGGGAGTCGAACTCAGGACCTCACACTTGCCAAGCAGGTGCTTATGCCGCTGAGCTATCTCACCGGCCCCATAATTTTTAATAGGAGTCAAAAATGAGAAAAAATTTCAAACAATTGTATATGGAGGATAGTAGGGGAAGTGTGGTAAAACATATAAATAATCCTATTGAGAAATATAATATCAATAGGGCAGAGGTGTTTTAGGAATAACCAAAGCTCTCAAGCAATGATAATTAGAAGTAAGAAAAGTGCTAACTCACTTTTAAATGCAATAGCATTACATTATTATGGAATATTGAAAAGAAAATATTGGTTTCACTCTGAATCTTTTGATTTACTCCAGCAGACATCAAACCTATGACTGACAGACCTAGTGACTGGCTTGTAGATTACTTTGCTTGGACTTGGTTTCCTGCTGATGTTTTGCAGCTTATTAAGAGTTCACATTTGGTATGAGTAATGTTTCTCAATGTATATTCAGCTATTCTCATGTTTCTGGCTAGTTGTTGGTCTTTTGTTACCACCACAAGCAGTGGTAAAATTTAAGTGTCTTTAGCACGGGCTATTTCTTAGTGTGCAGCCATGGAGTCCCGGTCAAAGAACTCATTCTCACACAACAGCTTTCACTTGTGGCTACTTACCTGGCATTTGGTAAGAGTAAGGCGCCTGGCCCGGCTGTGGGGTAGAAAACCCTGGGCTGTAACTGAGGCAGCCGCTCTGCAATGGTGACTGAGTTTGGGAAAGGCCACCCTCTGTCTTGATAGCTGGCAACATCACACCCAGATCTGTTTTGAAAATGCATGTGCAAACCACTTAATTAGTAAGATGATCTCCTGCTGAGCGCTAACTTACCCTAGAATATAAAGCTACCAATGAGCAGGATTACCTGCTTATAACCAAAGAAGAAGACAGAAATACCGTAAGTGGGCAGGCTGTAGGGCTGTCCTGTCTGTGAGTAGGCTGTGTACACCGCTGGCTGCTGCATTCCCGAATACTGAGTCTGGCCTGCATAGGCAGACATTGTTTGAGCTGCTGGTGTAGAAAGAATGTGTGGATAGGGCCTAAATATCAGAAAAATAGCATTACTGTGGCAACAAAGACTGCATATTAATTTAGACAGCTTAGATTCAGTGAAACCCTATAATATTCAGGAAATAGTCTTCCACTTTATCTACAAACAAGTTTTAACAATATAAGAAAGAGTTTGAACATCAAGAGCTCCGGCTCTGCTACAAACCTTTTTGGTAACCCTGGATAAATAATTTAAACTCTCTAAGACTATAGCTTGTATTTAAAATGAGAAACTTGGTGTAGATGTTATATCTAAAGTCACTTCCAGGCCCGGTGAGATGGCTCAGCGGCGTAAGCACCTGCCTGGCAAGCGCGAGGGCCTGAGTTCGACTCCCGGATCCCACATACAAAAAAGGGGCCGGTGATATCGCTCAGCGGCACGGGCGCCTGCTGGCGCGCGAGGTCCTGAGGTCAACCCCCGGTACCCACAAAAAAAATAAATATATAAAAATTAAAAAATAAAGTCACTTCCAGCTCTGTAATTCTTGTTTACATCTGAAATGGCAGTTTAGTTAATATCTAGGTGAGTAAAATTGAGCACATGATAGTCAATTACAGTAACACGCTTGGAAGCATATTTACACTCATCACGAGTGACCGGTGGTATACAGTGATTGCAGAAGTCTATCTAAAAGGTCTTTCAAGAATTCACTAATAAAAACTGAAAATCTTAAAAAAAATTATATGGAAGAGGATTTTTCCTGAGAAGAAATGGAAGGTCATGCCCTTTATCATGCTTCATATAATGTTCCTAAGGGACATCCAATCCCCAGCCTATTCTTAGGGACATTCTCTATGTTGCAGAAAGTCACATTATATTGCAATGTGTATGTATCAGGAATCTAAAATCTTGGCACATCTGTCTGATCCCAAACAAATTCAGATACATAGCCAAAATAGTTCAATTTGAAATATCTACTACTATTCTCAATACATTGACTACATTAGTTACAAAAATAATAAAGCATATTCTTCACAAGTGTTTTTATTACAACTTGGAATCCAATAAAAATATTTCAATGATGGAATGAATTATGAAGTGTTGAATTGGGTAAAATATGATCTCTTTATATTTTCTTTAAACTAGTAAGCATTTTTGAATTTTCATTAACTATAATATATTTTGGTTTGAACTCGATGTTTTCTTCAAAGTACATGAATATTCAGAATAAAAGAAATTATCCAGAAAAAGTCAAGTCTCTATTTTTTATTTTGTACGAGATATTTACTACAATGTTTAATTTATCCATCTATATCTAACTAATATAGATTTATATACATAAATGGTTTCCAATTTAAAGGGGTGAATGCAGATTCATAAATGTAATTCCAGAAAATTGTTCTAACAAAACTGAATCTATTGACCACTTACTTGGAAGGATATAGCTGTGGGGAATACTGATGTGCTGACCGGGGGCTGTAGCCACTACTTGTTATTACTGTAAGACACAAAACCCAGTGCACAAAAAGTTGCTTCATAAATGCATTTCACTAGAGTGTATATAACCAATTTAAAGGAACTGCCACACTAAATATATGTTTCTAAAAGTTTATTCATTTTTTAAAAAATTAATTCATTTTCTAAAATTCATATTCTAAAAAGAAATAGTTCTTTAAAAACTTTGTCAAATTCAACTGCTTCCATATTTGTTCTAAGAGCATGAAATTAACATTTCTTTCACAAATCATTCTATCATTCTTTCATTTTCTCAAATCACCAGCAAGCTCTTATGTATTGATATGCTATGAATAAATATCTTTGATTATAGAGTAATTCAACTTTCACGTTAGAAAAGTAAATTTTTGAATTAAAAAAATTTAGATTTAGGTCCAATATTAGGTGGCAATATATTATATCCACATTTATTCTAATTAAAATAAATTTTTTAAATAAATTGATGTTCTAACCTTCATTTCCTAACACTAAACATGCTATTGTTTTCTATTGCCTTTCATTTTACCAATCAGATTTGGTTAAAAATGTAGTCTACAATATCCTAGTACAGTAATAATTGTTGGATACACAGAAAGCATGGATGATATTGCAATACTTTATTTTAGACATAATCACAAAAGGTGGTAGCAATCATATTTATGGATATATTTTGAACTATCAGATAATACCTTTCTGCAAAGAACTTAAAAGTCAA
Source organism: Erethizon dorsatum (assembly GCA_028451465.1). Lineage (NCBI taxonomy): Eukaryota > Metazoa > Chordata > Mammalia > Rodentia > Erethizontidae > Erethizon > Erethizon dorsatum. The sequence goes on from CM051823.1 coordinate 150,824,300, forward strand.
AGCCATACTGTATTAACATTTCTTCCAAATATGCACCCCATACTGGAATATATCCAAAAGTTTGGAAGTTTCTTTCATTTAACCATCTGCCTTGACTAAGACAGATGAAATATATGGACTCTACATGTTGAGTCAGTCCCCTCAGAGCCAGTCCATACTGGGCACGCACACAGAGTGTCTTTATTAGGCCATCTGCTGTTCATTCACTTTTCAAAAAGATTAAAGTAGTACACAATGCAGTGCTGGAATTAGTTTAGTCTAATCAATCATAGTTAAACTTCAAAGTACTATGCCCTTTCTAAGTTGTTCATAATAATTCTAGAGCTAAACTTTTAGAATTGTAAAAGTGACAAATAGGTTTAGGTTGCTAACTATTTTTTTGAAATATGATATATTTCTGTATCCAAATACTGTTAAGTATCCTTGTGATCTACTGCATTATAAACATGCAGAATCTAATGTGTTTAAAATGCTATTTTGCCTTTAAGAGCAGTCTATGAAAAGCATATTTCAGTTTTCATAGCAATAGTACAGCAGTCACATTTTCATGAAATTCTCAAGTCAATTTTGAAAATCATCAAATATGACCAGAAGTGTTACATTCTAAACAGTTTCGGGAACCAAAATTTAAGTGATTTTTCTATATAAAGTTGAAAATAAATTGACCAATAAATCATTAATTTTCTATTTAATTTCCTACAAACTTGAAAGAATACTGAAACTTTCAAATCAGCTTAATGAGAACAAACTCTGTACTATACCCAATGGACATTAAATGTACATTTTATAATAATAGTGTTATTCCACAGGAAATGCAGTCTAGTTCATTAATTCACAATAGTGAGTATTTTGTTTAGCACATATACAGTTAAATGAGGCTTAATTCCAGATCGTTTTATTTTATTTTATTTTATTTTTATTTTATTTATTTTTTTTTTGTGGGTACCGGGGCGTCGACCTCAGGACCTCGCGCGCCAGCAGGCGCCCGTGCCGCTGAGCGATATCACCAGCCCCTTTTTCGTATGTGGGTTCTGGGAGTCGAACTCGGGCCCTCGCGCTTGCCGGGCAGGCACTTAAGCCGCTGAGCCATCTCACCGGCCCCGTTTTATTTTTTTTTTTTGTAATGGAGCTTCTTTTTGGTATACTAAACACTTGGGCTATACACACTAATTGGTTTTTCTCAAGATTGAAAAATAGAAGGCTTTTCCAAAAAGACATTGAACAAAAAGAAACATTCACTCCAGCAGATTTTATTAAATAAAACAGAGAGCAAGATCCTGTATTTAAAAAAAAAAATCCCATATACATGTTCAAAATGCTGAATATGTAGGAAGTTTTTCTCTCTAATGAATAATCTAGACATCAATACAATGAAGTACCCCCAACACTATAAACTTTTGAAATTTCATATTAATGCCTATTTGTTCATTTTCTAAATAAAAGATAAAACCTTTGTCTCAGAGTACTGTCACATGAGAAAAATTGGAGAGTTTGTGCTTCTTCACTAAAATGTATACATTTTATTCTAATGCATAAATTTTCAGATAACTGAAAACAAGAAAAAAATGGGTTAAAAGTGAGTTGCGATTGTGCTGACCAGAATAAAGACTTCATTCCTACAAAGGCAAATTAATCTCCAGAAAGATGTGTGGGATATCATGTACAAATGTGAAAGATCTTTGTTGTATTCCCCACTGCCACTTAATTAATTACAGAGAGACATTACCCAATCCACTCAACTCATTAAACTCTATGATTTCTGAAAAAAGAAAAAAAGGAGGCAGAAATGATAATCTTCAAAATATCCTCAAAAGTAATTTTAAAAATTTAAATGTCTATTATCAGTTTCCCAGTGGATGCTGTTAAGCAATTTCATGTTTTTATTCTTACTATGTCTTATTACTATCATGCTTCAGATCAGTGATTCTCAATGGGACAGGAAGTGGGAGAATTTTGTTCGCCAGAAGATGTTTAAAATGTCTGGTGACATTTCAGGGGGTCACAAGTGGGGTTGCTAAGGGCATCTGAGATAGAGGCAGGGATGCTGTTGAACATCTTGCAATGCAGATTGCAAGACTATAGCTCCCTCCCAATAAAGAATTAGTCCAAAATTTTAATAATGCTGCTGTCAGGAATCCAGACGCTAAATCACTGCTGTGGAGGACAACTTTCCATGACCATGGACATGTTCTATATCTAAGGTGGCCAGTGTGGTAGCCGCTAACTATAGGCAGCAATTAAGCACTTGAAATGTGGCTAGTCTGACCAGAAATAAAATGCTTTATTTTATTATACATTAACTAATTTAAATCTGCTAGCCACATATAGTATGTGGCTACTTTACTGGACCACATGGCCCTAGAAATTTCTTACAAGAAAACTGGGAAAATATCTACAAAGATACTATGAGCGGATTTCGAATAAGATCATTGTTTTCACCTATTTCTTTTTCTGTCTTTATATTTTCCCATGGAGTATTGGGAAAAAAAACCCGGGACTGATTATCCACACTGGTTCTAGACCCACTTCTATCGCTGACCAGCTGTGAGGCTTTGACTGTGGGGCCCTGATCATGTAGGACTTTTCTGTACTCCTGGGTATTCTTGTCTGTAAAATGGATCAGAGAGTTCTGAAATTCTTTCCGAAGCTAACATTGTAGTTTTGTCATTCAGCTTTTAAAAGACCTATGTACTCTTGACATGTGACAGTAATTACTTCACCATTCCATTCTTTTCCATAAATACACATTAATACACATTTACTTTGCAGAAAACCTACAAGAGTTATGGCACATAAGCAATACAGAATAACAAATTAAGCTGGTATTCATATGTCTGCCAGGAGGCATGTGAACTGCTAAGAAGGACATGCTTTAGCTCATATGAGTCATTATATGAGGTTTATGAACTATTACTTATTTCTGTTTGGAGTACTAACATATATGTGAATATGTAACAACTGCTTCTAACTGCTGTAGACAAACAAAACCAGATCATCTGTATCCATAAATATAAAGAAAATGATTAATGGGCCGGTGAGATGGCTCAGCGGCGTAAGCGCCTGCCTTGCAAGCGCAAGGGCCCGAGTTCGACTCCCGGATCCCACATATGAAAAAGGGGCCGGTGATATCGCTCAGTGGCACGGGTGCCTGTTGGCGCACGAGGTCCTGAGGTCGACCCCCCGGTACCCACAAAAAAAAAAAAAAAAAAAAGAAAATGATTAATGACACTAACTTCCAAGTCACACTTCAACTTTTTTTACATAAAGCATAACCACCTAAAATCCTCACACATAAGAACAGGGACAAGTTGTAAAATATATTACAGCAGAGTAACAGAATCAAGGTTTAATTGCCATAAATACGTTTCTAGGTTTAATGGTTTAATGTTCATCTTTCTGATAACACACATTCTTTCTCAGGTTAAAAAATCCTTTCACAGGATAATAAGCCAAACAAATTACTGTAACTTAACAAAACATCTTTAAGTCAACTTAATTCACGTTCTTTGTACCCAGCTGGGAGTTACCAGGTATTTATATTTTAAAAGGATTGATGCTTGAAGACACACTATTGTTCTCTTTGAAGTGCAGACTGCTCTCAGAAGCTGGGTTTTAATGCAACCAGCATGTGTTCTCCAGCAGCCCATTAACCTTTAATACTTGTCACTCAGCTGCTTACACAGGAGGAGTTTTAAACCCAAAGAGGAAACAAGGTTATTTAGAAAGAATCAAATGGATAGTTTTACCTCTAGAATAATGGACAGAAGGCAATTTTTAACATCATTTAGGTTGAAGGAACAAAGTTGACTTAATTATTCTGACCTAATTATTAAATTAACTAAACACTGTACAACGTAATGAAGAAGGATGCCAGCTCTGCTCATCTTTAATGACAAAAGTCACGGGATTGTTTCACCACCAACTGAAAATTAGCCCAAACCATTCCCAACATGATTTCTAAACATATATAATTTTAAAACAAGTTGGTCTCCAAAAGAAGTGAATTTATTCAGGATTTTATAAAGATGAGAGTTCTAATAGCTTTGATGTTTACACTGCTATTCACAAGGAGGAAGATGAGCATGTACCCAAAAGTCTATGGAATGACACACGAGCTAAAGGCTTTACCTGACCCAGTAAAAGTGTCAAGCGCTCCATCTCCAGTCGTGGTTGTGGTTTCACTGCTGTTCAAAGGCTCTGTTTTGACTGCAAGAAGAGACACTATGTAGAAGAATAAGTACATGTGAGTTTTACTTCTAAATTTATATCGAAGACCCTGACTGTTCTACTAGTGATTTTGCTGGCTTACAGGGCATGCAAGAGAAAACTTGAGAAGCTGATGAGGAAAGTTTTGTTAATTTAGCTTCTAAATGGGCATGCATTTATAAAGAATTTATTCTAAAATCCTCTGGCTAAGCTAGTTCAGTGAGTCTGGCTTTTAATGGCAGTCACCCTTAAGAAGTGAAACAGCAGTACTGTATTTGTATTTTAACTCAGGTCAGCACACTCTGACACAGTCAATACACAGAAGAGAGGAATCAGCACATTTAATCCAAATCATAACAAAGAGATTTACTAGCTTACATTTTATGTTTTCCAAGAAGATACTTGTAAAAGACGATTGCATTAGAGTACAGTGGAGGAATATGCAAATCAGAAACTATGAACCTACTCATGTGATGGATGAAAGATAAGCACTCAATAAATTTTCTACTATAAAAAAGACCAAGGAGTCTTAAAGCATTGGGCTTTTATTTTTAGTGGTGTAATAATTTTTAATGTGTAATACAGAGAAACATAGAGTAAGAGATGACTTCTATAGCAGCAAGTACATCTTCTGAAAACACTTGTAATGTGTTATTTCTACTTCCACATGGTATATTTTGGCAAAACCCTCACTTGGCAATGAAGTAAGCTGGCACACATTATTGCCATTAGATGCAGAGTGGGCATGGTGATAAAGCCTCTACCCATTTGTTCACACCATATTTTCCCTTTGTTGGCAAAGCTCTACTTCATGTATCACAACACTGAGGGAATAAAAGAAATTATTTTCTACTTAACACTTCTTGTGTTTGCTAGTTATAAATGGAATGGTGCAGTTAAATAACTTAGAAGCAAGCAGAAGACTATAAAAAAGAAAGTTGAAGACTAGCCAACTATGAAAGAATATGCTAAAAAAAGAACAGTGGGGTCATGCAGTACCCACCAACCAATCAAGCCAGTAATGTTACTCAGTTAGAAAAGTATTAATGGATGATTATATTCCTTCCACGAGAATCAAGTTAACAAGTTCCTCAGTGAGCTCTGAATTAATTTAGCATCTATGATTCAATAATAAAATGATCTGCTGTATGATGCAAAGGTGAACTGTAAAGGCTGAAAAGAGGAAATAAAATGCTGGATTTCTTATCTTACCAAAAGGGAAATTTAAGGTTGACCATTCTTTTAAAGGCAGCAATAATCAGAAATGAATCTAACATTTTGTGTCATGAAAAATAATGAATTGGTGGCTACTATTTTCCAGTAGTAATTTGCACAATTGTTCACATTATGGGTATACTTGATCAACAACTATACCTATCACTAGAAAATTATTTAGTACTACGAAGTTCTTATTGAGAGCTCACTATGTGCTAGGCCATGTACAAAATTCTCTAAACAACCCTGATGGGTACAAATCACTGTCTATTTTGTACAGAAGGAAATTGGTTTGGGTGGGCTGAGGAGTCTGTGTAAGTTCTAATGCAGAAAACTGTAGAGGCAAGATCTGAACTCAGATCTTTAATTTTAACATCTGTGATCTTTCCTCCATAATAGGCTGTCTTCAGGTATGAAAATGGCTTATGCTCCCGACAGTGGCTCTTCCCAAAGGCTCAGAGAATGAATGAATGAGGTTATCTTCCACACAAAACTGTTAGGGACACTTTACTAAAAATGGACAAACGCAAGACAGTAGAATAGAATACCAGGGCATATGTTCCACTTCTTCCTCTTGAAATAGTTTATAGCACAAAGAAGTAGCAGCAAACTTAAAAGTAGATAAAAACAGCACCCAAGCATAAGGTGTCGAATACATTCCTGGCTCTCTTCCTGTACTTTATAGGTATTAATTCATTCACTCCTACAACAGTCAGCAGACAATATTATCATCTTCACTTTTCATTAGAGGAAACTGAAGTGCAGAAAGGATACAGAACTTTCCCAGTTATTTAATTTTTGTGATAACTGTGAATACCTTCCTAGGTATAGGTTTTTAAATTTCTCGGTGAATTTACCATGGGTGTACAGGAATGCTATTGATTTTTGTGTGTTTATTTTGTATCCTGCCACATTGCTGAATCTATTTATTAATTCTAGGTGTCTGTTGATGGAATAATTTTGGGTCTTCTGCATAGGGGATCATGTCATTTACAAATAATGATAATTTGTCTCCTTTCTTTCCTATACCTATCCTTTTTCTTGCCTGATTGCTCCGGCTAATGTTTTGAGTTCTACATTGAACAGAAGTGGTGAGAACAAAATTTTAAGTGAAATAAATCAGACACACAAGCTTAAATATTGATAGCTTTTCTTATATGAAAAGGGCAAAATAAAAGAGAAATAATAGAAAACAGGGAGATGGATCTTTTGCAAAAGGGAAGGGGACCAAGAGATGGAAGGAGGAAGGGAAGAAAAGGAGATGAAAAAATGAATGAACATGTGTTGTGTACATTCATGAACTCCCTATGATGAATGTAATCATTATGTACTGCAGACATGTACTAATAAAAATAAAAATTAAAAAATAACTTGGCCATATTCATACTCCTGGAAAGAGCTAGGATTTGAAACCAGGTGGTATATTGGCAGAATCAAATCTTTTGGCTGTTAGGCAGCACCAAATAACCAAGAATTCCTCTCATCTGTATAAGGAAATCCCAGAAAATGATCTAGATGTGTGCAAAGGCTACTCTCCACGATGCACTGTCCACATTTTACTTCTGATATTTATGACAAAACACATAGTCCAAAGCCTTCAGCAAGATTAAGACGAGTGACAGTTTCTTTAAATGCTAACTGTGGCTAATTTCCTATTCCAACATATCTATATCTATAAATGATACTTGTGAAATAGATTTGTTATGCTACTAGAAATAACAGAGTTCACTCTTGAATTGTGGTGAGGGCAGAAGGTGAGCTAAGTCTGCCAAAACAGTTCTAGAAGGCAGACAGAAGATACTTGTGTTGCTCCTTTGAATTTCAACTTTGAGACTTGATTTAAAAATCTTAGCATTGGTTTTGATTATAATCTCTTCAATTTGAGAGTTTCAGGTGATCGAAGAAGAGAGTGAGAGAGTTTTTGATCTTACTCATCGTACCAGTAACATTGTTCATTAAAGTTAATGGTCTGTATATAGTCAAAGAAAAAACTGATTTGTTTCATTGAGAAAAGGAATCCCTAGAAAGTATATGACAAGATGCACAGCTGTCAATATGCGCCCAGTGTACGGAAATGCATGGATTTTACAGCAACAGGTCACCAATAACTGATGCTAAAATTTGGGAGAAAATGGTGAACATTAACATAATATTATTTGTTCTATGCTGGTAAGGGTAGAACAGAAAGAGATGGGAACTAACTCAATTATATCATCACAGTAAATAAATTTTCACACTAAGGGAGCATAACTAACATCTCTTGAGTTCCAAAGTTGCAAAAAGTTATTTTAGCTTTACTTTTTAAAGAAAAGTAATATTAGGTAACAATACATAATTTTTCTGGGTATGATGGCATATGCATGTGAAACTAGCATTCTGGGAGGCTCAGGCAGGAGGGTCACAATTTGAGCCCAGCTTGTGCAACTTTTTCAGGATCCTGTCTCAAAATAAAGAAGAAAAAGGACTGGGGATGCAGCTCACTGCAATTCCCAGTATCAGAGAAAAAAACAAAAAAAACTTTGTTTAAATGTTAGAAAAACCAGAAATGAAATCAATAGTCCTTATGTTATTAGTTATTAACAATATATTAGAATACAAAGAAGTGCTACCTTGATATTAATAAAACAGATTATGTCATATACATTACATCATAATTACAGATAAAGTGGAAGTAATTTTCACTGAAGTTCCAAATATGTTTGAAGTGTATTTTATTTTCTTGTCCTTTTTTTGTTTTCATGATTTAAGAAAGATATTATTAACTTTTCTAGTGGCAGAGACTTTTTTGTTAGATGTATGCAAGGCACTATCAGGAAGATGTTCATTAATAAGACAAATCTAGGCTTTTATCTATTTTTCTAAAACTTGTACAACTCTTCATTCAATGTATATGCATTGAAATTTTTAATTATATTTTTAACCTATATCTTGCTTTTCTTAATTTGACATAGGGTTTAAACAGTTTTTTCTTTATTTAACTTATTTACAGGACAGTATCTAAAATAATACCATACTATAAAATAGAAGCCAAAACCTTGTATGGGAGATAAGCACTGTATTTTTCAAGAAAATTCCAATTCACATATCAAAAACTTTTATTTCAAAACAACCACCATAGTTTGAAAAGTTTTGAGGCTTTATTCTCCACATACTCAAAATAAATGAGTCAAGATTTATTTCCCTAAAAGTGGGATAAAAATAACTTCACAGCACCATGTACAGAACTATTATGTTGAAAAATATGTGCATATTTCATATGACCACCTGACAAGTTATCTACTTACAACTTGGGTGCTTTCCATAGAGACAAATAGAATATATATAAAGATATATATACATATATACTACACATATACATGATATATACACACATAGACTTCGCAAAATTTTGCATTTTTTAGCTTTAAAAATAATTGATATCTATAGACTAAATCCAAATCAGCTGTGATTATTGTCAGGTGTTGGTTATGCCTACAGGATCATCTTTATCCCTACTCCTATACATGTATTTTCAAAACAAACTTTGTCTTATCTTCTTATAATATCTTTAGAACTTTTGAAGGAAGTCCATTTTATTATCATAACTCAAAGTTCACATTTGTTTCTTGCATATCAAGCTGAATCCATGAAAGGTGACCCTAGTAATTTACATTTTGCATTTCAGAAATCTACGTTTACACTGGTGTCCATTTAAAGATATATATAGATAGATACAGATATATTGATATTAGCTTCTATGAACAATTTCAGAAACAGCTAGATCAAGAAGCTTACAATTTACAACACTGCAGAGAATCCTTATACATTACTCACTAGATTTAATAATCAGTACAGCCTCTTATTTATGTTTGCCTGAAAAACCCATGAATGCCTACGAGTGTCTTTCATTCCTAACTATCCATAAAGGATTCAATTTTATGAAATAACTTGACAAAACAATTTATGGTTTTCATTCTGAAAAGAAAATCTAAAAAAGTAGAACCACAGTAGTAGGTTGTCCTACTGCACAAATAACATTCACAAATAAATTCGCTACACTTGAGTCAATCACCTATATGTTAAAATTCTGTAAGATTCTTTTCTATATCGAATACAAGTTTAAAAAACACAACATAGCGGATCACAATGTCTGATTTTTAGTTCCCTGAAATCTTTTATTCAAAGTCTCTTCTTACTCTCTATGCAGAATCAAACACTGCCTCCCTCTGCCATGTATCTGCCTGCAACACATCCTGGCATTCATTATTTTCACCTTTGTTTCCCTCTGTTAGACTTTAAGTTTCTGGATGGCCAGTAGCCTGTTCTTTAGATTACTCAGCTCCCATTTCCTAGCACAGAGCCTGATATATCATAGGAATGTGACACATTTTAATGAGTGAGAAAGAGAAAATTCACTCTTTTAGAATCTGTCCTAAGCATGCCCAATAGATCTAAATAGTTTCATATACAAAGTATAGTTCATTGGGATGCCAGATACATTTAGCAAACCAGAATCCAGAATTATCCTTATCTGAAAGGAGATTTTCTGTAACTGGCATGCATTTTTATTTGTACAACGTATTTCATGTATATGCATGTAAATCCCATATCAGGGGTTGAGGCAAATCTGACCCATGGCCTGTTTTTATACGATCCATGAACTAAGAATGGCTTTTTCTTTTTAAATGTCTGAAAATATCAAAAGAAGAATATTTTGTAACGTGACAATTTCATAAAATTAAAATTCCATTGTTGAAAAATCAAGTTAATTTGAGCACAACTGGGCTTATTTAAGTACTGCTCGCAGCCGCTTCCGGGTAACAATTGCAGACTGAATAGTTACAAGAGAGTCCAGAGCAGCTGACAAAACGGATGACTGATTTATTTGATAAGGTATGGTTGCACTTATTCTACTTGTCATGTTTTACATTTTAATAAATTTACAAATGATAAAAATGTGCCAGGAAAATCTTGATTTCAGTATATATCTCCAAGAGTAATTGTACAGTTAGAATTGAGGTGATAAAATATGCTAAATTACTTTAAGAAATAATGTAACACGTTTAAGCAACACCAATGAAGACAGCATCTTAAAGTGATACTATTGATATTAATAAAATATGTAATTAAAATTATTCTTAAAGTTACCAGAAAGATCTTGAAAAGCCATTCATTAATTTTGACATTTGCCTTTTAGTTTTATTGCAACAATTTCACAGAGTGATCCAATTCCAACAGTAAAACCCAGAACTGAAAATAAAATAGTTCACTCTCAAAAGGAGAGATTATACAACAAATGTTGAGTTTGTGATATAACATTTGCCATAAAAGTTATTAAAATTCCTTAAAGCTTTCATGTCAGTATGCCACCAGAACTGTATCACTAATAATCAAAGTATGACTAACACTTTGCTATTAAGAGTTTGACTTTGGTCCAGGGTACACATATCTAAATGCAAAGGAATTTGTTACTTGGCCAATTATTGGAATCTTTTAACACAGTGCATGTTTTTATTTTCCTTAAAAATTGTTGCTAAATTATTATAGAAATATTAATATCAGGAAGAAAAATATGCTGGTATCTATAGCCAAGAAATGTATACACATTATCTAATGACAAATAGTCTTGCAGGAATTATGATCTTCCTTTTATAGAAAGGAACTGAAGCCTAGAGAGGTTATGTAGCATATTTAGGGTGACACAGCCAGTGAGTACACTGCCAAGGTCTGGATGCATGGTGCCCCTGGCACACAAGTCTTTGTCCCTCCACGTGGCCACATGAGGCATAATATTAATCTTGAAGACCAGGAAAATTTAACACTTCACATTTCAGATGAGATGTAAATTACTAAATAGTACTTGTTTACATTCACTATTGTGCCATTGCCAAGATTACATTAACACTACTTTAGAACACACAGCTCTTGAGGTATTAATGCTTTTTTACATTTTAACCGAAAAAGGAGCAAACTTAGAATATTTTGTAACATAGAGAAATTAAATGAAATTTTAATTGCAAGGTCCATAAGTAAAATTTTACTGGAAAATAGCCATGCTCATTCCTTTATATACAATGTATGGCTGCTTTTGCACTACACTGTAACAGCTAAGCATTTGAAAAAGATTATATGGCCTACAAAGTCAAAAGTATTTATTATCTGGCTCTTTACCAAAAAACATACTCCTGAATTAGAATTAATAATAACTGAATTCTGGCAACATATTTTTAAGTATGAAAATTACATTTCAAGCATGAAAATGAAAAGTATTTGAAATAAAAACTGAACAAGATAAATGCTGAGCATAATGGAGCACTCTTTATTCATTGGTCATATATTCTAATTAACCTGAGAGAGAGAGAGTTCTAGTCAAACTGCTTTTCCTGCCTGTTTGCTTGACAAGCACATTTCCAATAGGCATGAGCTTTTCTTTTTAATCCTAAAACTGGTGGTTCTGTGGTAGTATAATGGTTTTGTTTTAATTTTCAAATTCTGATAGCATATTGACATTTGAGGTGAGAGAAAATTTGTTTATGAGTGTAATGAATATTTACAGAATAAAACATTTTAAGAGTCTTAATATTCATTTATAATTTTAAATGCATAGTTTTCATCATTGAGAATTTTTAAAGCGATGGGATCTTGACTATTAACGTTACTTTAGGTGCTCTGGAATAGTTATAAAAGTCTATACAAAAGCAAGTATCTTGGGCTGGTGATATAGCTCAGCAGCATAAGCACCTGCCTGGCAAGCACAAGGGCCTGAGTTCGACTCCTGGTACCCACATTTAAAAAAAAAAAGCAAGTATCTTTAGCCATGTTAAAATTTTAAATTTAATTATGAAAGCCTACCGATTATTAGGTAATTAAACTGGTATATACTGTATATTTACGTTGCTTCTACTGCTCTGATCGGCATGACTGTTGTTGGGCTGAATTAAGCATACAACAAAGTGATGAGTAGTTAAAAAACTAATATATGAGTCTGTGTTTGTGAAATAATTTTAAAAAGTAAGAAAAGAATAGTATTGATCTAAGGAAACTAAGATTAGAGTATCAGTTGATAAGAAAACTGCAGCCGAGTGTTATCCATAACAACTAAAAGGCATGTTCACGTCTTCTTCTGTATAATACTAAACACAGAAAACAGGTGCAAACAGAAATAGCAACAGACAGCAAACCAGAGGGGCAAATCCACACACCCAAACACATGCAGTGTACCATTATCTCTCATACTTGTTGCGGAAGAGGGGGTGTTGCAACTCAGTAACCAGTCTGCTGTATTTAAAACAGTCATGTTGTCCCCTGAGAATAGGAATGGTATAAGAGTTCATTGTCTGAATGCCTGCTGTGCGTACATGAGTAATCTTCAATGCCTGCCTAGCTTCTGATCTGTTAGCAAAATTACAACTGCACTGTACGACTTCTACATTTTAGTTTATCAGGTCTGCTTTAGTTCAGCTAAATATATGTACAGGATCATTTGTCAACCCAAGGTCTGATTCCAGAGTACTTGGATGTTTCAATCTTAATATCTGTACTCAATTTAAACTTTAAGTGTAAATGTTCTTATTCCAGGAGTCATTACTAAATATTCTTATACATTTGTAATCACATGATTAATTAGCTGAAATTATAGATGCATGTTTAGAGACAAATAAACAATATAACAAGGAGAATGTTAATTTACAAAGGGTTTACTGTAAAACATTAAATACAGGTAAGTTGCAATGCACACAACTTGACAAAGAAAATTTTAGATTGCACAGTTATTCCACATTAAATGAGAAGAGGTGTAAAGATTCCATAGATATTTAGTTAAGTTTAAAAGAAAATATGATGTGGCAAATGCTAATATTCAGTCAAATGAAGAGTTTATAAAGTAAAACAAAGTTCACACAAATTTTACTTAATTGACTACATTGAATCTACAAAATTTCAAAATGATTGTGAATAATTTAAAATGCAACTTGTGTATTGTATATGTGTGTAAACGTATGTACAGTCCCTGTATATACATAGCCAACAGAATTAGTTCATATGTTCTGACAAGTTGAATGGCTTATATAAAAACAATAGAGCTGAATATCTGAAATAATAGCTGTTACTGCTGCCATATGTTACAGTGCAATTATAGTCTAATGAAATTTTGAAAAGTATCTGGAAAAATGCAATTCTTTTTAAAATAAATACTAGGCATTATGGTATTATTCTCTTTGAAAAGAAAACACAGCAGATATGCATATTTCTGTATTTCAAAAACCATTTTTAAAATTGATTATTTTTATGAAAAAAATGGGACTAACTTTGTTTTACAATCCAAAGTAACTCCAAAAAGTGGTACAAGTGTAAAAATACAGAAAAGGAAGACTTTCTATAGGCCCTCAAAATATTGCTTAGGACTTTCTATTCTCTCTGAATGTTTCCAGCTTTAGAGGAAGAACACAGATTTCAAGAAAACAATAGAAAAAGAAATGCTATACTAACTACACATTCCTTGTATATAATGCTGATTATAGTATTGATAAAAAGATACTCATTTACTAGCCGATCCCTAAGATGTCAGAGTAAAATAAACACTGAGATGGGACTCTGGGTATCTCTGGGGTGACCCGCTTACCTCCTGTCCCATTTGTAGTGACCGAAGTGCTGCCGAGATTAGGTTTATCCAGTTTGGAGCTACCAGGAGTATCACTACCTCCAACAAGCATGTGAGGACTTGCCAGGTCCTGCATTTCCATAGACCTGTTAGAGCAAAAAGTAGCGGAGCAAAATTGAAATGACTGCAATTATTTCTTAACAAATTACATATATTATTCTACTGAGCACATGGTAGATATCACAATAAGAATTGAAATGAGTAGCTAAAATTTCTTAGTTAACCAGTGAATATGCTGGTCCATTGAACATCAACAAAATGATGCAAAAAGTGGTGAATAAATATGAAAAGCTTCTAGACTAAGTTTGACATCATAGTTTGGTTATGATTTGCAATCGTACAACTTTCTATATAATAATGTAAGGGGGAAAGCAGACTGTCATCTCGGCAGTTTAAGCTGACATGGGTACCCTGCTCTCCTAAAGTGATCACCTCTGCTATAAACACAGAGAAAGGCCGAAAATGTTTAACTCCCATAACTTGGCATCTCTTGCTCCCACTGAGGAAAAAAATCACTAGCAAAAAATAAACTGTGAATTAAAACCTAGAGTAGAAGCTTCTAGTGGTCCTTGATGACCCAGGTGGCTGAAAATGAGTCCAAGGCTAGGAGCTGGAGTTGTACTACATTTGATATCCATTGAAGAATAGGCGACTTTGACAAGGGTTTGTTTCAGACCATGTGCTAGAATTGAAACTCAAAAAATCCCTGGGTTTCTGGAAAGGATGACTCTTTTCTGAAAAGGAAAAGTAGAAAAAAGAACTGCTCAGTGACCCAACGAAGTTACACATGCTTTCATGAGAAAGGAAATGCCTGAAATAAACAAAAGTTAAGAATATTTGTCACCAATGACTTGAACAACAACAGATACTATGGAAATATTTCATTTGAAAAAAATACCAAATGAAAACTCAGATCTACAGGATGAAATAAAGAGTAAAATAAATGTAAACAGATGTATAGATATCAAAAGATTCTCTTTTATTTCTCTCCTAATTAATGAAAAGAGAGCCAACTGAAGGAAACATAGTTACATTGTGAGATTTATAGCATGGCATAGAAATAAAATAAATGGCAATAATAGCACAAAGGATTGTGAAGTAAAATTATATTCTCTAAGGTTCTTCCATTTAGCACTAGGTGTTATATTATACACCCTAAACTTGCCTCTTGCCCAAATTTAATATAACACCTAACATTAAGTGGAAGAACCTTAGAAAATATAATTTTACTTCACAATCCTCTGTGCTATTATTTTCACATGTACATAGAACATCTATCAAAAGGACTATAAGCTGGTCTCTAATGCTGATGGATTTAACACTGAAATTTTACAGAATATGGTATCTGACCTCACTGAATTAATTTAGAAAACAAAGGCAATCACATATATAAAATATCCCCAATATTTGAAAATTAAAAACCATAGTACTAAATAATCTCTGGGTGAAAGAAAAATCCACGAATAAATGTAAACTTAGGAAAAATGATAATGAAAGCCCATTAAATCAAAATTTGTGTTATGGAAATAAAGTAGTGGGTAGTGAGAAATATGTATTAAAAAAGAAGAAGGACTTAAAAATCTGTGATGCAAGTTTCCACATTAAGAAACTAGAGAAAGAAAAAAAAGAGAGGAAATAAAGAGCAGAAATAATTCAAATTCTATCAACAACACAGAATATTTACAAATCCAGAAGATGATCTCTGAAGATACTGATGATAAGAAAAGATCATAAGAATAAGGGAATATTATGAACATTACTATGCCAATGATTTCAATAACATATAAAACCAGTGAATTTCTTGAAAGACACAATTGTAAATGCTAACACAAGAAAACACAGAAAATCTGAGGTAACACTTGAAATATAAAACTCTAGAGTCATATGGTTTCATTAGTGATTCCAATAAACTTAAGGAAAATAGTAACAATCTTCTCCAGATTTTTTTTTTTTTTTTTTTTTTTTTTTTTTTTTTTTTTTTGAGACACGGCCTGGCTATGTAGTTCAGGCTGGCCTTGAACTCACTATGTATGTATGTAGCCCAGGCTGGCCTGGAACTCATGCAGATCTTCCTGCCTCAGCCTCCCAAGTGCTGGTATTACAGGTGTGTCCCACCACACCCGACTTCCAAATTCAATCAGGTAAATATAGGAGGGAATCCTCTTCACTCTGTTGTAGTAGATCAGACTTATTCTGACAAAAAACCTGGCAAAGATAACTTTAACAAGAAAATTCAGGGTTCGTGTTCCTTAGAAACAAAGAACAAAATGTATGTGCTGTGCTTCAGATCGACAATGCTCCCTAAAAGTCTCATATATTCAGATGTAGGACTTACCGGATAATTGGATCATGGGGGTATTATATTCATCTGTGGATTACTCCACTGATGAGTTCACAGGTAAATGTGCTGTTAGAAGCTGGGACCTGTACAGAACTGGCAGGTTACTAGGTCCATGATCTGGAAAGGTGTATTTTTTTCCCAGGCTCTTCCCTCCTCTCTCTACTTCCTGGATGCCATAATTTAAATAAATTTCTTCTGGCAACCTCTTCAGCCATGCCATTTCTGCCTTGGAACAAGTTGACCATGCACCAACTCTACTAAAACTGTGGGCCAAAAGAAACCTCTCCTCCTTTAAATTGCAGGTGTTGGCTTATCTGTCCCAGTGATGGAAAAACTGACTAACATCAAAAATTGGTACCAGGAGTAGGGTCATTGTTCTGACTGTACCTGACTATGTGGTCCTGAAGCCTTTAAAACTGGTTTGCAGGAAGAGTTCAGAAATGTTTGGAGCTGCTGGCTTAGAAAGGCCCTGGAATGCTACAAGCAAAGCTGGGTGGATAATTCTGGTCGGAGCTCAAAAGATCAAAATAATAAAAACAGTACAATCCAGTCATAGGTTTCAGTTGGAAGCAAGGACTCTATGAAAAACTGGACTAGAAGCCATGTGTATTACCCTCTGGAAAAAAGTTCATCTTCATTTTTCCCATGTTCTGAGACTTTGTGGGAGACTGAGATTAAGGGCAGTGAATCTGGCAGGAAAAAAAAACAAGGCAGCCAAAAATTCAGGCTGTGTAATAGGTAATGTTGGCTACTTTTAATCAAATTTATAGTGAGAATCAGGGGCAAAATGTAGGGCCAAATGATACAAAGCTTGGTCAAAAAGGCAGGACCTATAAAATTGGGGGAAAGCAGAGTGGGGTTGATAAAAAGATTATCAGTTTAAAAAACAGCCAAATACTTTACCTTAGGACAATAACAAAGATGGGTTAAATGCATCTCAGGAATCAGCAATACCCCAAACATCACAGATTCAAGCATGCAAAATTATAATACTTTCACTTTAAAAAAGAGCACCTGAATCCCACTGAAAAGGGGCCACCTAAAAAAGTTAATTCTCCAGGATTCATTTCCCCATGCTCAACTATCCAGATATTCAAAGATTACTGGAGCCATGGCCCAAGGGGACCCAGCTACTGCTCAAATTAGGGACAGTTCTTGGTGTCATCCACATGGTGCTGGTTTAAAAACAAAATGCAAGTGGTATAGGGTCATGGAAACTTCCACTCAAGCTTTAAAAAGGCCTGTATGGTCAGGCAGTGTGCCTCTGTGAAGTTAGTGTATAAAGCTGTAAGAGAAAAGCCAAGGGTACAGCAAAGATCCCAGGAAGATAGATATTATAGGAAGTTGGATGGATTATCTGCTAACAAACAGCAAATGGAGACAATCTAAAAGAGAGGCCATGTGGGCTACAATCAGCAAAGACATAGGGGTGGAGCCACGAAAGCCCCTTACAACTCACTTCTTGCTACAATCTGCCCTGGGAGCTGCACATTCAAAATTTAATGTTGGCCCTACTGGTTTTCGGTCTCACTTTGGTTCCATTCCTTTCTATTCCTCTTCTTGTCCCATTTAAAATAAAATTGTTTTCCCAGAAGTACTGACTGAACGTTTAAAAACTTAACTTTAAAATATTTACAGGGGCTTACAGGTAATATTTTGCCTTAAGTACCAAAAAAACAAAAACAAAAACAAACAAAAACCCTTTATGCTTGATCTCTGTGCCATCAACTAGGCAGCCATCACCTTACATTCAGTGCCCGTTGATGTACTTCTTCAATGATGCAATGATGTATTTTTTAACACTATCATGGTTCTCCCAGTTTTCCTCTTAGCTTTACTGCTGGCATTGCTAGCATTCTTTGGAGCCATGGTTATAATATTTTAAGCAAATAAGGCACAAAGAAAGCACAACTGTTTTAATGCACTAACACAAGCACTATATATTGTCTGGGTGAGAGCATCACTTAATCACTTAGACTGAAGCATCACACCTTTCTGTCTGTGTCCCAGACATGGAATGTGACTCACTCTTGGCCAAAGAAGTGTTTTTCAAGTCAGATTTTCAGTTCACCTATCGAGCAAAGTTACAAACACAAAGCAGATTTTTTTTTAACTTTGCTGGAAAGTACCAGCTTGGAGATGCTAGACAACCAAGGCATCACTGTTTTATAGATTCTGAGACATAAGCAGCAGGAGAGTGTAGCCCTACTGTTGAGAGAAACCACAATAAATAGAAACAGACTTGTATATGACAGTAAGTTTGGGAATTCGTTGCATGAGCCTCCATGGTGGGTGACACTTTGTACATACTGTGACTCTTTGTTGCTGGGAAAGAGAAGTGTTGTCTGTATAACTCTACTGGGAAAAGATAATTGGAACTTAACTCCTGAGTTCTCCTGGCCTCTGACTGATGTACCTTTTTTCTGAGCTAATTTAACTCAGCTTTTCTGAGTTCTGTGATTCCTTCTAGGGAATCACTGACACTGAGGGTGATACTGGGGCCACCCCCAATCATAGTCCTGTAGATTTTGATTCAGATTTGCACTAGAGGGATTACCTGGACCTTAATATAAGTAAGGCATAGCTGTCTTCCTGAGTTGAAGAGACAAAAAGACTGGAATTTGGAGAGGATGACACAACTAGAATTTATCATATGGACAAACTCATGGTGGGGAACTGCTCTAAAAGAAAGTTCCAGAAATCAGTACAGAAGTCTCCTGGAAATTCTGTTGAATATTAAACAGTCCCCATAGAGGAT